>CM053787.1:551093837-551696337 GCA_028749045.1 Cupressus sempervirens | reverse complement strand
AGTTTGATGATATTAAGGGTTGCAATAGTGCAAAGAAAATGTGGGATGCTCTATACACTATCTATGGAAGTGACAAAAATGTTCTAAGAGCCAAAGTTGAAAGTCTTAGAGGTAAGTTCAATGATATGAAAATAAAAGAAAGTGAGAATGTTGCTCAATATTTTTTGAGGATAAAAGATGTTGTTAATGTAATAAGAGGAGCTATTGGTAAAATAGATGATGATATTGTACTAAGAAAATTTTTCAGAGCACTATTGCCCATCTATGCTATTAGAGTTTTTGCAATACAAAATTTAAGATGTATACCAAGGAATGGTCTAACTCTTAAAGGTCTAGTAGGTAGGCTCACTATTTTTGAGCTATCTAATTTTGATAATTACAAATTTGAAAATATTGAATCTACTTTCAAAGCTAAGTTGTCACTAAAGGAACCCAATGAGAAGAAGAAAAAGTTAAAATATGTGTCCAATGAGAGTGATACAAATGAGGAAGATGTAGATCAACTTGAAGCACTACTGGCAAGGAGATTTCATAGAGCTAAAGGAAAGTTTAAAGGTAAGCTACCTATCATGTGTTTCAATTGCAATGAGGTTGGTCATACTGTTTCTAGATGTCTAGAAAAGAAGAATTACAGAGGTGGTGACAAGTACAAAAGTAGAAGAAATGAAGACAACAAAGAATACAAAGACAAAGGAAAGAAGTCTTGCCACATTGCTAAAGAGGAAACAAAAGATGGATCTAAAAATCATGATGATGAAGTGGTGCATGTTGCAATGAAGGATGAATCTGATGAAGATAAGGCAACTGCACTAGTGTCTTGTGTGAGCAAGAATGACAGATGGATCATTGACAGTGGGTGTTCAAATCACATGACCGAAGATAAAAGTAAGTTCGTTACTTTGAATTATTATGATGGAAATAGTGTAAGGTTTGGTAATGATGCACTATGTCTGATAAAAGGAAAAGGTTCTATCAAGCTCATAGAAAATATTTTATATAAAAATGCTTACTATGTTGAAGGACTTTACTATAACTTGTTGAGTGTGTCACAATTAAATAATTTGGGTTGTAAGGTTGAGTTTGAGAAAAAAATTGCAAAGATATATGATACTGATAGAAAACTGATTGGAAAAGATGATCAAATTAGAGGTAATATATTCTACCTTGATATAGAGGATGCTACTTGTTTAGTTGTAGAATTTCATGATGTGTGGCTATGGAACAAGAGGTTATGTCATTTTAATTTTGATAACTTGGTTAGCATCAGTAACATGAGAAGAATCAGAGGTTTTCCTAAGTTGAAAAAGCCTGACAATATAATTTGCAAACAATGTTAGTTAGGCAAAATGACAAAGTCAAGTTTTAAAAGTAAGACTCATATCTCTAAAGGAATATTAGAGATTGTTCATACTAACTTATGTGGACCAATTGAAGTGCAAAGCTACAAAGGAGATAAGTACATTATGTTTTTTGTTGATGATTATTCTAGAATGATGATAATTATCTTTTTGAAATAGAAATCTGATGCTTTCCAAATGTTTAAATGGTACTTAGCAAGACTTGAGAAAGAAACAAGTAAAAGTTTAAAATGTTTGAGATCTGAAAAAGGAGGAGAATTTACATCAAATGAGTTTGAGATGTTTTGTAATGAAAGACGAGTCAAAAGACATCCATATGCTCCTAGAACCCCTCTACAAAATAGAATTGATAAAAGGAAGAACAAACTTGCAATGGACTATGCTAGGACACTCATGATGGAGATAAATGTTACTTTGAAATATTGTAGAGAAGCCATAAGTACAACTTATTATACCTTGAACTATGTACAAGTCAAGAAAGGTACTCATTCAACACCTTTTGAACTATGGTATGGATACTCACCTAATGTAAAATATTTTAAGGTATTTGGAAGCAAGTGTTATATTCTCAAAGATTTTAAGAATGGTAAACTAGATGCAAAAAATGAAGAAGGTATATTTCTTGGTTATTCCACAAGAATTAAAGCTTATAAGTGTTTAAATACTAACACTAAAAAAGTTATGGAAAGTGAAATGTGAAATTTGATGAATATGCAGAAGTATATGAGGCTGAGCCTATGAAGGAACTAGAAGAATACAAATAATTTGTATAATTTTATGAAAGTATGTCTATTGAAGAAGATGTTGTTAATCATGTTGCAAACCAATAACAAGTTTCATTGAATGTCGAGTCACATAATATGGATGTCGAGTTGCATTTAGGAACTAAGCTACATTCAAGTGCTAAGTTACAGAATGAAGTTGAGGCACATTTTGATTCTAAGATTAGTGTTGTTGGAAATATAGATGGAGTAACTGAGCGGGGGGGGGGGGGGTTAATTAGTTACCACAAAAATATTTCAGATCCCTTGGATGTTAATAATAAAACTAATTAATGGTGTCACTTAGTAAACATACTGAAAATGCTATAACTTGGTAAATGCAGTGTATGTTATACTTTAACAGATCTTAAACATTCACAGTGATTAACATGCAATAATAAAAGAAACAACATGAACACATAAGACACTAGATTTAACATGGAAACCCAATATAGGAAAAACCACCAAGTAACTAGCTACTAATTTTCACTCTTCTGAAGTGAGCCCTATTAGGAGCCAACTTGGTTAAAGTTTATAAAACACACTGTTAAGTGTGACCTTGTTAGAGGATTTAATCACCATGTTAGGAGTGGCCTTGCAAGAGGTCTTTAGAACAATTCAATAGAATTGTTATCTTGTTAGAGGATTTACAATAGGCTATTAAACCAACTCTGCTGAGAGATTTTGGAATCATTGCTACAACATTAAGAAAGTAACAATGAAATGACCTGAATGAGATGTAACTAAATTTCTGATTATAGATCTCTATTCTACTTCATGCTAGATCCTTCCTGATCAAATATAACTTTGTTGCTCCTTAAGGATATCTAACCATCCTTCAAATTTGCTCACACTTGCCTTCTCAATCAATCAAAATGTGAGGCCTCGCCCCGACCCATAGTAGCATAGTGATACACTATTATTTTGATACGCACAACTTGAGATGTCGAGACACTATCTGATGCTTTGAACATATTATATTATTTCTTGTTGTGTGATGTTTACTTTCAGATATTTGAGTTTGTCATTTAATGCTTTATGACCATGTATGTTGGTGAAGTAAGAAATGTAGGATTAACACTTTGATTATGGAAATTGTAATGAGTAAGAATATGCATAAGACGAGAGAAACCTTGATTGATTGAAAGATGTATGTTTTAATTTATGTGATTCCCTAATACATATATACATATGTGCATGTGATTTTATGGGACTATTGATGTGTGCAATGAGTGTGCAGGATATTTTAGCTGAGAAACCTGATGGAAGAACGAAACTGATCCCTATGTGCCATCCGTGGAAACCATGTTGTTTGTATCTTATTGTACTGTGAGATGTATGGATGTATCTTTCTATGATCAGTAAATGTTAATGTTTTGTAACTGTATTCTTATAGTGTCACTTGACACTCGTGAATTGCTTATGCATTCCAGCATGCTAGTTAGGGTTAACTGTGTAACCTATGGACCTAAGTCAGACTAAGTGACCTTTTCGCTAATCTATTTTTAATCGAGTTTAGTCACCCCTAATCCAGATTAGTGCTTAATCTACATTTTGGAGTTTTTAGATGGTCTGAAATATTCCTAGCATTTGTTTGGTCCCAAATCAATTCCTAAGGCCTTAAATCATGAAATATTTATACTCAAGGGGTATGGGTATGGGTATGGGTTGGGGGAATTTTCCACCCCCTAAGCCCCTTTTGGTGACTTTTGAGGTCACTCAAAAAGTCTATTTTTGCCTTGGTGCGAAAATGGAAAGTTGTTCCCATGAGTTGAATAACCACAATTCCACTTAGAGGTTAACCTTAGGGTTGGTTGAGTTAGAACTTCTAGATTTTTAGGTGAGTGGGGAAAGTTATTGCCCTTTTTGGTGGTTGAGTTTGAATCTTATTTAGAGGCCCTTTTTGGAGTAGTTTTGGTTGTTACCCAATCTCTACTTTTAGAGAGAAGTCTTAGAAGATTGAAGGAAAGGAAAGGAAAAGCTCTGCTCAACTTGTTCATTTTACCATAACATTATTGTGAAGGTAGGAATTATTCATCTTCTTTGTTCTTATTGTTCATGTTGTTCATGTTATTTCATGCTTATGTGATTGTGTTGTTCTTTGGTATGCTTGTATGAATGTTGGGTATGCTTGGGAGGGTTTGAATCATGTTTTCTTGAATGGTTTTCCTTCATGTTTTTGTTTGATTTTTGAAGAGATTTTGTGAGTTGTTTTGGTATTACTCACCCTTGGATAGGGAAGAAGTGGCCATGTACAAAGGAAGGGCTTAAGTTGGACCCTGATAGTGTAGAGTCTCTTTTCATGACGAGAAGAGGGAAAGAGGGTAGGGTGTTATGGGCCCCTACTTGTCATCACATACCATGTTTGAAATTGTGAAATTTGGAAAAAAGTGAAAGAATGGATATCCTTGTATTATTGGCCTTGAAAGGGCATTTGTGGAACAAAGAAAGTTCTTGAGATTTTAGCCTCGAAAGGGTTGTGTTATGGTATTGTGGTCGACGTCTCCTATTGGAAAAATTCACTTTCTCCCTAGTCTAGTTCAATATTGAACCTATTCTGCAAAAACGGGATGGGGATGCATGTCTGTTTTGTTCTTCATGTTTTGCTTGACTTGTCTCCGGATCAATACTTGTCTTCTCCATGATCACTGTGACATATCGAAGCTATTGAAAAGGATTTCTTGTTAAGGACTTAGAAAAGATTTCAAATTGTATTGTAATATTTTGTAAAAAGGTATTTAAACATTTTGTTGAAGTGGCAAGGACGTCAAGTTTTCTTACTAGTTCTTTACTGGCAGAGCCTTGAACCAGGTAGAATAATGTAAAAGAGTTTGATAAATAATCTTGTCTTGAGAATTTTGTAATTTTTTCATTATATGCATGTTGAATGGAAAATTAGATAAAATGGTAACATTCAATTTTATGAAATCTTGAGTTCAATTACATTTTTAAAAAAATGGATATGGTTGATATTTCAATTCAAATTCGTGCTTTATTAGAGATAAAATAAGTCTTGCATTTTTGTGAAAACAAACTAGTGAGCTCTAAGTTATCAAATCTATTTTATATATATATATATATATATATATATATATATATATATATATATATATATATATATATATATATATATATATATATATTAAACCTCTTTGTAAAAAAAAAAAAAAATGTTGCTTGAAGGATTTCGTACTTAGAAAATATTTGCAAAAAAAAATCTACACTTAGACAAGTTAGAGTTACAAAAAAAAAATGCATCTCCTTAGAACAATTTAGTCCTCTCGAATTTGTATGTGGAAAGACAAATTCTTGCTTTTGAGAATAAAGAATCTATAAAGATTCCTCTAATTATTCTTTTGAATAAAATAAATAATACTCTCACAAAGAAAAAAAGAAATTTCGAATAAATCCTTTATATATATATATATATATATATCCTATTCCCAATAAAACTTTTACATTAACTATCCTAAAATCCTATCAAATACTCTAAACTGCTGACGCCACCCTCCCTATTTATTGTCTTGGGCATAGTTTGTATTTATTGGAGATGTGATGATAAAGTCAATGTTTTTATTGGTGGGGGTGGGGGGTGGCAGCTTGGTTTTGAAGGAAGTTTAAAATATTTTTTTAAGGCAGCATGGGGCAGCGTGTGTTGGGGGGCGGAATATTTATTGGGCAGCTTGTAGTTAGTTGGATGGCTGAAAACAAAAAAAAAATGATGTGGGATAGGTGAGTTTGTTTAGGGATGTAGGTAGGTTAGTAGTTATGTTAGAATAGTTTGCTCTTTTAAAAAGTTTTTAATTATAGTTTTGTTTTTTTAATATAAGTTAGTGTTATTATAAGTTTAATTTAGTTTAAAATTAGTATTAAATTAAGTTTAGTTTAATATTATGTTAATTTTAATTTAATTTAATTTTGATGTATTTTTAGTTTAGTGTTATAATTATGTTAGTTTAAATTTAATTTAAATTAGTTTATTTTATTAGTATTTAATTTTAGTTAAAAATTATTGTTAGATAATATTTATTTATTTGTTAGTTTTAATATTAGATTTATTAATATTAATAAAGTAATATTTAGAAAATGGCTTGTTTGATTTATTAGTTAAAAAGTTATAAAATTAATATTAGTTGTAAATTTATGTGAGACTAATAAGAAAGGTTGAATTGTTTTGCTTTTACATTTGGTGAAATTTAAGTTTATTTTATATTGTTATTAAATTAAGAATGTTAATTTCAAAAAAAAAAATCATCATGAATGTAAATAAAATTGTAATTTGTATAAAGTAAAATAAAGTATACTTATGTGTACGTTAGATGTGACTTTTATCTTAATTAGTTCTTGATTTAATATTTCAATTAAATTAGACCCGTATTCATTTAAATGATTATTCAATAATTTTAAATATAATGTTGTATACGAAATGAAATAATGAAACAAATGTTGATATTAAGATAATAACAAGATTTCAAAATTTAACGATTTATTTCTCCTTAAGATTATAAACTTAAGATGAAATGTAGAGAACCTATACTTTAACCGCGAACACAAACATATCAAACTTAGAGTATTTTTAATTATTAACTTTAAAAAAAAAAATTGGTATGTGTTTTTGTTGTTTTTGCCCTATATTTTGGGCGTGACACAAAACACTTGCATACTTGCTCATACACATTAGAATCTCAACTTGACCTTTCATTTATACCATATGGATTATCAAGTCAACTCAATTACAACTTACAATGACTAATAATTATTACCACAGTTGGCTGGAATCAATACTTGAAATAATTAAACTTCATATCCCAAAATTTAAAAAATCCTTCATTGGCTAACCTTGCTCGGTAAACACTGATTCTGAAATGATTTTTTCTGTTAACCAATAGAGGCTTGGTTAACACTGCCAACTTGCAAAATCCTTTGGCAACCGAATGAACTTGGTGAATAGTAACTTTAACCAACTTTCCTTCGTTAACCATGAGAGCTCGATTAACACTGCTTTCTACCATAATCTTCTTTGATGCCTGAGTGAGCTCAGTAGACAATGTCTATGTAGAGTAATCTCTAGGAATGCTCGGTAGACAAGAAAAATTGCCTTGCTGATCAAGTGAGCTCAGTAAGCACTGACTGCCAACTGATATGACATTTTTGTAACATCAAAGACAACACACAATTAGACAATTATATCCAACAAATGTACATGAAAGAGATGTTGAACTAATTGATAGAGATACACATAGTGATTCAGAAGTTGAGAGACCAAATTAAGAAAATAGAGCTGAACCAAGATTGTCTAAGTATGTCAAGAGACATCATCCTGGTACACAAATCATTGGAGATAAAGATGCTAGACCAATGACAAGGAACAAGTTAAGAAATGATACATGTTTTCTAAGCATGCAAGAACCAAAAATAGTGAATGATGCCTTAGAAGATGTGGGATAGAGTAAACCCATGGAAGAAAAAATTGAACAAATTGAGAAAAATAAGAGATGGACTCTACTTCCTAGACCAAAAGACAAAAATGTGATTGCTATCAAATGGGTATATAGAAATAAGTTAGATGAAAATGGTGAAGTCACAAGGAACAAGGCAAGATTAGCCTATAAATGATATGCACAAGAAGAAGGCATAGATTATGGAGAGACATTCACTCTTGTTGCAAGATTGGAAGGAGTAAAAACTCTACTTGCTTACTTTTCATACAAAGGTTTCAAAGTTTATCAAATGGATGTTAAGTTTGCATTTCTGTATAGTATATTGGAGGAAGAAGTTTATATAAATAGTCAGAAGGATTTGTTGATGCTAACAACAAAAACATGGTATGTAGACTGCACAAAGCTCTTTATGGTTTGAAGAAAATGCCAAGAAGATGGTATAAGAGACTTCATAATTATCTTGTAAACATTGGATTTGAAAGGACAAAGACAGAGAAAGAAAAAAAAAAAAAATTTATCTAAAATTTTTTGTTGATGATATCATATTTGGAGGTCAAGATACTTTATGTAAGGCTTTTGTAAATGAAATGAAGCAAGAATTTGAGATGTCTATGTTTGGAGAGATCAAGTTCTTTTTGATTTTGCAAGTACATCAAATGAAATATGATATATATATCACTCAGTCAAAATATGTTAAGGAGATACTAATTTATTTTGGATTGGAAGATTCCAAGCCAGTAAGTATGCTTGTGGCGACAGGACATAAATTGTCAAGGAATGATGATTTAGCTGAGGCGAATCAAACATTATATAGGTCTATGATTGGTAAATTATAATATGTAGTACATAGCAAACCTGATATTGCATTATCTATAGGGATAGTTGCAATATTCTCTACTAATCCCAAGGAGAATTACTTGATGATAGTTAAGAGAATAATGAGATATCTGAAAGGAACAAAAGAGTATGGTCTATACTACAAGAAAAATGAGAAATTTGAATTGAGAGCCTATACTGATACTAATTGGGCTGGAATTATTAATGATAGAAAGAGCACCAATGGAAGAGCATTTTTCTTAGGCAAAAGGCTGGTTACATGGACTAGTATGAAAGAAAACTATATTTCTCAATCTACTGCTAAAGCTGAATATGTTGCTATTGTGCTAAATTGTAAAAATATTGTATGCATCAAACAACTACTCAAAGGTATGAAGGAAAAAATACTAAACGTGTGATACTTTATTATGATAATACAAGTGTTATAAATATATCAAAGAATCCTGTGATGCATACAAAGACTAAGAATTTTGCAATCAAGTATCATTACTTGAGAGAATTAGTTTAAGATAAAGAGGTGAAGATGGAATATGTGAACACCAAAATTTTTTTTATTGATATCTTCACAAAAGAATTACTTAAGGATTCTCATGAGTATCTAAAAGGGTAAATTAGGGGTGATACCCCTATCAAAGACTATCTAAGAAGCATGCGAAGTTCCCTACATCAAACAAGTTGATTGACATATGTTACACATTGATGCAGTGGATCTTACTTTAGGAGATGCCTAAAGTAATAAAAGAGATGGAACAACATATCAATCACAAGTAAGGCAACATAGGGAGAAACTAAAAATATTCATGTCTACATGTGAATATGACATTTCTTTGGCATTTTTTTCAAAGAGGGAGAAATTGATATCAAAGAGGGAGGAATTGTTGTCAAGAAAAGTGTACTAAGTTTCATGAAAGTTGAGGGAGATAAAGGAGAAATTTTGATCTACCTAATCCTGACTGTCGAAGGAGAAAGTGTATCTACTAATTACATATACCTAGTAAGAGGAAGATAATGTTGAGGAAGATGTAAGAAGTGATCAAGAGGGAGTCATAAGGATGAGTTGATTGTCTATTGATCAGAACAAAAATTTTCTAACCTATTCAAAAGATGGAAATTGTTGATAGAGGGAGATATTTCAATACAATGAATTATTTTCTTTTTGGTATTCTAATTGGTCATACTGAAAGATTGGTTAGTTTGGTTTGTGATCAATGCTAAAGAGGGAGATTGTTGAAAATAGATTGATACACATATGATAAATGTGTTTCAACCATTGTTTTGTCACTAATGTCAAACCTGCTATGTGTTGGTAAGATAGTTTCTTATCTGATTTAAGTGCTATCATTTTTTTGATTGATGAAGAAGATTTGATCAAATGAGGTAACAATAGCACTTAGAGGAAAGGTTGACTTATGATATGAAAAAAGTACAAGGATCAATTAAGACATTGATATTATAGTGCATTGATAATCTACTTAAGGTTGAAAAGGTTGGTTACACTAAGTAAGTTTAGAAGAACAAGTTAAATGAAGTTTTTCTACCAAGTTGGACTGAGTGGACACTAGGTTCTGAGAAAAGTTAGTGCAAGCTGAATAAAAAATCAGTTGGAGCCAAGCAAAGTCAATTTCAGTGTAAGCCGAGTAAAGTTTAGTTGATGTCAAGAACCAATAAACTTTAGTTCATGCTGAGTGTTTTGACAATGGATGTCGAGCAACATAGTATATGTCAAGCATCAAAAACTAGTTAATGACAAGTCTCAAAATTATGAGAAAGATCAAGAATTCAATGAATTTGAGCTGACAAGTTTGTTTTCTTGGATTGTGTGAACTATGTAGAATATAAGATTAATGAGCTAGTCATACATAATTCAAGATGAACCATTTTGAGGTGAATTCAAAGAGGATTGAAGGAGAAGTTTCTAAAAGGGAATGAAATAAAATGACAGGTAGATTCAGTGAATCCTATCTAATCCAACCTAACCCTAAAATGGATGATCGAGGTTGAAACAAAAAAATATCTTGATTCTCTATTTTTAGAGATGGCTAGTCAAAAGCAAGAGTTGATGTGCAAGAACCTAAGGAAGACGAGGAGTCTAGGGTGCTTGCTTCATTTAGTGACCTAAGAGAAGAGACTACATTGGCAAACAAATAAAGAAGACTTAAGGGTTTGGATGCTTGAAGAATGAAAAAAATATTAGAGTTGAAGAGTGTGAAAGCCAAGTAGAATGGAGGACAAAAATAGAGATCTTTTATCTGAAAATGAAGTTGTAAGTTGTTATCAGATCAAGCCTTAATGTTACTCTTTAATCATTGTATCAATCTAGGGTAAATCCTTTGGATTAAGGTTGACCTAATAGTCATTTGTAAATCCTTTAATCAGGTGACATTTCAAGTGAATGATCTAAAGTCCTCTAACAAGGCCCACTCCTAATAGGGTGATTGAAATTCTTTAACTCGGTCACATTTAATAGTGTGTATTGTAACCTTTAACAAGGTTGGTCTTTCACTAGGCATCACTTCAGAAGAGTTGGAATGGGTAGCATGTTACTGGTGGTTTTTCCTAAATTGGGTTTCCATGTTAAATCATTATGTCATATGTGTTATTGAATTTGTTAGGTTTCATATTTATATTTTTTCAAATTGATTTGACAGTAACTTACAAGTTTAAGTGATTACATGATCTAATGGATGCATGCATGATGAAAATGTTTTATGGATATGGGTTCACTAAGTTGTGAAAAGTTTTAATTGTACATCTAGACCTTGGATAACTAATTTGCCCCCCATCTTAGTTATTCTAAAGAATTCCAACAATAGCTTTGAACATTTTGCGGGGTGATAGCTAGGAGGTGGAAGTTTGCATATGAGGACTGAGTTGTATTCTTCTTTATAATGATTGTAACTAAGAAGGCCTTACAATCTGACATGTTGGATGAAAATATTATAATTATTTTACAAGAATACTTTTTATTTTGGATCTAAATCTCTATGTTATTGTTCATTTTCTGTTGTATGGCTATTTTTTAGAGGACTAGTTGCTTCCAATGGGGATACACCTGGCCTTGCACTGTTTCAAGTGGTACCAAAGTATATTTTTGATCTTGTATCAATTGTGTAGAGCATCAATCAATTGTTAAACCCTATATCTCTTTGTTGTGAGGTGGTAGATCATGTTTTTGGCTTGTGACTATAGAAAAATCACAAATGGATCACTTTGGTGGTGAAACATTTCATTGGGTGAATAAATCACCAAATTGAGGGAAGTTACCGAGATGGACAATAGATTGCAAACTGTGAGGTAGTTAGATTCTTCCAATCAGATCCCTAAGGTGAAGCATTTACACTTTAAGAGGAACCTAATGGATAAGTTTTTCATTGGTTTTGGGATAAATCTAGTAAGAGGATTGAAGAGATGAAAAAATCTTGTTTGAGAGGACATCTCATGATTAGGAAGAGAGTTGTTTGTTTGATTAGAAGGATCATCCAAAATAGAAAATATTTCATAGATAAAGAATAGTTAGAGGTTGAAGAAGTGCATTATGACTATGCTAAGATTAAAGAGGTACATGTTGGTTTTCATGAGCAGATGGATGGATTTGAAATGGAAAATGTAGAGAATCTTATTATAGACAATGAGATCACTGATGATGAGATTTTTACTTGTGTTGATGAGGAGTTAAATATTTTTGTTGATGTGAATATGATTGGGGATTCTATTGTTGCTAATATGGACATGGATCTACATGTTTCTATTGTGGATATGAATGATGCTGTTGATGTAGAGTTGGATTTACATGATGATAATGTAGATTTACTTATTGAGGATCTACATGTTTCTAATGCTGTGGATTTTGATTTATATGTTGCTAATTTGGTTTGGTATTTTCATAATGCTTTTGATACGGTTTTAGTTTATGAGGATGTTACTATTATGGATTATAATGATTATATGTTTTTTAGTATGTTTCTATGAGTTAGAATGTTGATTGGGTAGTTATGGAAAAGAATATTGTGATGTTTAAATGGATGAAGTAGAGATGGTTGATGTGTAAAAAAAAAATTATTGTATTTAAGGGATTGGAAACCTTTGGTGAAGATGAAGGTGAGTTTAGATATTTCTTTTGGCATCAAAGTGTGGGGAACTCTTTTCTATTTACCTTGGGAGTTTGATGTAGGAGCATCAAGAATGGATTTGAGTGGACCCTATGTTTGTGATATTAGGGTTATGTTTAGGGCATCTTTGAGGACCATTTTATATGTTTGCATAACTATTGGCTTATTTTTATTAGAGTTAGAGATATTTTGGTGACTATTGGTACATGTTCTTCCTTTGTTGGATAGACTTTGGAGTCTATTCTTAGGATCTTCAATCTTTGGGAGTTAGCTTATGCGATCTTGGATTTGGATCATTGGTTAGCATGTGGAACTATATCTAACGTCAAATGGTTTTTTTTAATCATGTGATTAGTTATTATTGTAAACTTGGGGCTTATCCTAAGAATTTATTTAAGGTAATATGTTAGGATAATTTTGGCTTTCTTGGGATGTTCTCAAATGGTTTGGTAGGAGGGAATTTAGCTATGGGGATCACATCTAGTGTTCTAGGGAATCTAAATGCAAGGAGTTAAGAGGGTGTTGTAGGGAAAGCAGTAGTAGATTATGGTAATGGATTAGGTGGGAATCTGGAGTAGGAGGAAGACAAAGTTTTTTTCGGTTTTGGCTCTAAAAGATATGGTGTTTCTAACTATTATCAATTTGATCCTTTTTCTGAGATCCCAATCCTTATAGGTAACCCACTAATTAATATTTTGAAAGGAGAACCTTCTCTGGGTGTGTGTAAGAAATCTAAAGGAGTACATGTTGAGGAGTAGAAGAAGGAGGAAAATGAAGAAGGTCAAAGAAAGTGGTCTTGTTTGTTTGGAAAAAGGCCAAGAGGAAAGTCTTCTTTTCCTCCTGTTACTTCTAAATCCTATTGGGAAAAAATGTGAGTTTTGTATTTTTATCCTAGATTCAATAGTAGATTATTCTATCTCTACTATGGATTTAACCCTAGTAGGTAAATTTTTGGGGACCTGACCAGATATTGAAACTGTTAGCTTATGTGATCTTGGATTTGGATCATTGGTTAGCATGTGGAACTATATCCAACATCAAATGGTTTTATTTTATCCTGTGATTAGTTATTATTGTAAACTTGGGGCTTATCCTAAGAATTTATTTAATGTAATATGTTAGGATAACTTGTGGCTTGCTTGGGATGTTCTCAAATGGTAGGTGGGAATTTGGTAGGAGGGAATTTAGCTATGGGGATCACATCTAATGTTCTAGGGAATCTAAATACAAGGAGTTAAGAGGGTGTTGTAGGGAAAGCAGTAGCAGATTATGGTAATGGATTAGGTAGGAATCTGGAGTAGGAGGAAGACAAAGTTTTTTTGGGTTTTGGCTCTAAAAGATATGGTGTTTCTAACTATTATCAGTTTGATCCTTTTTCTAAGATCCCAATCCTTATAGGTAACCCACTAATTAATATTTTGAAAGGAGAACCTTCTTTGGGTGTGTGTAAGAAATCTAAAGGAGTACATGTTGAGGAGCAAAAGAAGGAGGAAAATGAAGAAGGTCAAAGAAAGTGGTCTTGTTTGTTTGGAAAAAGGCCAAGAGGAAAGTCTTCTTGTCCTCTTGTTACTTCTAAATCCTATTGGGAAAAAAGGTGAGTTTCATATTTTAATCCTAGATTCAATAGTAGATTATTCTATCTCTACTATGGATTTAACCCTAGTAGGTAAATTTTTGGGGACCCAACCAGATATTGAAACTTTAAGAAAAATGATTAATAGGAAATGAGCCCTTCATGTTCAAGTGGATATTGCTCTAATGATGAAAGGGTTTTTCTCCTTTTCATTTACTTGTAAGGAAGATTTGAATATGGTCTTATGTGGTGGACCTTGGTTATTTTGTAATAGTACCTTAATGATTAAAAAATGCAAACCAAATATGAATCTATCAGATGCTTTCTTCCTAACTACTTTGGTGTGGGCAAGACTTCTGGGTCTCCCTCTTGAGTTCTAGCATGAAGACATTTTAAAGGGGATAGCTGGATCTTTTGGAGAACTTTTGGCTATTGATAACATCAATGCTTTTAGATCTAACCTTTATTATGCTAGAATCTATGTGAAAGTTGTGCACCTAAAGGACCTTCCATAGAAGGTGGAAATTAACTCAAAATTAGGAAAGTGGACTCAAGAGGTCTCTTTTGAAGATCTTCCTAATGCATATTTTGTTTGAAAAAAATTGGGCCACCAGACAAATTTTTTTCCATTGAAACTTAAAAATAAACAAAAGATGGTGAATGTGCAAAAGAAGGTACTAAAAAGGGTTTGGAAACCTAAAGTTTCACCTGAATTGCAAGGCTAGAAAGGGGAAGATAGTCTTAAATCTTAGGCTGATCAAAGGAAGGTGATTCCAAAGGATGAAGAGAAGAAGATCCATAATAATGAGGAAAATCAACCTACCATTAAGGAAACTGAGAACTCTGTAACATTATCGAACCATTTGGTTATCTATAAGGAAAATGAAGAGGATTTGGAAGAGGCTAAGGAGTTAAGGAGATTGAAGAAGGAGAAATCCTAGAGGAAAGGAGTGGATAGTTGAATGAGATTAATATTCTAGAGGACTTATAGAATGAAGGAATTCCTATTTTGTTGAAACCTCTATGTCAAGAAATCCCTCTGAATGGAAGTGAATTAGATTCTAAGCATTTGCACCTGATAAATGAGAAGGAAGAACCAAAACATAAACAAGTTCAAATAAAAAATAGATTAAAAAATCCAACCCTTTGCCAATAGGAGTTGTGACTCAAAGAAGTAAATTGGAAGTTCCTATAAAATTAAAACTAGATGTTGGAACTATAGATAAATCTAGAAGAAAAAAAAAACCAAAAAAAGTAGAGAAGCTGAAAGTATGCAAAATATTTCTGATAGGAAGCAAGCAATTATTCTAGATTTCACCCCTAAAAAGTTATAATGAAAATCATTACACAGAATATTAGGGGGATGAATAGTATGCATAAGTTGGATGTTGTTAAAAATTTTGCTAGAGAGCATAAACCTAATATAATGGTGATCAAAGAAGCAAAAATGAATAAAGGTAAAGAAGAGAATCTGAAATCATTCAAGAATTATTATATTATGGCTAGTAGTTCTAAAGGAGCATCAGGTGGTACTTTGATAATGTGGAAGAATTCTATTTTTTCTGGTACCCTAATGCATGCCAATAAGCACTTCATTATGGTTAAGATTTAGAATTTATCTCAAAATAAAATTGGTATGTAGTTAATGTGTATGCTCCTAATAACAAAAATTCTAGAAAAAATTTATAGGACTCTCTTTCTAAGCTCAAGATTTTAGATTGTAATGGGAACTGCTTATTTCTAGGGGATTTTAATGTTCCTCTATATTAACATGAAAAAAAGGGGGAAATGCTACTTAATTGGATGGAAGGTTGGATCTTATGGATTTTATTAATAAAGAAGGTTTAATGGATTTGAATCTCCAAGGGATTGACTTTACCTAGAGTAATAAAAGAGTTGGAAATGAACGTATTCAAGCTTTCTTGGATAGAGTTCTAATTTCTCTAGATTGGACCAAAGATTTTTTCTATACTCTTAATCCAATACAAAAGATTTCTTCTGACCACTTTTTGCTCTTTTTTAAGGTTGAACCTATTCAAGAAAGGAAGAATTTCCCATTCAGATTTGAGAAAATGTGGATGCAACACCCTAATTTTAAGGTTTTGTTGGCAGAATGGAAAAATATTAGTATTGAATGAACAACTCAATTTTGAGCTGCATCCAAACTTAACTATGTTAAAAGAAGAGTTAGAGAATGAGATAAGAATTCTTTTGGGAATATATTTGAGTATAATTCAAATCTAAGGGATGATCTAAATACCATCCAAGATCAAATTCAGCAAGAAGGTTATTTGGAGGAGTTGGGTAAAGAAGAGAATGAGAAGCTGATTGAATACCATGACATCATTTCTAAAGAGGAAACATTTTGGAGGTAGGGATGTAGATCCATCTGGCTAGAAGAAGGTGATAGAAACACAAAAAAGAATTCATCTAACTATTATGAAACATAGAACCAAGAACCAAATTTCAATCCTTTCAAAGGGAAGAGAGAAAATTACTAATGAAATTGAGATTTCTCATGAAATGTTATCCTACTTTTCTTCTCTTCTAACTTATGAACAAAATGTGGATGATACCAAGTAGTTCGAGCTTCTTGACATTATTCCTCATGTGGTCTCTAGTGAGCAGAACAAAATGTTGATAGCTATTCCCAATGGAGAGGAAACTTATAAAGCAGTTTGTTCCTTTCAAGGAGATAAATCCCCAAGCTTGAATGGGTTTCCTATGTTCTTCTTCTAGAAAGAGTTTAAGCTGGTAGGTAAAGATTTTTGTGATGCAATTAGAGAATTCTTTGGAGCTAAAAGAACTTTGAAGGAGATTAATTCTACTTTTCTTTGTCTCATACCAAAGAAGCATGAAGTTGATTCCCCTAAATAATTTAGGCCTATTAGTCTTTGTATCTCAATTTAAAAAATCATTTCAAAATTTCTTACTTTGAGGGTATTCTTCCTAACCTTGTCTCTAAGAAAAATAATGGTTTTATACTTAGAAGGAAAATCTTGAACTCAATTATTTCAGTCCATGAAAACATCCATTCTTTATCTCTATCTTGATAAAGCTTATGACAGAGTTGAATGGAGTTTTCTTCAAAAGGTCTTATGTTCTTTTGGCTTTAATGATTCTATTATTAAGCTAATTTTTCATCTTGTCTCTACCTCTTCTCTAGTTATTTTAGTCAATGGGAGTTCTTTTGATTTTTTTGCTCCTTCTAGGGGTCTAAGGTAGGGTGATAATTTAGGTAGGTATACTGGGAAGATGGTCTTGAGAGGGGAAATTTAAGGGATGACACCTACTTCTCATCCACTTATTTGTTCTCGTGAACAATTTGTGGATCATACTCCTAATCATAAACAAAGGAAAATTACTAATATTCTTGGGTGTTCTATTGGTTCTTTACCAAGTGCTTATCTAGGCCTTCTTGGGGCTTAGTCCTTCTGATACCTTTTGGGAGGATCTAGTCAAGAAATTCAATAAGAAATTAGCTGGATGGGAAGGTAACATGCTAAGTCAAGCAGGTAAAGTAATTTTCTAAAAGCTTATCTTCAAAGCCTCCCAACTTATGCTCTGAGTCTTTTTAGGATTCCATCTAAATTTTTGGATGATATTGATAAAATTCAAAGGAACATTTTATGGTCTAGAATTGAGGGAAAAAAAAGATTGGCTCTAATAGCCTAGGAAAAGGTCTATAAACCTAAGATGGAAGGAGGATTGGGTATTAGATCTATCAAAAGTATGAATAAAGATTTGTTGGCCAAACAAGGACAAAGATTGTATCATGATGATAAGGAATGAAGTTCTATTTGGAAACATAAGTATCTTTATAATGCTCCCTCTATTTCTGATTTTTAGCCTACCCTTTTATCCATAGTTCTTCTATGATATGGAGTGTTGTTCAAGGTGCCAAACATATATTGAATAAAATTTGTAAGTGGAAAGTTGGTAATGGATGTAAAATCAGATTCTCGAAAGATTAGTGGCTCTTGGATCACCCTTTGGTTGATGATTTTGTGGATATGATTTCTATAGAAAGATGTAAATAGGTTTATGGAGAATATGTGGAGAATTATTGGTCTAATAATGGTTGGGTTAACATTGTTGAGGTTAATCAACAAATTCCTAGCATTCAAATTTCTCTTAATACATGTAGCCTTTTATCCTAATTAGGAGGGTTTAACTACTGTGTGGGGGATTGAATCTAGTGGATACTTCAAGGTCTCTTTTGTGTTTAAAACTAAGGATAAGGTCAATTCCCCTATGTGGGCTAAAGCTTGGATTAAGGGTCTCATTCCTAAAATTAATATTTTCTTCTAGACTTTGCTTCAAAAAAAAATTTAATCCTAGATAATCTTCAAAAAAGAGGTAATTATCTTGTGAATAGATGGTGTCTTCGTAAGATGGATTTGGAAGATAGGAATCACCCTTTTTTGAATTGTAGATATAGCTAGAATGGTTGGAGATATCTACTTCAATATTGAAAAACTTGGTGGGTTCAACCTAATAATATTGATGAATGCTTTAAGAATTGGATTTGTCCTATTAAGGGAGCTAAAATTGGATTTCTCTAGAAGATCTCTCTTCCCCACATTTGTTGGGGTATTTGGAAAGAAAGGAACCATAGAATTTTCAAAAATAAAGAAATTCCTCAGTGGGTTACGGGTTAAAGTATCATCAAAGGCATTAAAGAGAATTTTAGATCTTAGAACAAAAATAGTGATGAAACAAAAATTAGAAATCCTATGAATGGTATATGAACTAATACTAGACAGGATGATTAGAGACAATATGTGAAATGAATATCTCCTCCTTTGGGTTGGTTGAAAGCTAATTTTGATCGATCAACCAAACGGAATCCTAGAAGAGTGGGGTGTGGTGAAGTTCTGAGAGACCATTGTAGTAGAGTGGTGGATGTTGTTTCTATTACTATTGGTCATTCTACTAGTCATAAAGTTGAGGTTACTAAGACTCTATATACTATAAGGTTGGTAGTGGAATCTAGATATATAAATTTATGGTTGGAAGGGGATTCTCTTAATATTGTCAATATGCTAAATAATAAGAGTTTGACCACATGGAGTATTGATGGTAGCATTATGGAAATTGAATAACTTATTAAAAAATTTGACAAAGTTATTATAACCCACATCTTTTGTGAAGGCAATAAAGTTGCTGATTGGATTATGAATAAAGTGGTTTATAAGGACGCAACGATGACTTGGCATGATTACCTCAACAAAGAGAGTGAGATGGTGGTGATTATTAATAATGATATGACTAATGTTGTAGAAAGAAATATTATATAAGATTGAGCAATTTATTATGATAAGTGATGGCTTTATTGTAGATTATTTGTGTATCTCAAGGAGGTACAATTATGTCATCATTAAAAGTACTTGGCACATTTTAAGGGTAAAGAATTTTCTTAAGATTAAACACACCTTATTCTTAGTTGATGTTACCATTTCTCAAAAAAATTGTATGGCAGATTATGCGATGGGTGGAGAGCCAATGAAACAAGAGTTGATGACCTGTAAGAAGTAGAAAGCAAAATCTGTGGTGTTGGAAATACTATCCAAGGGAAAATTATTTACAAGGGAAAAGTGATAGAGTATATCAAGAAGCTACATGGCTATAAGCCCCATATCACTAAGTACTTTTTTCGAAATTAAACTGAAGAAAGGGTTACTATGCATGGAGTTATAGTGAATTTGACAAACGAATTAATTGCGAAGATCACTAGTCTTCCTATGAGGGTCTCAAATTTAAAAAGGAAACAAATATTTTGAATGAAGCTTTCAAGAAATTCCCAAAAGATGATGATGAGGAGAAAAGGTTGGCAAAGATTGGGGATTTCTATGGCCTGGACCAACTCAAGGCTATATGGAAAGATGTCTTATCCTCCATTTGTGAATACTTCATACTAGATGGAAGATCTAAAAGGGTATATAAATTTTATTTCATATTTTTAAACCATTTTTAGTATAAAGATAGGGTGTCTTTCCTTTTTTATTTGAAGTTCTTTCTACTTCATAGTCTCTAGGCCCATAGGAAGAAGGAATCTAGACTAGTGCTCCATGAGGGGATTATTTTATTAATTGAAAATTACTATAAAAATAATGCAATAAAACCCTCTCTTATTATGGAGAAGAAGTGTAAATCTCTTGGTAGTGAGCCTCATCAAAAGATGAGTGCTAAGAAAATTAAGGTTAAAACTAAGGAGGGTTTTAGTGATAGAAAGGGTACTAAGAAGGAGATTAAGAGGGAGAAAAAGAAGAAAATTATTGAGGAAGATACATAATTTGAGAAAACTAGAGATTAAGAGGAAAATACAAAAAAAGGGGACTTGAGCTCTAATATGGATGGTTACTCTAGAAGTAGGGGTATTTCTATAGTTAAGCATGAGGGGGAGAGTAGTAAAGATAGAAATGTGGAGTCAAAAACTATATTTGAATTCTTGGAGCAGAATGACAGGAACTAGAGTGATTAGTCTACACCCACAAAAAAGGATATTTCTGACATTAAGAGTCTAAAGGATATGGAAACTGAGAAGAATGATGAAGGAAAATCCCTTGGCATTAAAAATCAATACCTAAATAAAGAGAATCAAAAGGATATAATGGAACAGAAGGGTATACATTCTAAGAATCAACTCTATCTCAAGGAAACCCAGGAAATTACCATTGATTCTCGTAAAAAATATAGTGATAAGACTACAGATGAAACTAATTTGGTTAAGCTATATTTTCTTTGCAAAGCCAAGTTGAAAGTGAATGCTTCCCTCCAAGTGGACTCCTGGCTCTATAAAAAAAAAATTGTGCTTAAGAAGAAAATGGGTGAAATTCAAAAAGAACTGGAAGAGGAAAAAATTAAGAGAACCTAATTGGAAAATCAAGTTGCGAATACACCTCAGAAACTAAAAGAGTATGAAATAGAAATTTGGCAACTGGTTAAAGATAGTGGGAGAAAAAAGAGATGATAACGTCCAGCTTATGTGTTGCAACTGCCAGTTTAGGAACTCAATTTTCAAACTTCAAAATCAACCCCATAAATCAATCTTTGGTTGGTTATTGTTACTAATGACCCCTTTGTAAAGTTTGAACTGTGCAGAAGCAGTGTCCTATGCTCATGCTTGAACTTGAACTTAAAAGTTCAAATATTCAATGTTCAAAGCTTGAAATGCAGTTCAGATATGTAAGGTGCATGATTTAGAGTTCAGATTCAAAGTTCAAGTTCAGTTGTAAAAGTTCAAGGTTCAAAGTTAAAATTTCAAAATTTCAGTCTTGGTGTGGGGGCAATATCTCCAAATTTAACCATTGGATTTTCCTCCATTTTGGGTATGTTGGTAAGAGAAAAAAAAAACATCTTCTCACTAGAGCGATTGGCAAAATTTTATCAAATATAAAAGATATTGATGTTTTACTATGAGCCTATAAAAATAAATAGATAGCCTAAAGTTCATGATGAACTTGAACCCTGAACAACCAAGTTCAAGTTCATTGTTCAAAGTGTGGTGGTTCAGAGTTGCAATCAGCCTAGTGGTTCAATTTCTGAGGAGAAACTAGTTCAAATGGTTCAATCAGTTCAAGTGTTCAAATAGTTTAGAATAATCTTGGTTCAAAATTTTAGGTTGGTAAGTTGTCATGTTGAACTTGAACCTTGAAAAAATAAGTTCAAGTTCACAAGTTCAAACTATCTAGTTTTTAACAATAACAACCTACAACTACAAATTGTATGATAGGAAACAAAGGGTCTCAATGTGTGCATCATAACTTTTAATCCAATTGTTGGATTGAGCTTATTTTTGGATATGATTGAGAAAAAATAGTTCTTTAAATCCTCTCCATAGAGTTTGTTAATATTCTTAAATAGATCAAAAGTTACATGTGTTTGACTATAGAACTATCAATATTATCTATGATAGTTACAAAATGCTGATAGAAATATCAATCTCAGTGTGGGGGCCATATCGCCCAATCCCACTATTGGATCAATGTAATGTTTGGATATGTTTTAAGAACCTTTATTATCTAATTCTTTCCCAAATAATTTTTTCATATTCTCAATGGATCAAAAGTTACACATGTATGATTGCAACACTATCAAACTTATACATAATAGTTACAAAATGGTGACATAAATATGTGTCATGTTTTGGGGGCATAGATTTCAATTATAAAATTGGATTGAGCTGATTTGTGGATATTTTTTATAAATATTATTTTTGTAAATCTTCTACAAATGGTTTTGTCAAATAAATTATAGATTAAGAGTTATGAGCATTAGCATGAACTATCAAAATTATCAATGACAATTATGAAATCATGATAGCATCTCATCACCAAATTGCATATTTTGATAGATGTATTTTATAAAGCAGAAAAAGGAGAGGAAGTTCAAAAAAGGAGGGAAGAAAAATGAGAGGTTTTTCAAGAATCAATTATGATAATTGAGAGGTCACCTGAAAGCTAAGAGGATAAATATGTAGAAAAACATCAAAACAAGGGTTCTCCTTTTTCAGAAGTCATGTGACTATAGGAAAGAAGACATTTTTGGATTTTAGTAGGGGATAGAGGAATTAGTTTGTTATTCTATATTTCTTTGTAATTGTAGAGATATGTTAATCATAGGATTAGATATTATGAGATTATTATTAAAAAAATTTATGTTCATTAGATTGTGTGGTCTGAAAGTGTAATTTTGGGATTGTTGTTGATTGTATGGTCATTGCTTTCATATTTTGAATTTAGTCCTTTGATTATTCATAGTTCCAAAATAATATTATGTTTTCTATTTTTCTCTGTGATGTAAAGAGAGTTGAATGATTAGTCTCATGTCTACTTTTTATTCTCTCTCTCTTTATTCTATTCTTAATTTGATTACATTCATTCCATGTTGATAGGTGAAAGTCATAAAACCTTCATGTCTTCAAGTAAAAGGCACAACCAGTCATCTAATTCATTATAAATATTTCTAAGAGGGAGTTGCATCTCTCAATTTAGAGGATAGTTATCAATCAATGATAACTCATCCAACTGTTAGTTCTATTTGTTCTTCTTTATGGGCATGTAAGAGTCAATTTATTTCATTATTGTTGAAGGAAAAAATTGTTTACTAACAAGGAGATCATGTTTCTTGATGCAGTGGTGGCCAAGATTCCAGGTGGGCTAAGAAAAATAACAGGAAAAAGTATGAAGAAGGTGGTTATTGAGGCTTTTGGTTCTATTGCAAAAGATATCCTTTAGAGTACAACAGAGGTTGGAAATGAATTAACTAAGGTCATTAAAGACCTAATTTAGTTTTTGGTCTAGTTTGTAGGTGTCTAGTTGCTAGTTGGGTTGTTGGTTTTGGTTTCCTATTTTTTGTCATCTCTATCTTTTTATAGTTTTAACTCTAGGTTCTAGGTATTTGAAAAACTTGGGTTAGCAATATGTTTAATTATCTTGGTTTCAAGTTCCTGTAAAACTTGGCTTTTTGACGCTTTGATGTGAACTATAGGTTTCAAGTCCTTGTAAAACCTAGTGATCCTTCTCATATATATATATATATATATATATATATTTGTATGGGGTTCTAAGTCCTCTCCAAACCTATTTTGCATTAATATAAAACTTGTGGATTTCTTGGTATAAGTATAGAGTCTTATGGTGTGTAGTGTCATTAGTTGTAAGCATGGAATAGCTAGGAGCATCCCATGGGGTGTAGCTAGGATTTGGAAGTTTACATATGATGATTCAGTTGTATTCTTATTTTTAATGGCCATAACTGCAAAGAACTTGTAACCTAGATTGCTGGATGTAAATCTTATGATTCTATTATGATAATAAGTGTTATTTTGGATCTAAATCTCTATTTTCCTGTTCATTTTATGTTGTATGACTATTTTCTAGGGGCTTGGTCACCTCAATTGGGGGTACACCTAGTCTTGCACTATGTCAAGAGAGAATGTATTATCCTACTCACAAAGTGAACCATGTTAGACAATGAGCCCTTGTTGGATACAATTGTTCAATTGTGTGTTGTCTTTGATGTTACAAAAATGTCATATCAGTTATCAAATAGAGTCTACCATGCTCAGTTGATAAGTAAAAAAAAAGATAGAGTCTACCAAGCTCAGATGGCTAGCAAAGTAAATTATAGAGTCTACCGAGTGTTCCTAAATACTACACTATGAAGACAATTTCTATCGAGCTCACTCGGGTGTCAATGGATTTTTTGATAGAGGTTAGTGTTAACCAAGCTCCCAAGGTTAACAAAGGATAGTTAGTTTCTACCAAGCTCACAAGGTCAACAAAAGAAAGTTAGTATTTAACGAGTTCACTCAATCTCCAAAGGATTTTGCAGAGTTCTTAGTGTTTATTGAGCTTCACTTGGTTAACACTAGAAATTATTTTTAGAGAAATTTTTACCAAGCAAGGTTGGCCAATGAAGGATTTCATTATTTTGGAAAATAAAGTTTAATTGTTTCAAGTAATGTTTTTAGCCAACTGATGTATGTTTATTGGTGAATGTAACATGTAAATGAGCCAACTTGAAAATTTGTAATGTAGTTGTGAATTCTAAGTATGAATAGATGTATGAATGAGCGAGTATGCAAGTGAGTTGATTATGTGAAGATGAAGTGTGAGCAAATTTTGAAGAAGGATCAGATATCCTTGAGGAGCAGCAAAGGTGTATTCGATCAGTAAGGATCTAGTGGAGCAGAATAGAGATCTGTATCAGAAAAGTTCAGTTGCATCTCATTCAGGTCACTCATTGTTACTTTCTCACAATTGCAGTAGTGAATTCTAAATCTCTTAATAGAGTTGGTTTGGCAGCCATTTTTGTAAATCCTCTAACAAGGTGGACAGTTCTATTGAATTTTTCTAAAGTCCTCTAACAAGGCCACTCCTAGCAAGGTGTTTAAATCCTCTAACAAAGTCACACCTAACTATGTGTTTTGTAACCTTTAACAGGGTTGGCTCCTAATAGGGCTCACTTGAGAAGAGTGAAAATTGGTAGCTAGTTACTTGGTGGTTTTTCCCATATTAGGTTTCCATGTTAAATCTGGTGTCTCTTGTGTTGATGTTATTTATTTTATGCATGCATGCTAAATCATTATGAATGCTTAAGATCAATAATAAATTAACATCTATCGAGTTACAACATTTTTATGTGTGGCTACCGAGTGACAACAATATCTAGTTTTATAAGACATCTAAGGGATCTGTAGATTTTTTTTTGTGGTAACTGATTTACCCCCCCTCTCAGTTACTCCATCTATATTTCCTACAATTGGTATCAGAGCTTTTGGTGTTTGCAAGAAGGATTTCAAGGATCTAAGCCAAAGACTAGGATGTCTTACAAGAGGGAAATTCCAAGACTTAACAGGGATAATTTTTTAGCATGACAAGGTCTCATGAGACTCCATCTAGCTTCCATTGGAGATATAGGATTGAAATATCTGGATGAAGCATATGCAACTCCTTTTGCTACATTATGTACTAATGACATTGTTAAGAAGAAGACTCATAACACCATGATGATAGACATTGCATCTACCCTAAGCTATGAAGAATTTGATGATGTCAAGGACTGCAAAACTACCTTTGAAATGTGGAACACACTGAAAGATATCTATGGAGGTGATGATAATGTGAAGAGAGAAAAAGTAGAAAGTCTAAGAGGAAAACTTGATCAAATGAGGATGAGAGAGGATGAAAAAATTTCCAAATATGTTAAAAGGTTCAAAGTAGTTATCGGTGCAATCAAGGTTTCTGGAGGAGATATTGAGGAGGAATTAGTTGTAAGTAAAGTTCTTAGAACATTACTTCCCATTTATGCAATTAGAGATTCTACAATTCAAGAAAGAAGATGTGAAGCAAATCATAAGATAAATTTAGAGGCCAGAGTAGGAAGATTGACTACATTTGAGCTAGATAACTATGATAACTATGTTCCAGCTTCCAAGAACATTGAATCAGCATTTGAAACCAAGCTTTCAATCAAAGATAAAGGAAAGAAGATAAAGGATTCTTAGTCAGAAAGTGAAGAAGAATCAGAACAGAGTTAAGATAGTGATCTTGAGGTGGTTGAAGCTTTGCTTGCAAGGAAATATTCTAGTGGTAGAGGGAAATACAAAGGTAAGGTTCCGCTAATTTGTTTTTCATGCGAAGAAATTGGACATATTACTGCTAGGTGCCCAAATAAGCAAAACAAGGATGACAAGAAAGGTCAAAGTGCATTGACAAGAAAGACTTCAAATCATTCAAGGACAAAGGTAAGAAAACATGTTTCATGGCTAAAGATTCTAATGATTCTAATGAAGAAGAAGATGAAATTGTTTACAATGCTGTGAAATATGAATCTAATAATGATGAGGAAGATTTTATGACACTTATCTCTCATGTGAGCAAAAATGATACATGGATCATAGATAGTGGTTGCTCTCATCATATGACTAGTGATATAACTAAGTTTGAACAATTTGAAGACTGTGATGGTGGTAGTGTGAGGTTTGGTAATAATGAACCTTGTTGCATAAAAGGAAGAGCAAGAATCTCACTAACCAAAGAGCTTGTATGTGATAATGCGTATTAGGTAGAAGGACTAAAACACAATCTGTTGAGTCTGCACAACTACTCAATAATGGATTCAAAGTGGATTCATGCATGGAAAAGCAAGACTATTGGATGACAAAGGAAAGCTGATTGGATTAGGCATACAAACAAAAGGTAACTTGCTCTATCTTGAACTTGGTGAATGTTCATGCTTTATTGCTCATATTGAAGAAAGTTGGTTATAGCATAGAAGGTTGTGTCATGTGAAGTTTGATAATCTGGTGAAGATAAGAAAATTTAGGAAAGTTAGATCCATTCCTAGTATACATAAACTTGATGTTGGTCTATGAAAAAAATTTCAAATTGGTAAGATGGGAGATACTAGCTTTAAAAGTAGGAACTACCAGTCTGAAGAAGTTTTGGAAATTGTGCATACTGACTTGTGTGGACCCATTGGAATTGAAAGCTATACTGGAGAAAAGTTCTTCATTCTTTTTGTTGATGATTACTCTAGAATGATGAATGTTATGTATCTAAGAGAGAAATCAGAAGCATTTGAGAAGTTTAGATGGTACTTGGCCATGGTAGAGAAAGAAATAGGGAAAAGACTGAAATGCTTGAGGTCAGATAGAGGTGGTGAATTCATCTCCCATGAGTTTAATAACTTTTTCATTAAAAGGGGAATCAAAAGATAGGTATCAACCCTTGGAACTCTTGAGAAAAATGGAATAGCTAAAAGGAGGAACATATCTATCATGGAATGTGCAAGAACTTTAATGATTGAAAAGAACATTGCTATCAAATACTAGAAGGAAGCTATTAGCACTACAGTTCATACCTTGAACTGAGTACAGTTAAAGAAGGACTCATTCAAAACCTCTTATGAGTTATGGTATGGCTATAAACCTAATGCAAGTAACCTAAAAGTATTTGGAAGAAAATGTTACATTTTGAAAGAAGCTGGAAAAGGTAAATTTGATGTGAAAGGTGATGATGAAATATTTTTGGGATATTCTTGCAAGAGTAAAGCATATAGATGTTTGAATTTGTCTACTCACAAAGTCATAGAAAGTGCACATGTAAAAGTTGATGAGTTTTTAGAAGGGACTGAAGAAGAAAGAAAAAAGGAACGAGAAGATTATAGGAGATTTGTTTTCATTGAACCTGATACAGTGCCAGATACATCTATCAATCAAGAATCTTTTACTCTTGAGTCTTCAGTAACCGAGTTGCAAGAAGTTCAAACTGAGCTATAGGAACCCAAGTCACATTCAAATGTGACTGAGCCAATTCCTACCAAGTCTAAAGGACCTAAGTAGTAGAAAGAACAACCATAACCTGAAGTCAAAGTCTAAGAGGATGACAATGTGATTCATTCAAAAAGCAAGAAACCTGTATTAGCCAAATATGATGTGAGGCATCATGTACCAAATCAGATTACTGGAGACAAATATGAAGGTACTATGATAAGAAGTAAGCTAAAAGGTACTTGTTTACTTGCTAATTTTGAACCTAGAAGTGTCAAAGATGCATTAGAAAATGAAAGTTGGATTGAGGCTATGAATAAAGAGATAGAGTAGATAGAGAAGAACAAAACATGGACTCTTGTACCTAGACCTAAAGATAAAAATATGATTGGAACTAAGTGAGTATTCAGAAATAAGTTAAATGAAGATGATAAGGTGTCAAGGAACACAGCTAGACTAGTATGCAAAGGATACTCTCAAGAAGAAGGAATAGACTATGGAGAGACTTTTGCTCCTATTGCAAGATTAGAAGGTGTTATGACCCTACTTGCATATGCTACATATAAAAGATTTAAGGTATATTAGATGGATGTCAAATCTACATTTCTTAATGGTATGCTAGAAGAAGAAGTCTACATTGATTAGCCTAAAGGTTTTGTTGATCTAGACAAGAAGGACATGGTCTGCAAATTACACAAAGCATTGTATGGTCTGAAACAAGCCCCTAGAGCATGGTATGAAAGATTGCATAAATATCTTATTTAGATTGGTTTTCAAAGAATTAATGATAACATTAGCTTGTATATCAATGAAGGACTAGATAACAAGATTGTTTTGGTAGAAATATTTGTGGATGACACTTTGTTCACAGGAAATGATGATCTTTGCAAAGAGTTTTCAGAGGAAATGAACAAGGAATTTGAGATGTCTATGTTTGGTAAGATAAACTTCTTTTTTGGTCTTCAAATTCAGTAGAGTAAGAATGGCATCTACATTTCTCAGTCAAAATACATCAAGGAGATACTAAAAAAGTTTGGTATGGAGGATTCCAAACCAGTTGGGACTCCTATGTGCACTAGTCTAAAGCTTACCAAGGATGATGAATCAAAAGAGGTAGATTAGACATTATATAGATCAATGATTGGAAAGTTGCAATATGTAGTTCATACAAGGCCAGATATTGCCCTGGCAATTAGTATTGTAGCAAAATTTTCAGCAAAATCAAGATAAAATCACATGATGGCAATCAAAAGAATCATGAGATACCTAAAAGGCACTGAAGATTATGGATTATGGTACAAATTTGGAGGTAATCTAGATTTGAAAGTGTTTACTGATGCAGATTAGGTAGGAAATATTGATGACAAAAAGAGTACAAGTGGAGGTGCATTCTTTCTTGGAAAGAGGTTGGTTTCTTGGACAAGTAAAAAGCAAAATTGTACATCCCAATCTACAACAGAAACAGAGTATGTTGTAGCAGTAGTAAACTGTTCTAATATTGTTTGGTTCAAGAAATTTGGAAGGCATGAAGGTGAGAATCAAAGAACCAGTTGTTATGTTTTGTGACAATACAAGTGCAATTAACATATCTAAAAATCTAGTGATGCACTCAAAAACCAGGCACAATGAGTATCACTTTGTTAGAGAATTGGTGCAAGATATAGAGATCAGATTGGAATAAGTCCATACAAAGGAACAAATTGCTGAAATATTCACCAAGCCTTTACCTAAGGATGCATTCTTGTATCTAAGAGGTAAGTTAGGGGTCATTCCCCTATCTAAAGCTCACTAAAATGAAGTTTTAGTGATGCATCAATAGGTATCAAGTTGAAGATCTTTCAGTTAATGTAGAATAATCATGAGAACATTGCATATGAATAAGTACTTAATGTACATTTCTAATCATTTGATTTGTGTTGTCCTTGGCATGTGTTGTCAAAGATGGAGAGTATACTGTCATATCTTTCTAAAATTTAAATTTGTTTGTGAAGAGTTTGATGTTTGAAAAGAAGCTATGTAATTCCTTCATAGAGGGAGATTACTATATTTGAGAAGTTTGTGGAATGAAATCTAAGAGGGAGAAACATTTTGTCAAAAAAAGACTTGTTCTCAAATTTCATTCTGCTATGACATGTTGTGTTGCCATCAATGCCAAAGAGGGAGATTGTTGGATACAATTGTTCAATTGTGTGTTGTCTTTGATGTTACACAAATGTCATATCAGTTATCAGACAGAGTCTACCAAGCTTAGTTGGTAAGGAAAGAAAAAGACAGAGTCTATCAAGCTCAGATGGCTAGCAAAGTAAATTACAAAGTCTACCAAGCATTCTTGAATACTGCACTGTGAAGATAGTTGCTACCAAGCTTACTCAGGTGTTAAAAGATTCTGTGACAAAGGTTAGTGTTAATCGAGCTCCCAAGGTTAACAAAGGAAAGTTAGTTTAGGAAAGTTAGTTTCTACCAAACTCACAAGGCCAGTGAAGGAAATTTAGTGTTTACCAAGTTCACTCGATCTCCAAAGGATTTTACAGAGTTCTTAGTGTTTACCAAGTTTCACTTGGTTAACACTAGAAATCATTTCTGGAGCAATGTTTATCGAGAAGGGTCAGCCAATGAAGGATTTCATTATTTTGGAAAATAAAGTTTAATTTTTTCATGTAATTTTTGTAGCCAACTAATGTATTATTTATTGGTAAATGTAACTTGTAAATGAGCCGACTTAACAATTTGTAATGTATAAATATAACATTAAGTTGTGAATTCTAAGTATGAATGGATGTATAAATGAGCGAGTATGCAAGTGAGTTGATTATGTGAAGAGGAAGTGTGAGAAAATTTTGAAGAAGGATCAAATATCTTTGAGGAGCAACAAAGGTGTATTCGATCAATAAGGATCTAGTGAAGCAGAATAGAGATCTATATCAGAAAAGTTCAATTGCATCTCATTTAGGTCAGTCGTTGTTACTTTCTCACAATTGTATTAGTGAATTCTAAATATCTTAAGAAAGTTGATTTAGCAGCCATTTTTGTAAATCCTCTAACAAGGTGGACAGTTCTACTGAATTGTTCTAAAGTCCTCTAACAAGGCCACTCCTAGCAGGGTGTTTAAATCCTCTAACAGGGTCACACCTAATAGTGTGTTTTGTAACCTTTAATAGGGTTGGCTCCTAATAGGGCTCACTTCAAAAAAGTGAAAATTGGTAGCTAGTTACTTGGTGGTTTTTCCCATATTGGGTTTCCACGTTAAATCCGGTGTCACTTGTATTGATGTTTTTGATAAGGTAAATAGGTTTTAAGGGGTCCTGAAACCCATAAGTTTAACAACAAGAAAGGCTGAAAATAAGCGAAAAAATGCCCAGCCAAAACATAAGCCTTACGGCTGGAAATAAGCCCAAAGGCCCAGCCTGAAACAACTGCCCACTAAAAAGGCCAGAGAACCAACCAGAAAAACAGAGACCAGACAAAAAGCCAAAGCCAGGAGAAACAAAAACCAAAGGACAGAGACCCAACCTAGCAGACTACTTCTCCATCTCAAGCATGGTCTGGGCAGCTTCAGCGCTCTCTTGTTGCTCTTCTGCCTTATGATCCTGGGCGTTCGTCAAATCCTGCTCCATAGTGCTGTCCTTGGCTTTATCCTCATCCAGCCTATCTTTGTCTCTGTTCTGTTTATCATCTTCCTCCATCTGGTTCCTGTCTTTGAGATTTTCCAAGAGAGAGAGGATGTTGTCGTTGATCGAAGTGAGGAGGGAGATCATTTGACTTGCCAGGTTGTGATTGTAGTTCTCAATATTTTTTACTCTCCTCTCCATCAGAGTCTCCCAGCTGTTCCGGTCGCCTTGGCTTTCTGCACCTGTCTTGCTCTTAATTTTTTCCATTTGGGAAACCCTATCTCTGACATCCTCAAGCTCATGGAAAAGCCATTTAATTGATCTGAAGTTGTCGATCATGCTATTGTGGGCATTGTTCAATAGATTCATGCCCATTTCTCTTGCATTATCAGAAATAGCCACCATAGCCGGGTCAATTAGCTCATTGAGTCTAGGCTTCTCGAGGTCGTCCACCAGGAGTTGGGGGTTCATCGCCTCTCTGTAGATTCCCATAGTGGCCGTTCTCACATTGAAGTTCTTCCAAGCCTTCCTTCTGTTATTAACTTGCACTTCCCCCTCAATCTGTCCAGAGTTGTCATTTTCCTCCAAAGGAGGTTGAGGATGTATAGGGGAGAGGGGAATGGGCAGAGAATCCTTTCCCTGACTACTGGAGCACTCCATGCTCTCTCCCTCCCTCTTCTGTCTTTTTCTCAGTTTCTCCTCATCCAGCTCCTCCTTCAAAACCTTGTCAGAATCATCAGTATCCATTTCCTCCTCCACCTCAGCAGAGCCAGTTTTAGCTGGGGTATGACCTCTAGGGCTCTTTTTGCTGGGTAATTTGATAGAGGGGTAATCCTTCTTATGGCTTTTAGTCTTCTTACCTGAATGCTCAAAAACCTCATCAGAGCTGATGCTCTCGACATCGTTAGAATCTGAGGAAAAACTGGAGCTGCTCTTGTCAACATTCGCCCCCTGGATAGGGTTTTTGCTAATGGTTTGAGCGTGGAAATGCTCATAAATCAGAAGCAGAAGACCCTCATGCAGTGCCGGGTTGATGGTAGCTTTCTTTTTAAAACTAGAAATGGCCTTGTTCATCGAGTTAAAAAGATAATACGGGAAGGAGATCTTACTACCATGGCAAAAATGATTCAGAATCACAAAATGGTGAGTCCTAACCCTATCAAACCTGGGGTCTAGGGTTATATATTCAATGACAGCGAAGAGAACATACCTCCAGAGCTTCTTTATAGTATTTGTTACAAAAAAGTCTCTTTCTTGCCCAACTTGTTCAGCTCTTCAGTGTTTGTCACAAAATCCTTGATTGCATTAGAAGACATCTTCTTGTCTCTGAAGAATTTTTGCCCCTCCATCGGAATCCTCGTGACTTCAGCAACCACATCCTCAGTAATTTGAAAGTAGACCCCGTTCACCTTAACCTTACCATTATTCCATGAATTCACCATGCTGTTAGTGATCTCAAGATCCGAGCCATGAAGTTTCTCGAAGAAATTAGTAACCCCACCCTTTTCCAGCTCTCTCTAAACTTTGGCCTTGTTCTTCCACTTATGAACTTCCCCCACCGGCTCCTTTCTGCTCCTCTCACCCGTCATGTTTACCTGATCAACTTCCACAATTCTCATGAACTCTGAACTGTGCAAGTTATTTGCATTCAAAAAAATGGTGATGTTTCTTTTATGATACCCGTGAATATACCCCTTTCTGAAAATAATGGTATCATCCTTTCGAACGTGTCAAAAAATTAGAGGAAACCCCTTTTGCTGGTGAAAATCACGATGCCAATAATGGCACTTACCATTTATTAAGCAATCTTTATTATCCATAATTGCATTGGATTTGAGCCGTCCTTCCCAAGATTTTATCTTGGTCGATGAGCAACTTTGCCTCTGCCAAAAATCTTTTCCGGCATGCTAGGTCAGATTATTGGTGGCGTTAACTCCTTTATTAGCAAACCAATCAGCGACTAGGTTTGCCTCTCTATAAACATGAGTGACGTGGACCTTATCGAACTTTGTGAGAGTGGCGCAAGTCTCAGCAATTATGTTCGCAATCGTCCACGAGGGAGGGAAAATACCATTAATGGTATTAATAATGTTTTTGGAGTCCCCCTCAAGCCAGAGTTTAGTAATCTCGGCTTCAAAAGCCAACTTGACCACCTTACTCGCAGCTCTTGCTTCAGCCAGATGAATAGTCTGGATTCCCAACAGGGAAGCAAAGGCAGCTATTCCCTCCCCATAGCTATTTCTTATGATTCCACCGCAACCTGAAGGGCCTGGGTTACCCTTTGAAGCCCCATCAAAGTTGGCTTTTGACCAACCATCTGGGGGGAGAAGCCAGCTAGCATCCTTCCTTTTGAGGTTCCTGTCTTTTTCTTTAGCTATCTTTCTGTCCCCTTCTTCTTCTTCTTCCTCCTTCAGCACTTGGAGATTTTCCTTTATATTCTTTGAGACCTTCCTGCCAAGGATTATAGCCGGCTCCTCTCTGTCTCTAAATATTCTATTATTCCTTTCCTTCCAAATTCCCCAGCAAAAATGGGGTAAAATCCAGTCCGAGTGATCCTGCCAACCAGCAATCTTACAAAGACCTTTCCACTGATGGAAAAAATCCATGAGGTTATCCAGTTTGCACCAGAGGGTTTCATTATCATGTGTGATGACATTCCACACCTCCCTGGCATAGTCACATAAGATGAAAATGTGATTTTCGGTCTCAGCCTGATTCTTACACAAGGGACATCTACTGGGCATAACATGTCCTCGCTTCATGAGATTGTCATGAGTAAGGATTTTGTTCTGAAGAGCCAGCCAGTAAAAAATTTTGATCTTTGGAGTGAGACCCAGAATCCAAGCCTCTGCCCAAGGGGCCTTCTCTTTTAAGCTCCAAAGGGAATTATAGCCTGAGGCAACAGAGTATCTTCCATTGGGATTATCCCTCCAGACTAGCTCATCCCCCAAATTGATAGGAATCATGGAATTGAGCATAAGCATTATAGGAGTCAAGTCCTCAGAGATGAGGGATAGGTCACTCCATTCCTGGCCATTCCAATAATCACAAACTTTGGACCCAATTTGATCAGTACAAGCTTGCATCCATCTCTCAAAAACAGGGTTATTGATAAGTGGATCTTGGGAAAGCTATCTATCCGACCAGAACTGGATGTCCTTCCCATTTCCCAATTTCCATGATATCCTGGCCTTAGCCAGGTCCCTGGCTTTCATGATCCCATTCCAAATGTTCGATCCTTTTGGGATATCTTCATTAAAAAGGGTGAAAAGAAGAGTGGGTCTTCTAAGGTACTTGTTTATGAATATTATTTCTGTTATGCATGCATGTTAAATCTTTATGAATGCTTAAGATCAATAATAAATTAACATCTACCAAGTTACAACATTTTTTTGTGTGGCTACCAAGTGACAGTAGTATCTAGTTTTATAAGACATCTAAGAGATTTGTGAATTTTTTTTTGTGGTAATTGATTCACCCCCCTCTCAGTTACTCCATCTATATTTCCTACAGCCCCCAAGAGGTAGGCTAACAATATTAACATGTCATAGAGAAATATGATAGGGATTTCAATGTTAGTTAAATAAATTAGAATTAAAATAAAGATCATCATAAGGAGATATGTGAATAACCTAATTACTAATCAAATTTTAAATCTTGTAATGTATAGATTTTATAATCATAAGTTGATTATGTTTCTTTCTACATTTAGATCTAGTAATCACCTTAGCATGAAAAAGTTTAGGAAAGGGTATTTGTTGGTTAACAGGACAAGATATGTAATACAATGAAGGAGAGGATGTAGAAAATGAATGACATTAAACATTTTATTGTACACATTGTAAATTATGATCAACAATGGTGTTGATAGAATGATGATTCTCCCCATTGCCTAAGTGCATTTGATTTTCTTCTTTTTTGTTAACCATATTCATTCTCCATGAATCTATGATAACCAAGACCATAACAAGAAGCCATATCACTAGTTTTACTAGTACATTCAGTGAGAGAAGAAGTAGTGACAAAGTTGTTGGAAAGAGGAGTTGTTTTAGGTTTTATTAATACAAGTTCAAAAACTCTAGACTCTCCAATTAAGGTTGGTTTGAAATATAAGGATCCGAAATCATCTTCTAAAAGAAACATTGTAGAAGGAGGATTATCATTAATTATTTCTATTATTTCTCCTCAATATTTATACATCTACTTGCATTAGTATTTGCATGAAGAGTGAAGATCACATTATTGTAGATAAACTTGAAGTTTTGATGAAGAGTTAAAGGAATAGTATGCATAGCATGTAACCAAGGTTTACATAAAAGAAGATTGTCATTAAGAGATCGAGGAATGAAATGAATGGGCATATTCAAAATACCTAGAACTACTTTGAGAGATAAAGTGATGATGCCTAAGGTTTCCTTAAAAGTATTATCAAATCCACTTATAGGAATATTGATAGGTTTGATGTTTGGAAGATCAAAGCTAATCTCTTTGAGCATGTCCATACTAAAAATATTAATCCAAAACCCATTATCAATCAAGGTTCTCCAAATGAGGGTAGAAAATATAAGGAAAACTACCATAAGAGAATCACAATGATCTTGATTCTCTTTATAAGGAAAAATATCACGAGTAATCATAATTTGAGGTGGGACTAGTTAGGGCAGCATTCATACATTGCAGAAAGGAATTTATATTATCTTGATTAGGAGGTGGAGTTGAAATTGTGGCTAAAGATTTTTTCAAGGATTTGTGATATATAACAGATGCTAGAAGAAAATCCCAAAGATAAATATTGGTGGGGGTATTATGTAATTGTGGTATCAAATCATACTCCATCCCAAGATTTTGAGAAAGATGAAGTGGAGGACGAAGAATAGGTTGAAAAGGTGGGAGAGAAGTAGTAGGTTGAGGATTATTCTTTGTACATTAAGTGTGAGACATCACATGATAATCCAAAGAATCACTAGATTTCCCCTTAATAAATATTCAAGAAAAATCTTTAAAGTTGATTATATATTTATTCGATGAAAGGTGACCTTTGAGAGTGAGAATGGGTTGGGAAACATTAACTTGATTAGGATCTTGCTTCTCTATAGACTCATTACTAGAATGGATAACATTAAGGAGATTATCATTTTGTGTTTTTCTTACAGAATCCTTAGAATATGGATTGTTAATTTTCATTAATGCTTCATCTCTACTAGAAGTATTAAATGAAGAAAATATTATATTGATAAAATAATATAAATAATGTCCTCCCTTTTTCTCTAATTATCCTTAAGAGGAAGGTATATTTTAGGATAAGGAGAAATATCAAATATGTCATGTTGAAATGATATAGAAGATGTATCAACCATGATATCATCATTTCAAACTAAGGTTCTTTCATGAGAAAAAGAGTAATAAATGTCATCCTCCAAGGGTTCATCCAAAATAAGAGAATCATCAAAGGGAAAACAATCTCTATCGATAAAGAACACCATAGAAAAAAAAAGGAAAAAATAAAAACAAAGTATAAAATCATCCCTAGCAAAACTATCACCATAGGTAAGGCTTATATTAGGAGAAAAGTTAAAATTAATCCTTATCTCTCCTTCACAAAGATGAATGACAGTCAAAAAAAGGATAAAAACATATTTTTCTCTATTAGACCCTTATAAGGTGATGTTTGAGAGGACAAATCAACATCACGTATTAAATTTATTATGTTTAGGGGATATGTATTTTAAAGGATGATGTTGTTTTATCCAAAAGGGGATAGGGTGGTGGTGGAGAACTTACATGCAATGCAAAAGAAGATTAACAAAATTACAAGAGAAGAGATAAAGTAATCTAACTCCCAATGTAAAGAAGGAAATATGAGATATCAAGGGATCTAACTCCAAATTCAAAAAGAGGAGATATGTGAGGTTCACCAAAAGAAGGTAAGCACCCAATGAAAAGAAACATTCTAATAGGAAGAAGTTTTTTGGTAGATATGGTAGAATTTTTGGGTAGGAATCTGACTGTGGGGATTGTCAATGGTTTTGCAAGGAATTTGGTTTTGGATTTTGGCAATGGAATAAGTGGGAATAGTTCTCTAGTTAGGAATTAGGAGTAGGAAGAAGACAATGTTTTGTTAGACTTTGGTTCAAGAAGGTATGGGGATTTTAACTTTCCTCTATTTGATCCTCTGACTACTATCCTTTCCCCTATTAGGGTCCCACTTGACTCAAAGGGGGGCCCTTCCTCTATATCTCGTAAGGATACTAAGGTACCATGTGATGGGGAGGAAAAGAAGGAAAATGATTAATTTGGTCAAAGAACATGGTTGTCTCTCTTTGGGAGAAAACTAGGAGGTAAGTCAACCATTCTTCCTATTACTTCAAAATCTTGTTGGAAAAAAGGTGAGTTCCAAAATTTTGTCCTGGACCCAATAGCTTATTATTATATTTCTTCAATGGAGTTTACCCTAATTGGGAAATTTCGAGGGGTCCATCCAGATATAGAATCCTTAAGGAATTTGATTAAAATAAAATGGGCCATCTGAGGTCAGGTTGACATTGCTTTAATGTCCAAAGGTTTTTTCTCATTTGTTTTTACTTGTAAGGAGGATCTAAATATGGTTTTATGTGGTGGACCATGGTTATTTGGTAACGGCTCCTTAATGATCAAAAAATAGGAACAAAATATGGACTATTTAGATGTTTTCTTTCTACTTTTGTATGGTTTGGACATCTGGGACTTCCTTTGGAGTTTTTGCATGAAGATATTTTTAAAAGGATAGTTGGTTCCTTTGGAGCGCTTATTATTATTGATAATATGAATTATTCTAGATCTAAACTATTGTGTGCTAGAATCTATGTTAAAGTAGCACACCTGAAGGATCTCCCTCAGAAGGTGGAGATTAACTCTAAATTGGAGAAATGGGTACAAGAGGTTATTTTTGAAGATCTCCCTAATGCTTGTTATGTCTGTAAGAAAACTAGTCATTGGGCTAAAAATTGTCTATTGAAACTAAAATAAAAGAAAGAGGTGGTGACTATGGAAAAAAAAAGCCTCCAAAATGAGTATGGAAACCAAAAGCAGTATCTAGAGAATCTTTACCAAAAGGTCAAAAAGTTGAAGATAGCCTCATCTCTCAGACTAAAGATAATCAGAAGGAGATGCAGAATGAGGAAGGAAATAAGAAAATGAATGAGATAATTCATTTGTCATCTCCTTAGGAAAAGGAGGAATCAAGAAGAAAACCAAATGATCATTTACTAGAATTATGATGAGGACCTCAGTAATGTGGATGATCTAGGAGAGTTTGAGGAAGGAAAAATTCTAGAGGAAAGGAAAGGATGGTTACAAGATATTTTGAATAACTTTATGGAGGATTCTATGGATGGAGAAATTTTCCCGTTAGGGTAAACTTTAAGAAAGATGCCTCCAAAAAAAGATATAAAATATTGGCAAATCTTTCATTATTTTGAAAAATATTATTTATTTCTATTGGTGAATCTCTTAATTTTTTATTCTAAATATGATTAATATTGGCGATTATTTTTGAATTATAACTTTTTTGTATAAAATATTGAAGAATCTCAATAATAATAGGAAGTTCATTAATCACCATGGAATATTACAAATCAAAATTGAACATTTCTTTACCTTGTGGAATATTATGAGGATTATTACATATACTTTAAATCAATAGTGAAGACTAAGTATTGGTGATATATCCCTAGAGTAACCAATAATTATGACAATTATTGGTCAGTTCAATTTAATTTCTCCACTAATATATTATATTTAGGTGACTCAAATCTAATCATGTAATGAATATTGTGGCAAATTTTTGAGTTTAAATTTTTCAATAAAATAAATTATTGAGCAATTTTAAATAGCTTAGAACTAAATTTTATAAAATTATGGTGATTTAGGTTGTATCAAATCTTTAATTATTAGCGAAATTACTAGCCAAAAAATACTAAAATTAGCCAATTTACGAATATTAGCCACTAAAAAATACATTGTTTCTCATTATTAGAACCTCGTATTGAAGAGATGGTTGTGGTTGTTCTTGGACCTATTTGTCCTAACCAACTGGAATAAAAATTAGGTAAGAAAGTCCAAAAATAAAAAATGGGACAAAGAAAAAAGGTTGAAAAGAAAATGACACATCTTACCATGTCAACAAGAGTAGCCATTTGAAGAAGTAAAGTGGAAACATGGTCTCTAAAATTAAAGTCGGATGTTGGAACCCCTAAAAAATTAGGTAGAAAGACATCCAAAAATAATAGATAAACATAAAGTTTGTAGAATATTGCTGATGGAAAGTAAGCAACTATTCTGAATTATACCCCTAAAAATCTATGAAGATTATATCTTGGAATGTAAGGGGGATGAATAGCATCCATAAGTTAGATGTAGTGAGAAATTTTGTTTGGGATCACAAACTTGATATTATGGTGATCCAAGAAACAAACATGGAGTAAGGTAAAGTTTGAAATATTTAAATAACTATGGTATGATGGCTAGTAGTTCTGAAGGAGCCTTAGGAGGTACCCTAGTCATGTGGAAGAAATCTATGTTCTCTAAAACTTTGATGGATTCCAATAAACACTTTGTTTTGATCAAGATCCATAATTTATTTTAGGGTAACTACTGGTATGTAGTGTGTGTGTGTGTGTATATATATATGTTCCAAATAAAAAAAATGATAGAAAAAAGTTTTGGATCTCTTTATATAAGATTAAGAGTTTTGATTACAATCATAAGTGGATTATGTTGGGCAATTTTAACATTCCTCTCTATGAACATGAAAAAAAAGGAGGAAATACTAGCCAGTTGGAAGGAAGATTGGACTTGATGGATTTCATTAATAAATAAGGATTAATGGATATGGACCTCCAAGGAATTGATTTTTCTTGGAGTAAAAAAAGAGTTAGAGTTGATTGTATTCAATACCACTTGGATAGAATCCTTATCTCTCCAGACTCGACTAATTATTGTATTTGTTCCCTCTTAGCTATTCAGAAGATTTCCTCGAACCACTTTCTACTCCTTTTTAAGGCTGAGCCTTTTCAAGCTAGGAAGAGTTTCCCATTTAGGCTTGAGAATATGTGTATGCAACATCCAAACTTCAATTCTCTATTGAAGAAATAGTGGAATATCAAGATTGATGGTACTTCTCTATTTGATATTGCCAATAAACTCAAGAATGTTAAAAAAAGGGTTAGAGAGTGTAATTAAAATTCTTTTGGTGATATCTTTGAGAATAAATCTAATTTGAAAATTGAGCTTCAAACTATTCAAGAAAAAATTTATGTGGAAGCTTATTTGGAGGAACTAGTCAAGGAAGAAAATGTAAAGCTAGAAAAATACCATGATATTATATCTAAAGAGGAAACCTTTTGGAGGCAGAGATCAAGGTCTATTTGGCTTGAAGAAGGTGATTGAAATATTAAATTCTTTCATCTAACTACTTTTAAACATAGGGTAAAGAATCATATTTCTAGTCTATCTAGGGGAAGGGATATAATAACTAATGAAAATGAAATTTCTAGAGAAATGGTGTCTTCTTTCTCATCCCTTCTTCCTGTTGACCCGAATGTTGATAGTACTAAATAGATGGAGCTCCTTGAAGAAATTCCTCATGTTGTTACTGATGAGTAGAAATTTTTTTTGATAGCTATTACTTCTAGGGATGAAATTCATAGAGTTATTTGTTCCTTTAAAGGAAATAAATCTCCAGGCTTAGATGGCTTTCCAATGTTCTTCTTCCAAAAACATAGGGAAGTTGTGGGTAAATATGTTTTTGATGTACTAAAATAATTTTTTTGAGCTAAGAGAATGCTTAAGGAGATCAATTCTACTTCCCTTTGTCTAATCCCAAAGAAGAGTGGAACAGATTCCACTAATCATTTTACACCTATTAGCCTTTATAATTCTATTTATAAAATTATCTCTAAAGTCTAGACTCAGCATTTAATGATTATCCTACCTATTATCATTTCTAATCAATAGAATGGGTTCATCCTTGGAAGGCAAATTGTGAACTCTATTATTGCAATATATGAAAACATTAATTATTTATCTCTATCTACCTCTCAAGGTTTTGTGATGAAGGTGGACATAGCCAAAGCTTATGATAGAGTTGATTGGAGTTATCTTCAAAAGGTGTTATTGACTTTTGGTTTTAGTGATTGAAGTATTAAGATTATAATGCAGCTTGTTACTACTTCTCTAGATGTCTTAGTTAATGGGAGCTCATTTAAATTTTTTAAACCCTCAAGGGGTTTGAGAGAAGGTGATCTTATCTCCCTTATTCTTTTTACTATTATGACTGATAGTCTTGGAAAGTATATTGGAAGATTGATTTTGAAAGGGGAAATTCAAGGTATTAGGCCTACTTCTCAACCACTTCTCTATTCTCATGAACAATTTGTGGATGATAGAATAGGAGTCTTAAAAAGGCTTTGAATCTTTATTCTATAGTGATAGGGAAATTTATTAATTTAGCTAAGAGCTCTCTCTTTTTAATTAATACTCCTATTCTTAGGCAAAGGAAAATTGCTAACATTTTGGGGTGTTCTATAGGTTCCTTTCTAAGTACTTACCTTGGTCTTCCCTTGCGACTTAATCCTTCTAAATCCTTTTGGGAGGATTTAGTGGAGAAATTAGAAAAGAAATTAGCTAGTTAGAGAGGAAATATGTTGATTCAAGTAGGAAAAGTTAATTTACTTAAGGCTTGTCTTCAAAGTCTCCCTACCTATGCTCTTAGCCTCTTTAAAATTCTAGCTAAATTTGCAAATACTATTGATAAAATTCAAAGATTTTTGTTATGGTCTAGTACTAAAGAAAAAAAGAGAATGACTCTAATATCTTGGGATAAGGTTTGTAAACCTAAGATTGAAGGAGGGTTGGGTATTAGACCTATTAGATGTATGAATAGAGCTCTATTGGCTAAACAAGGATGGAGAGTATACCATAATGACAAATAATGGAGTTCAATTTGGAAACATAAGTACCTTTATAATGCTCCATCTATTTCAAACTTTCTATCCTACCCTATTATTTATAATTCCTCTACTATTTGGGGAGTGGTTCAAGGATCTAAACATGTTTTGAATAAATATTGTAAGTGGAAAGTGGGGAATGGAAGAAAGGTTAGATTTTGAGAAGATGAGTGGATTTTGGATCATCCACTATTAGAAAACTTTGATGATATCACTCTTTTAGAAAGATGTAAATAGGTTTTTGGAGATTATGTGGTGAATTATTGGACTTTAATGGATGGAAAAATATTACTGAGTTTTGCCATAGTTTTTCTAGTATTCAAATCTCCCTCAATTCTTGTAACCTTTATCATATTGTGGAGGATACTATGGTGTGTGGAATAGAACCTAGTGGTGTCTTCAAGGTTGCATTTGTGTTTAGATCTAAGGAAAAGGCCCATCCCCCCATATGGGCTAAATCTTGGATTAAAGGTCTTATTCCCAAAATCAATATCTTCTTTTGGATTATACTTTAAAAAAATCTTTAAAAAATCTTAAATCTGGATAATCTTCAAAAAAGAGGTATTTTTTTAGTCAAAAGATGCTCACTATGTAAGATGAAAATTGAATACATTACCCACTTGTTCATGAATTGTAGCTACAACTAGAATGTGTGGGGGTACTCCTCCAATATTAGAATATTTTGTGGGTCCATCCTAGTAATATATCTCTCCCCCATCTATGTTGGGGCATCTAGAAAGAAAGGAACAACATAATCTTCAAAAACAAAGAAGCTCTTTATTGGGTGGTGGGACAAAATAGTATCAGGCAATCAAATAGAACTTTTTGTCTTAGAATAAAAATAGTGATGAGGTGCGTATTAGGAATCTGTTGAAAATGACAGGAACTAATACTAAAAAAAATGAATACGAAGAGCAAGTGATATGTAGTTCCCCTCCTCTAGGTTGGCTGAAAGCTAATTTTGATGTCTCTACTAAAGGGAATCCTACAAGACAAGGATGTGGTGCAGTCCTAAGGGATCATCATAGTAGAATGGTGAATGTTGTGGCTATTCCTATTGGTCATTTTCTTAGCCATAAAGCAGAGACTATTGCTACTCTTTACATGGTCAAAATGATAATGGAAACTAGTTATAGGAATTTATGGCTAGAAGTAGACTCATTAAAAATAATTAATATGTTGAATAATAAGAATTTGGTGATGTGGAATATTGATGGTAGTATTATGGAAATTAAAAAATTGATTAATAATTTTGAGAAAGTGTTCATATCTCATAATTTCTGAGAAGGCAATAAAGTGGTTGACTAGATAGCTAATAAAGCAATGTACACGGGTGAAAAGATGACATGGAATGATAACCTCAGCAAGGAGAGTGAGCTTATGGAAATCATTAATTATGATATGAATAATGCAATTGAAGGAAAGATTGTGTGATATTTTGTGGGTTATTATGGCAAGTGGTGGCTTTATGATGGACTTTTATCATATTTTGAGGAAGTACCTTTTCATTATTATCAAGAGAACTTGGCACATTTTTGTTGGAAATAATTGAAATTATCATAAGAAAAGTTGTTGGAATAATATATGGAATTGGTAAAGAATATCTTCAATCATTGTTTTGTCATTGATGTCAAACTTGCTACTTGCAGGAATGACAATTGCTTTAGTGATCCAAATACTATCAATTAGTTGATTGACAAGGAGGAGACAATCAATAAGATGTAACCAGAACACCTAGAGAAAAGTTGAAGTTATGATGTTGTAATGAAGTACAAGGATCAGCTAAGCCATCGATGAAAAAGTGTATTTGATGACATACTATAAGATACAAAGAATGGGCACACTAAAACATATCAAAGATTTAAGGTTTTAGCTAAGTCTTTTGTAAAGCTCAACTAAGTTCATTAGAAAGAAAGAGCCGAGCAAATTCTTAGTTAATGCTGAGTAAAATTTAGATGCCGAGCAAGTTCAGATGCCGAGTGACATAGAGTTTATCAAGTGCCGAGCAGAACTAAGTTTCGAGCAGGTATAGGTGCCGAGTAACACAGAAGTGTCGAGCACCAGTAACTCAATAATGCCGAGTTGCTGCATTATTTTGGAAATCGAAGATTCACCAGATCTAAGCTGACAAGGTTGTTATCTAGAAATTTGTGAATTAAAAAGAAGATAAGAATGATGAGCTGGTGGCATAGAACACCATGTAGAACATTTTAAAGGATATAATTGGTGAAGTTTCTAGAAGAGAACAAGATATGGGGTAGATACATTGTATCCTACCTAATCCATTTTGAAACCCAAAAATTGGAGAGGGAGAATTAAGTGGGAAAGGCAAATCAGATTTCTATTTAAGAAGACACAAGTTAATAAAAAATAGGAGAGAGAGAGGTGGTCAAGCATAAAAGCATGAAGTATTGAAGAAGGTGCTAAGGGAGAAGACAACACAAGAATTCTATTTGGATAGAAGACCACAAGGATGATTGCATTGGTAGAATGAGTAAGAAGACTCAAGGAGACAAAGCTTGAGAGGAAAACAAGTAGTCTGAGATGGAGTGATTGAAGCCAAGCATAAGTATTGAACTGAAAGTGTGATCTGAAATCTGCAAAGTATGTTGTAAGTTATATCACATCAAAAGACCATTATCGTTACTTTCTAGCAATTGTAACAATAAGTTTAAATCTTATGGGCTTAGGTTGGTTTGATAGCCATAAGATAAATCCTTTAATAGGGTAACATTCCAAGTGAATGTTCTAAAGACCTTTAGCCAGGCCCATTCCTAACAGTTTGGTGAAATCCTCTAACAGGGTCACATTTAACAATGTGTTGTAAGCCTTTAATAGGGCATCACTTTAGAAGAGTGAGAATCAAGTAGCAAGTTACTGGTGGTTTTTCCCAAATTGGGTTTCCACGTAAATCATTGTGTCATGTGTTGATCCTACATGTTTTATCTTTGCATGTTGATTTACTGTTACTTGCTTATATGATTGATTTAAAGTTTGGATGGATGAAAAGTGTATGGATTCATTAAGAATAGTAAAAAGGTATTAATAGGGCATTTGGACCTTGAATAAATGATTCACACCCCCCCCCACCCTCTCAGTTATTCTAAAGAATTCTAACAATTGGTATTAGAGCTTGATTGCTGATTCAGTTTAAAGGGACTACAAGCAGAAAAGATCAAAATGCCAAAGAGAGAAGTTCCCAAGCTCAACAAAGACAACTTTGTTGCATGGCAAAGTTTGATGAAGTTACATCTTGGATCCATAGGATATTATGCCCAAAATTCAATTGTCATTGAACATGTAGATCTAACAGGTGCTCCTACTACAGAAGACATGAAAAACAAGCAAGAACACAATCAGACAATGCTGGAAATTGCCTCTGCACTTAGCTATGCTGAATTTGATGATATTAAAGGATGTGACACTACATTCAAAATGTGGAAAGCCCTATTAGACATCTATGGAGGAGATCAGAATGTACAAAGAGAAAAAAGAGAAAGTCTCAGAGGAAAGTTTGATGACATAAAAATGGAAGAAAATGAGAATGCTACTTAGTATGGTGCAAGAATAAAGGAAGTGGTAAGTGCAATAAGATGCTTGAGTGGTCAACTAGATGAAGATATTGTTAATAGTAAGTTCTTAAGAACCTTTCTCCCTATCTATGCTATTAAAGTATCAACAATACAAGAGCTAAGATGTATACCAGGAAACAATCTAAGTTTTGAAGGTATAATAGGTAGACTCACTGCATTTGAGTTATCTAACTTTGACAACTACAGACCTGAAAAATGTTGAATCTGCTTTTAAGGCCAAGTTATCACTAAAAGATGCTGAATAGGTGAAATCAAAGAAAGGAAGAAAAATGAAGTATGTATCCAGTGACAATAGCACTGATGAGGAAGATGTGGAACAACTGGAAGCATTGCTCGCTAGAAGATTTCACAGGGGAAAAGGAAAATTCAAAGGTAAGATGCCTATCATTTGTTTCAATTGCAATGAAGTAGGTCATATTGCTGCAAGGTGTCCACAGAAAAAGGATTCCAAGGAAGGCAACAAATACAAGTACAGAAGAGATGATGACAAGAGAGATTACAAAGAAAAAGGTAAGAAGTGCTATATTGTTAAAGAAAATTTTGATGACAATGATGATGAAGTTGTTTATGTAGCCATGAAGGACCAATTTGATGAAGAAGAGCCCACAACACTGATAACATGTATAAAAAAGAATGACAGATGGATCATAGACAGTGGATGCTCACATCACATGATGGAGACAAAAGTAAGTTTGTTAACTTTACTCAGTATAATGGAAATAGTGTTAGATTTGGTAATGATGCTCCATGTCAAATCAAAGGAAAAGGTTCCATTAAGCTCATAGAACAAATTTCATGTGATAATGCATACTATGTTGAATGATTAAACTACAATTTACTAAGTGTCTCATAGTTAGGCAATATAGGTTGCAAAGTGGAATTTGGAAACAAAACTGCAAAAATCTATGATACTGATGGTAAACTAATAGGAAAAGGAGATCAAACAAAGAGTAATTTTTTTTACCTTGATATGGATGATGTTTCTTGCCTATTTGCAAAATTTGATGATGAATGGTTATGGCATAGAAGATTATGTCATGACAACTTTGACAATCTAGTCAACATCAGTAAAATGAAGAAAGTCAGAGGTTTACCAAAATTGAAGAAGCCTGATAACATCATGTGCAAACAATGTCAGCTAGGAAAGATGACAAAGCCAAGTTTCAAAAGAAAAAACTATACATCTAAAGAGATACTTGAGTTAGTTCACACTGACTTATATGGTCCAATGGAAATACAAAACTATAAAGGAGATAAATACATAATGCTATTTGTTGATGACTATTCCAGGATGATGACTGTTATGTTCTTAAAACAAAAATCTGATGCTTTTCAAATGTTTAAGTGGTATGTGGCTAGAGTTGAAAAGGAAACTGTAAAAAGCTTGAAATGCCTAAGATTAGATAGAGGTGGTGAATTTACATCAAATGAATTTGAGATCTTCTGTAATGATAAAGGAATCAAAAGAAAAACATCAGCTCCTAGAACTCCACCACAGAATGGAATTGTTGAGAGAAGAAATAGATCTGTGATTGACTATGCCAGAACATTAATGATGGAAAAGACTGTTTCTCTAAAATACTGGTGAGAAGCGGTAAGTGTAGCTGTTCATACACTGAACCGAGTACAAGTCAAGAAAGGAACAAATACAACACCTTTTGAATTATGCTATGGTTACTCACCCAATGTAAAACATTTCAAAGTGTTTGGTTGTAAATGCTTTATCCTTAAAGATGCTAGAAATGGAAAATTTGATGCAAAAAGTGATGAAGGTATATTCTTGGTTACTCCACTAGAAGTAAGGCATATAAGTGTTTGAATATTAACACTAAAAAAATTGTGGAAAGTGAAAATGTAAATTTTGATGAGCACACAGAAGTCCAAGCTGAAGTACTAAAGAAAATGGAAGAGTACAGAACCTTTGTGTATTCTTATGAAGGAATGACTATTGATGAGGATGATGTCAATCAAATTGAAACTCAACAACAAACTTTAGTCTCAGCCGAGTCTCAACCAGTGAATGCTGATTTGCATTCAGAAAGTGAGTTGTAGAATGAAGAAAATGGACAATCTGATTCTGAAGACAGTACACATAATGAAGAACAACCTAACAACGAAGTGCATAGTGATCCTAAATCTAAAAGATCAAACATGGAAACAAGGATAGAGCTAAGGTTATCCAAATATGTAAAAAGAAATCATCTTGCTGAACAGATAATTGGTGACAAAGATGCAAGACCAATGAAAAGGAATAGCCTAAGACATGAATCATGTCTGATCAACAAATCTGAACCCAAGACAGTATATGGTGCATTACAAGATGATGATTGGTATAAAGCTATGGAAGAAGAAATTGATCAAATAAGAAAAAATAAAACCTGGAGTTCGGTTCCCAGACCAACTGACAAGAATGTGATTGGCACCAAATGAGTATTCAAAAACAAACTAGATGAGAATGGTGAGATTACCAAAAACAAAGCTAGACTAGTATGCAAGGGTAATGCTCAAGAAGAAGGAATAGACTATGGGGAAACATTTGCTCCTGTTGCTAGAATGGAAGGAGTAAGAACTTTACTTGCATATGCTGCCTACAAAGATTTCAAAGTCTATTAAATGGATGTAAAATCTGCCTTTTTAAATGGTATACTAGAAGAAGAAGTCTACATTGAACAACCAGAAGGATTTGTTGATGAAAACAACAGGGATATGGTGTGTAAGCTACATAAAGCACTCTATGGTTTGAAACAAGCACCTAGAGCATGGTATGAGAGACTTCACAAGTATCTAGTGCAAATTGAATTTGAAAGAACTGATGATAACAGAAACATGTACATCAAAGCAGAAGAAGGTAAAGACATTATTGTATCTAAAATCTTTGTGGATGACATAGTGTTTGGTGGTAAGGAAGTACTTTGCAAAGGCTTTGCTAACAAAATGAAACATGAATTTGAGATGTCTATGTTTGGAGAAATCAATTTTTTTGTTGGGTTGCAAGTACATCAACTCAAACATGGAATATTTGTTACACAATCAAAATATATCAAAAAAATTCTTAAAACATTTGGATTGGAGGAATCCAAACTAGTCAGCACACTAATGGAAATATGAAATAAACTATCCAAAAATGATGAGTCAGCTGAAGTCAATCAAACAATGTACAGATCCATGATTGAAAAATTACAATATGTTGTACATAGTAGACCAGACATAGCATTAACAGTTGGAATAGTGGCTAGGTTCTCTGCTAATCCTAAAGAAAATTATCTCATAGCAGTAAAAAGAATAATGAGATATCTTAAAGGAACTAATAACTTTGGACTATACTACAAAAAGAATGGAAAATTTGACCTCAATACATATACAGATGCAGACTGGGGAGGAAACATTGATGATAGAAAAAGCACAAGTGGAGGTACATTATTTCTAGGCAAAAGGCTAGTCACCTGGACTAGCAAGAAACAAACATGTACATCCTAGTCCACTACAGGGTCATAATATGTGGTAGCTGCAGTCAATTGCACAAAAATTGTATGGCTCACACATCTATTAGAAGGAATGAAAGAAGAGGTAACAAAACCTGTGACATTGTATTGTGATAATACAAGTGCTATAAACATATCCAAAAATCCAGTGATGCATGCAAAAACCAAGCATATTGCAATCAAGTATCATTATGTCAGAGAATTGGTAGAAGACAAACAAGTAAAATTGGGATACATTCACACAAAGGAACAAATTGTAGATATCTTCACCAAACCATTGCCCAAGGATGCCTATGAATATCTAAGAGGCAAGTTGGGGGTAATACCCCTAACTCATGCAGTTTAAGGCAACAAGGAAGCTGCCCTACATCAACAGGAATACATCATTGAAATATTAACAGGTTGATGCAAAGGATGACAAAAGGAGCAAAAACTCCAAATTAGTCACAAGTATGGTGATAGAGGGATAAAATCAATAAGAAGCAAAAGTTTATATTTTGCATGATAAAGATGCTACATCTTTGGCATTTATGTCAAAGAGGGAGAAGTATACAGAAAATTGATCAATACAAAGAAAGAAGGAGATATATATGAAAGAGGGAGATATATGAGATCAGTAGTAAAAATGAAGCAAGACAACATATACAATCTTGGTGGTAACTAAGTTGATTAATTGATTAGTTTGGTTTTCCATCAATGCCAAAGAGGGAGATTGTTGGAAATGATTGAAATGATCATAAGAAAAGTTGTTGGAATAATATATGGAACTGGTAAAGAATGTCCTTAATCATTATTTTGTCATTGATGTCAAACTTGCTACTTGCAGGAATGACAATTACTTTAGTGATCCAAATACTATCAATTAGTTGATTGACAAGGAGGAGACAATCAATAAGATGTAACCAGAACACCTAGAGAAAGGTTGAAGTTATGATGTTGTAATGAAGTACAAGGATCAGCTAAGCCATTGATGAAAAAGTGTATTTGATGACATACTATAAGATACAAAGAATAGGCACACTGAAACATATAAAAAATTTAAGGTTTTAGCTAAGTCTTTTGTAAAGCTCAACTAAGTTCATTAGAAAGAAAGAGCCGAGAAAATTCTTAGTTAATGCCAAGTAATCTTCAGATGCTGAGCAAGTTCAGATGTCAAGTAAACTTCAGATGCCGAGCAAGATCAGATGCCGAGTAAACTTCAGATGCCAAGAAAGTTCAAATGCCGAGTAAACTTCAGATGCCGAGCAAGTTTAGATGCTGAGTGACATAGAGTTTATCAAGTGCCAAGCATAACTAAGTGCCAAATAGAACTAAGTGCCGAGCAGGTCTAGGTGCCGAGTAACACAAAAGTTTCGAGCACCAGTAACTCAATAATGTCGAGTTGCTACATTATTGTGGAAATCAAAGATTCACCAGATCTAAGCCGACAAGGTTGTTAGCTAGAAATTTGTGAATTAAAAAGAAGATAAGAATGATGAGCTGGTGGCACAAAACACCATGTAGAACATTTTTAAGGATATAATTGGCAAAGTTTCTAGAAGAGAACAAGATATGGGGTAGATACATTGTATCCTACCTAATCCATTTTGAAACCCAAAAATTGGAGAGGGAGAATTAAGTGGGAAAGGAAAATCAGATTTCTATTTAAGAAGACACAAGTTAATAAAAAATAGGAGAGAGACAGGTGGTCAAGCATAAAAGCATGAAGTACTGAAGAAGGTGCTAAGGGAGAAGACAACACAAGAATTCTGTTTGGATAGACGACCACAAGGATGATTGCATTGGTAGAATGAGTAAGAAGACTCAAGGAGACGAAGCTTGAGAGGAAAACAAGCAGTTTGAGTTGGAGTGATTGAAGCCAAGCATAAGTATTGAACTGAAAGTGTGATCTGAAATTTGCAAAGTATTTTGTAAGTTATATTAGATAAAAAGACCATTATCATTACTTTCTAGCAATTGTAACAGTAAGTTTAAATCCTATGGACTTAGTTTGGTTTGATAGCCATAAGATAAATCCTTTAATAGGGTAACATTCAAAATGAATGTTCTAAAGACCTTTAGCCAGGCCCATTCCTAACAGTTTGGCGAAATCCTCTAACAAGGTCACATTTAGCAGTGTGTTGTAAGCCTTTAACAGGGCATCACTTCAGAAGAGTGAGAATCAAGTAGCATGTTACTAGTGGTTTTTCCCAAATTGGGTTTCCACGTAAATCATTGTGTCATGTGTTGATCCTACATGTTTTATCTTTACATGTTGATTTACTGTAACTTGCTTATATGATTGATTTAAAGTTTGGATGGATGAAAAGTGTATGGATTCATTAAGAATAGTAAAAAGGTATTAATAGGGCATTTGGACCTTGAATAACTAATTCACCCACCCCCTCCCCCCCCGCCCTCCCCTCCCCTCTTAGTTTTTCTAAAGAATTCTAACAATTTTTTGGGTGAATAGTTTTCTTGACATAAATTATAATTTGTCTTTTGTGAAAGTTATCATTTTTTATAGAAATTATAGAGTAGGGTGCATTATGGGTGGGAAGCCAAGGAAGCAAAAGCCTTCTAGCTGCAAAGAATGGAAAGTTAAACATGTGGTGTGGGAGATTATTTAGAAGGGAAAAGTGACAATATATATTGAGAAATTACATGGTTTTAAACCCCATATTACTGATTACTTCTTCAAAAAATGGTCTAAGGAAAGGGTTGCTCTTCATTAGGTAAAGGTGGATTTGATAGAGAAGTTTATAGAAAAGATAATTGGTCTTCCTATGGAGGGCTTGAAATTCAAGAAGGAAACTAGTATATCAAATGTGGCTTTCAAAAAATTCCCAAAAAATGAAGACGAGGAAAAGAAGCTTGTGAAGATTGGGGATTACTGTGACTTGGAGAAAATTAAGGTAATATGGAAAGATGTTTTATCTTGTGTCTATGAGTATTTTGTTTTGGATGGAAGTTCATAAACTCCATTTTGTGTTTTTGAACCATTTTAAGTATAAAGATAGGTCATCCTTTCCCTTCTTTTGAGATTTTCTTTGTTGAATAGTCACTAGGCCCATAGAAAGAAAGATTCTAGGCCCATGGTCCATGAAGGGATTATTTTGTTGATTGAAATTTACTCTAGAAATAATGTGGTAAACCTTTCACCTATAGTGGAAAAGAAGAGGAAATTGGTTGGGAATGAGCCTCTTCATAAGATAAATGCTAAGAAAATTAGAAGCAAAATTAACAAAATTGAGGAGGGTTGTAGCAATAATAAGGAAAAAAAATGGAGATTAAGGATAAGAAATCTAAAAAGGATAATGAGGAAGCTATGGAGTCTGAGATAACTGAAGATGTTGAGGATGAAATGGAGACTGGGGATCTCAGTTCAAATCTAGATGCATCTTCTAGAAGTTGGGGTATCTCTTTGGTAAAAAATGATGGAGAAAGCAATGAAGAAGGGAATACAAAGTCAAAGTTGACTTCAAAACTTGTGAGCTAGAATGAGAAAATTTTGACTCAAAGTGAAAGGCCTATACCCACTAAAATAGAGTTAATGGATGTCAAGATTATGGTGGACACTGATAAGGAGAAGAATGTAGAGGATAAATCCCTTGTGGATAAGGAGCAAAATTTGGATAAGGAGAACTACAAGGAGATCATGACACAAGAGGGTTTAAACAATGAAGATCAGTTACATTTGAAGGGTACCCAAAAAATGACTACCAATTTGGGGGAAAAGGTCTGATGATGAGGCCAAAGATGATAATATGGTGAAGTTGTCTTTTCTCCATAAGGCTAAGCTGAAAGATTACACATCTCTCAAAGTTTATTCATGTCTCTATAATGAAATTATTGGTCTTAATAAAAAATGGGATAGTTCCAGAGAGATCTGGATGAAGAAAAAATAAAGAGGGTCCAGTTGGAGAATCAGGTAGGTAACATCCCAGAGAGGTTGAAGGCCTATGAAATGAAATTATGCAAACCGATTAAGGATAGTGGGCAATGTATGGAAATGGTTACTTTCAATTTATGTGATGTCTCTGCAAGTATGGGAAAAAGAAGCAACGAGGAGATTATTTCTCCAGTTGTAGTCAAGATCTTGGGTGCCCCTAGTAAAAGTTCTAAACAAAGCACTAAAAAAGTTGTGGTTGTTGCTCCTAGTGTTGTTGTAAAAGAAACCCTTCATGGTATTGTGGAGGCTAGTAAGAAATTAGAGAAGGTTATCAAAGAGTTAGTTTAACTATTGGTTCTGGTCTTTGGTTGGGTTGAGGTTCTGTTTTTCCTAGAACTACAACATTTGGGGTCAAATTGCAATGATAGTGTAATTTGTGGTAATTTTCATGTTTTTTTGTTTTTTTACAATTTTCCCTAACACCATCATAATTCTAATGTTGGCATCATAATTGTGATGCTCGTGTGAGTATAAACAAAAAAAGAAAAGAAAACATGACATAAAGCATTCTTCATTTGTTTTGATTGTGGAGAGCTGTGTGTAAAAGAGTGTGAAGAGATTTGAATGAGGGTGGAGAGCTTTGAACATTATCATGCCCTTGTGATCTTTTCATTTCATTATCATGCCCTTGCTCTATGATTTCTTTGGTGTGCCCTTGTGAGCTTTGTATTTTTTTATCATGCACTTGCTCTGTGATTTCTTTGTCGTGCCCTTACTCTACAATTTTATTACCGCATCATGCCCTCGTGATTTATGTGCCCTTTCTCTATGATTTTTTTGTCATATCATGCCCTTGTGATCTTTTTCTGCTTGCTCTATGATTTTCTTCAAGGGCTATGTAAATGTTCTTTTCTTTTCCTTCTAAACATGTATCTCTTTATATTTCCTTCTAAACATGTATCTCTTAGAGATCTTTTTAAAGGTTCTTATTACATCTTAGAACAACATAAAAATTGATCCAATTGCATACATATTCCAGAATCCAAAAAAAAAAAAAACTCACTCAACCCGTGCTAACTACCATACCTCAAGATCCTACACAAAAATAATGCAAACCAAAAAAAATGGGAAAAGTTCGCAAGAAATTTAATAAAAACATATCATAGCAAATATTTTTAGAAAGAAACCAGCCATGACCCAGTTAAATGGGTCTAGTTGTTTCTTAGCTAGGTTGATTAAAAATTTCTATAGAACCATCATTAGATTAGGTACAATAAAAAAATAATCAGCTATTACCAGCTAGCAGGGTCAAATATAGTTTTCTAACGTGATTAAATTGCATATGTAGATGCATCACTTGCATGCTAGGCATGAAGCACATTCCCCAATTTATAATGAATGGTTGGATATAAAGGCTCCATATGCTCACCCAAAAATGGAAGCCAAGGATGTAACCATGTATGTATTGACACACACTCCCTATGAGGATCTCAAGTATCTATTGTTGCTTTTAATTAGGGCATCATTATATGATCCAGAATGTTATGAAGTACTAAAGTCGGTAGTAACATATCCCATGTCTCCAATAAACATAGCAAAGGTTCAACATCCCTTGTCTCGCAAAAATTTGTAGTCGCTATTCTCACTATTGGAAGAATAACTTCAATGAAGATTTGAGTAAGAAGTTGAAGAAGAAATTTTATCTTCTATGTAAATGACATAATCATGAAGTTCATTCCCTTGCAGAAGCCTATGCCACAATGAAATTACCTCTAAACCATGCAAAGGATGTTGAAGTGGTTGCCAACCTTGAAACACTCTTATAGGCATTTGATACTTGGGATCATCATAGGGAGACTGTGTCAATACTTGAAACACTCTTATAAGAAAATGTAGATGCAATACATGACAAATTACACAACTTGTAGTCCTCTCAATATTTGGATTGTAAATTATCAAAGCAACTTGCAAGTGATTCCAATGTCATAGTACTTATCACAACACTTTTGTGGATTCTATCCAGTGGCTCCCATAATATTCTCTATGTTGTCTAGTTGTTATTTTTATCATGCAGTCTCTTTCTAAAGATACTCCTTCTCTTTCTCTCTTGTGGCTTAAATTTTGATTATCAAACTTTTAAATATATCCCTCTATAATATCTAAAATCAACTTCACAGTGTGTTGTAACTTTGGCATAGGTGTTTGATCATTGATAGCTTTCATTTCAACATTCAAGCTTTCAAGATTGGTCAACACCCTCACTTGTGGACCTCTCATGTCAAACACTTTTTCTACTATTTCAAGACCATGTTCTTGCTTCTAAGCTAATAGTTCTTCAATTGCATTTTCTTGTAAAACATTAAATTTGTTGAACAATTGTAAACTCTTAGAAAGTGCATTGGTGTTTTCATGTATGTATGTATATATTCATGTATGTATGCATGTGTGTGTGTGTGTGTATGTATGTATGTATGCATGCATGTATGTATATATGTATGTATATATGTATGTATGTATGTATGGATGTATATATGTATGTATATGTATACATATGTGTGTGCACATACACACACACACATATATGTGTGTCTATGTATGTTGTATGTATATATAGAGAGAACTTATAGATTGTGGATTATGGATTCTAAACAAAAGAAAAGAAAACATGGCATTACTCATTCCCCATTTGTTTTGATTGATTGTGGAGATTTTCACACGAAAGAGGGTGGGGAGCTTTGAATGAGGGTGGAGATCAATGAAGATCTAGGATTTTTTTTTTTTTCCCTTATGATCATTGCATTTCATTTTCATGCCATGCCCTTGTGATCTTCATGCCCTTGCTCTACAAATTTCTTCAAGCAAAGAAGAGGTACCTATGTAAATGTTCATTTTTTCCTTCTAAACATGTATCTCTTATTGATATATAATAGTTTTGGTTAGATTCAAGGATAACTTATTATAATGATTGTATGCATATGTGCATGTATGTATGTATGTATGTCAATTCACTATCTGAACTTCTTTACATACATACATACACACTTGCATAGTACTTGTGCTAAATTAAATTAATCATTCATGTCTTGAATTCAAACAAGAAATTATCCTTTCATTCAATTGAAACTAGTCATACCAAACTAACTATGAAGAAATTTGCAATAACAAATTATATTTTCTCTTAGTGATTGACTAAAGATCTCATGTATAATATCGTACAGGTAATGATCAGATGCATTTAGATTAATTCATAATGAGATTGAGTAGATGATGGGCATTTATGTTTATACAAATCAACAACTTAATATAAATCATGTTTGATTAAGAATTAACTAAACTAATTACTATAAGGTTAATAATTGTTTATATCAACAATCATGTCATGAGTGGTGGTGCAGAGCACCAAGGAACTATTGTCGATTTTGGTTTAACTTTTTGGCTTCTCACCTAATCAGGTTAGAATAAATAAATCTTGGATGAAAAATCCATGGTTGCAATGAAAAGACACCTTCATGTATGCCTAGGTCACTTTGGGTAAGTTATAAGCCAAAGTTACTAGTAGGGAAAAATTGGGTCTTCTTGAGTTTCTGGTTAAGATATACTAGGATTAGGTGTTTTTAGTTATTTTTGAATAAGTTGGAACCATGAAAAGTCTTACCTTTCCATTTCTTTTGGTTTCATCATTTTTTGTGGATTTTTGTTCAAGTTATTCCATTTTTCATATAGGAGGGTTTATAGGACAACAATTGTGCAAGATTCAAAGATGGGCACATAGTTGTGACTCCCACAGTTGGTTTTTAATGGCCTCTTCAAGAATGAAATTTAGATGGATCTTCTTAGTGATTCTAGGATTTCAAGACTGGGCAACATGTTTTGCTATTTTTCCTAACAAGCCCTAAGTCAAGTGTTTATGAGGATTTGACCTTGTGAGTGTGTTGCTTGGAGTATAATAGGAGAAGGAGACCTGTTGGAGAAATAAGTGTTTGAAACGAAGTTGGAGGAAGGTGAATATACATTTGTAAGTTTTGTGTGTTTCCATGACCCCACTTTCCCATAGTTGTTTTATAAACCAATCCTAATTAGGTCAATTAGGACTAATTTTCTTAGTGAAGGAAAGAGAGAACTAGAGTGGAACTGAGTCCTAGTGCTTTGGAATTGGATATAACTCTGAAAAGGGTATTTGGAACCTTGATTTTTTAAAGGTTTTTTTGGGACATTTGGAAGTTAGACACCAACAACCTCTTAAGGAGGCCTAATAGGGCTAGTAGGTGAATTTGGGTTTGATACATTGTGGATTTGAGGGGATCAAATTAATGATTTACTTTGTGGTATGTGAATACCCTAAGTCCATTTCATTCCTTGGAACCATTGGATAAAACCATTTTTTTTTTTCCTCATGTTGTCCTAGTTGTGGGGATTAGGTCCTAAAGCCATAATTTGGATGAATTTGATCCTTAGACCATGGGTGCTTGAAGAGGTTGGTAGTCTTTTTTTCTTTAGCATTTGGAGGATTTGAACTAGTTACGACCTTGTGAGGAGGTTGTGGATTTGGTGTTAGAGTGGGAAATCCCATTTACACCTTTCTAGTTGTGGACTCTCCATCAAGTGGACATGAGACATGTTCTCTTGTGACATGTTTTTTTTGGCTATGTGTATTTTGAAACAATACTTATACCAATTGAACAACCAATAGAGATATCAAAATCAATAAATATATTTCCCTTTGGAGTTTAGTAACTTCAAATATAAAGAGCATAAATTACTAATAATTATGTTCTAAAAATAGAAAAGACATTCATAGTCAAATTTTTAAGAAATCTAATCACCTTCAACATCTCTTTATTTTTCCCTCAAAAGGTGAATAGAGAAGTTGTTGGTCTCAAAATGGTTTTGACAATCGAGTATCAACACACTTAAGAAATTTTCTTAGTTGATGCCGAGTATAATATAGATGTTGAGTTACAGTATGTGCCAAGCCAAAAATTCATCAAGTGTCGAGTTATTTAGATGTTGACAAGATAGACAATGTTGAGCCAATATATGTGTTGACTAAACTATAGTGTCAAGCAAGAAAAAATTACTATAGGTGCAGAGCAAGAAAAAATTACTATAGTTGCTAAGAAAGACATAATTTCTATACATGTCGAGCATCAATAATTAGTAAGTGTCAAGTAACACATAATCAACATAAGAGTTTGTGTCCTCACAAACTAAGATATAAACCATTTTTGAGCTAGCATATGATGAATCTCAAAGGATTTAAAGATAAGATTGAATCTTTTTTATTCCCTATGAAATCAACATGTAACCAATTAGAAAAATGGAAATATTTGAGTGGGAAAGATGGATGAATCTTAATCATAGATTCATACCTAACCCTAAGTCATGAAAACTTTTTAAGGAGGTCAAAACCCTATAATTTAGTAATGTAATGTATAGGGATCCAGAAGAGAGTATGCGAGAAGAGAATGCATGCAAGGGGGAAATACTAGCAAAGTTTGAAGGAAGTGAAAGGGGTGTAAAGAATTAGAAGAATAACAACATTGCAGTATCAGTTATCAGAATAGAGTATCAACACTTTGAATAGAATCATATCATATCAAAAAGGACTAGATCAAATTGGATAGAACAAGAATCTAAAATTAGCAATGAAGATTGTAAGTTATCAGGTCAACACATTCTACAATACTTTCTAGCCATTGTATTAGGAGAATGAAAATCCTATGATGATAGGTTGGTTTAACAACCATTTTGTAAATCCTTAACAGGGTGATATTCTAAGTGAATTTTTGTAAATCCTTTAGATAGGTCACTTTTAATAGAGTGTTTGAGCCTTTAATAGGGAAAGCCTTTCACAGGGCAGACCATTGTTGATGGTTAAAATTTGTAACCAAGTTACATATTGTTGCAGTGATAAGTTGTGGGTGTCATCCCCACTCCAATTTTACTTTCTCATTTTGGAGGGTTTCTAGGTGATCAAATATTGTGTTGTTTATTTTCATGCATTCCTTTACTTTCATGTTAATTAGATATGTTATATGCATGTATTAATTTTAGTTAAAAGTTTATAGCTTGAAGTTTGGTACTTCTGATTCACCCCCACTCTTAGAAGTATTCTTTCCACTTTTAAATTGCAAAAATTGGTATCAAAGCCAAGTTCTTACAAGGAGAAGCCTTAAAACTTGAAGAAAAGATGCAAAAATAGAGGTCTAAAAGCTTGGGAAGATTATAAAGAATTAGAAAATTGAGATACATCTCATTCTACATTCTCTAGAAGAAGCTAGGGAAGAATTGAGGAAATCCCTAAAGAGAAGAAAAGAAATTGCCATAGCTGAGAATGATACATAGTACAAGGAGATTAACACCTCAAAAGTATTTGACAATGGAGATTCCAAGGAGTTTGGTGCATAAATTGTAGACCTGATGGAGAAGAATAGAGCTGAAGTATAAGAGATTAGAACTCTCAAGATCGAACAATAATCACAAGCCATGATGCTTTGTGAAGTGACAAAACATAAGAAGAGAGCTATTGAAGATAAAGCTATGATAGAAGATGACAAGAGAAACCCTGTCAATAGACTAGAGGAAAAGTCATTAAACTTTCAAGTGTTTCCAACATGTAGTTAGACACCCTATGCCAAATGATGAATGCCCATCATGAGATAAATGTCAAGGACATTGAGATCTCCACACTAAACATGCAGAATGAACAAATAAAAAATGACTTGAGAAGAGAGAAGTAAATTGAAAAGAGCTTCAACAAACCTAATAAAGCTATCATGTACTTTGAACAACTACTAAAATCACCAAGATTCAGTAATGACACTTCAGGACTAGGATACACTAGCACTAAAAAGGAGAGTTGTCAAAGACTATAGAAGAAAGAAATAACAAAGGTAAGAACACAAAACCCACTTGTCATTTTTGTGGTAAAAAGGGACATAGCTCTAATGTGTGCAAGAGGAAAAATGCCAATCAATATGAAAAACCAAAAAACATGGGTCACTGCCACAAGTGCAATAAGTAAGGTCATCAGGCACATGATTGTAGGACTAGAATCATCAAGACACCAAGATTTGAAGGTCACTACTACAATTGCAAGAAATATGGACTTAGAGCCTTTGAATGCAAATCCAAGCCTATGTGGACACCAAACCAACTAGCAAAGAAAAATAATCATGGACACCGCTATAATTGGGATTAAAACACTAGGTACAACTATCACTACTATCAAGAATATAGACACATCCTTGAAAATTGCATAAGAACACACTTTAGTGGAAACTACAATAGGTGGTTGAGTCAAACCACTTGTTTCAACTGTCTAAAGGCTGGTCACATCAACAATCACTGCCCAACTAGGACAAAGGCACCTAACTTTGACTGAAACAAAGGAAAAGGTAAAGTTTATGTTGAACACATAAGAGGAGAGATGAATAGGACATGGAAAAGAAAAGATGGAAGCAACACATCCAATGGATGGATCACTTCACATAAAAGGGCAAGTGGTCACACTTCATCTAACTAAGGAGAAGAAGGTATGTGGGATTGATATTTAAATGTTTTATCATACATTAGTTCCAAGACAAGTTAGTATTACAAAGGATATAAACAACATAAATAAAGATGCAATTCTATCCTCAAAAGCTTTCATATTGTTACCTTCAGATGCTGAGTAAAATCATAGTATATGCCAAGTTGTCTGCCAAAGTTAGTAGAAGCCAATTTAGTAGTGGATGCCAAGTGAAGGGAAATTCCTATTGAAGTTGAGTAAGGAAAACTCTAGTGTATTCCAAGTGTTGGAAAATCAATGGAAGTCGAGTGAAACAAGATTGCATAAGGAGCTGAGTGGACAACTGTATATGCACTAAGCATTAAATGTTATGAAATAAAGGGTATAAGGTAAAATTTTCAATCATTTTTCATCATCATGAACATAGAGAAAGAGCAAGAAGAGTGCAAAAATGGTTTCCAAGTAGAGATTAAAGCTTTTGTGTAGATTCCAACCAAGATTCAACATCATTTCGATGATTTAAGGTATTTACACTAGTTTTGAGCTATGTAGTTAAGCAATTTTTATGTCTTGAAACCCTAGTTTGAAGAAATGGCATCTAGCTCTAGAAAACCCAGGATAAGGAGTCATTTGAAGTTTAATTGTTCAGTAATGAAGTGAAACAACCTAATTTTAGACCAATTCCTGAAGTTTCTTATAAGAATGACCCTATCAGAGCTTTATTCATGATTCCACCCAAAGTTGTGATGGTGTAAGATGTTAGAAGGTGTTATAAATGTAAAATAGGTGCAATTGGTGATATGGAGATTATGGAAGCATACAATAAATTGTGTGATAATAGGGTATTGAAAGAAGAGTTTTAGATTGTTGAGTGGAAGGGCTTAACCCATGCCCTAGATTTCCCTACAATATTTAAAATGGAATGGGTAAGAATTATGCTGAGAGAAATCCATGATGGATGCCTATGGTTGGAGAGTGGATTGATCAAATTGTTAAAAATAATTATATATAGGATAACCAAGTATCCAACCCTAGAATGGCCATAAACCCTAAGGAGTGATTCTAAAGAAGCCATAGAGAAGAACACTGGGGAAAAATGGAACAAGAGAGGGATGACAATTAACACAATCAAAGATCCTCTTGTAGAATTTGTTGTTAGAGTCATATCCCATAAATTCTACTAGTTAAGCTGACTCAACAGTGTACCTTGTATTGCAGTTGATGTGGGATACAAAATTGTTAAGAAGGATCTTACTTATGATCTAGCTAAACTACAACTACAATAGATTATGGAGAATTTGGGAGACATAAGAAGGTCCAAGGGTGCCCAATGCAAATTTGGAGCAATTTTGATATGCACATTTTTCTATGTTCAGAATGAATTCCCCTCTTTTGGAAAGGTAGGTTGGAAAACAAAAGCGTTAATATTAGTACAGGTGAATGAATACATAGAGCAGATGGGGGAAATTTTTGAAATTATAATGACTAGCTACTTTGAAGACTTTAAGAAGTCAATGAAACAGAGACTCAAAATACCTATCTCTCTTATTGAACAACACATCAATGACATATGTTTCTTAGTGGACATTGATTTTACATATATCAAAGAAGTAGTACCAAGGGTGAGATGGTTGAGACCACTTGGAAATGAAATCAATATTGATGAAGCTTCAATAGAAATAACAACTTTACTTGTAGAGGAAGAAGATAAAAGTGCTCAACCCTTTGGCACTTATGATGTTGTCAAATCCAAGGTGGACATGGAGTTGAAAACTTCTTCAGCTCTAAAGAAAAAGGACAAATTGGTGAAAAAGCTTAAAGCTAGATTTGGTGAAGGCATAGTAGAAGCAGAGGAAGATGAAGAAGAAGAAGAAGAAGAACATGGCTAGGGGCCACTTGCATTAACCTAAGGCATGGGAGAAGATGCAAAAGAGGTAGAAGTCATTGAGGAGGAAGAGGAAACCAAGGAAGTACATACCAAGCTAGAGGTAAAGAAAAGAAAAGCCTCCACTAAACTAGCTGCCAAGCCCAAGAAAGTTGCTAAGCCTAGTTCAGAAAAGCCTACCACAAGGGCTAGTACAAGAGCCACATCAAAGAAGGCTAAGGAGTAAGAAAAGAGGAAGGATACTAAATAGGAAGATCCAACAAAGAAGAAGTTGAGAAGAAAGCATGTTGCACCTCCTAAATCAAATGAAGAAAGAACAAAGTGTAATGATATTGGCCAATTTAGAGTGGTAAGTCACACCACTAAGTCTAATTTAAAAAACATATGTGATAACATTAGGAATAATGTAGACTTGTCTGGCTTAAAAAGAATTGATTTTAATAAGCTGACTAGAGAAGAACTAAACATAGTTGAAGATTCAATCTACACTATGATGGCCAAGTTCAAGAACACTCCACTTGAACTTGACACTTCAATGCCTAAGGAGTTATATTCTATTGTAGAAAATAAATGACATTATTGCCTCAATATGAAAAAAGAAATAAGAGAGTCAACATTGGCTTGAGTCATGCCTGAACTCACTAAAGGGTAAATTAGCAAGGCAAATAAGAAGCATGGGAGAAAATTTGCACCCAAGTATAAAGCCTTTCGTATTCTATAGAATAAAATTGAGGATGTTGTGAAGAATTCCACTCAAATGTGGAAATTAATTTATGGCCTCGCAACTATGAAAGAAGGAGAAGCAGATCTCTTTGAGGGAAGAAACACTGAAGAAGAAAAGGACAATGATAAGGAGAAAGAAGGTGAAAAAGAAAAGGAAGATGATACAGTGGAGAAGGAGACACAAAAAGATGATATGACAATTGTTGAATAGCAACAAATAGAACAAAGTGTGCAAGAGACACAATTGCCACCACTAAGTCTTCCACATGATACCACCACACCTATAGATACAATAACTATACAAGATGTTCCTAACAATTTTGGTCAGAACATAAATCCATTGACTATAAAGGATCTCAAAAAGATTCTTCACTAGACTACACTACAAGCTCAATTGTGTACAAATCTAGTCTTGGTGAGTGTGGAAGAATTGTAATAGGTAGTAGCAAAAATCACAAGGGATAAGGTGAATCCACAATAACCACATTCTCATATCCCAATAGCCAAGTGTGGACAACCAATAGTACAAATAGTGTTAGACGCATCTACAACGGTTGACTCCATAGTACCAGTCACTGCAACTTTCGAGGAGCTAGTAAAGGATCAAACAAGATAGATGGATACCTCTATCTCTATAGAAAAAGTACAACGTGTAGTCCCAAAGATCATAGTAATTGATCAAGGAAGAACATAGGAGGAGACCCAAATGGAGAAGGAGCAAGAGGTAATACAAACATTATAAATTTGCCTAAAACAGGGACTCCAACTGGAACATCACAAAAGATGAGAACTAAAGCAATACCACTTCAAATTTCAGCACTAGGCTCAAGCTCTATGAAGGTTGCAAGGGTACTTCACTATATAGACCTTGCATTAGATGAGGACATAGTCATTCTCAAGTATGACTATGAAAAAATGAACATTGATTAGATAAATGAAGTGCAAGAGGCACTGGAAAGGAAAAAGAAATAGAAGATACTCAAAAATGAGTATAAACAAAGACAAGCATTAATTGAGATCAAAGGCATCTTTCTAGATGCATTTATCTTGTAGGTACCCGATGAAAGCAAGTCAATCATGGAGCAACTATCTAGTATAGTGGACCAGGTACAAAATGAAGACCTTGATACTAATGCAAAATTGTTAGAATGGTCAAAAAGGAAATTTCAAAAAAAGGTGAATGAAAGAATATCAGGTGAAATAGTACTATCTTAGGTGGATCTGACAAAGAAGATTGAAACGGTAAAGGCAATACTTGAGAATATATTCTCATTTTACATAAAATTGTGTGACCCATCAATTTTTACACAAGAAACTAGCTAGTGGATAATGAACTTGGAAAAAAATTTAAAGATATCAAGCATGCAGCTACCTAAGGATCCATCTCAGAGTGAGAAGCATTTTGAAAATACGCTTCACACAAGAAGGAACTAGCTATGCTCATAGCAGACGAGGCAAATGTAAAGGCCAAGTTAATATAGATTCAATCTACCATCACCCCACACATGAAAATTTTGTAGAAAGAATTGACCTATGCTGAAAATGTTTTAAAGAAAGACCCCAATCTTTCTACATTGGAAGGCCTAGTTCACCTTGCAACAGAGTTAGCCATCCAACTTAAATCATTGGAAATTGCACTAGATAATTGGGATGCTACTCTCAGGATAGTTATGGAGATAAATAAATCATTTTTGGCTAAGTATTTAGTTAATGTATAGAACCCTTTGACATAAGTATCAAAAAAGGGAGAGATAACATTTTGAGGAGATAATTATAATAATAAGGGGGAGATAAGATAAGAAGATAAATTTTGAGGAAGAGAAATAGAAAAGCCAAAATGAAACTAAAACTGCAAGGGAAGATGTGTGAAAGGGGGAGTTAGTACATGGTAGATAGAGAATGAATGACAAGGCAAGGTAGAGATAAAGAGTATCCAAATCAACATGTGAAAAATTTAGCATGAGAATTTGTGGATACAACAAAGGCACATCAAATTAGGGGGAGTTACAAATTTTGAGGTATCTTCACAAAAAATTTGAATAACTTTTGAAGTTTTGTATACATGTTGAATAGAATGTATATTATACTAAAAAAGATTAGATGCATCATGTATAGTTAAGTGTTTTTGACACTTGTGTGTCAAAGGGGGAGATTGTTGGACTCAAAATGGTTTTGACAATTGAGTGTCAACACACTAAGAAATTTTCTTAGTTTATGTCAAGTATAATATAGATGCTGAGTTATAATATGTGTCGAGCTAGAAATTCATCAAGTGTCAAGTTATTTAGATGCCAAGTAGATAGACAATGCCAAGCTAGTATATGCGCTTGGTAAACTATAGGTGATGAGCAAGATAAAATTACTATAGGTGCCAAGCAAGACAAAATTACTATAGGTGCTGAGCAAGATAGAATTTCTATATGTACTGAGCATCAGTAATCAGTAAGTGTCGAGTAACATAGAATCAACATAAGAGTTTGTGCCCTCACAAACTAAGATGTAAACCATTTTTGAGTTGACATATGATGAATCTTGAAGGATTTAAATATAAGATCAATTATTTTTGATTCCCTATGAAATCAACATGCAACCAATCAAAAAAATGGAAAGATTTGAGTGGGAAAGATGGATGAATCTCATACATAGATTCATACCTAACCCTAAGTCATGGAACCTTTTTAAGGAGGTCAAAAACCCATAATTTAGTAATGTAATGTATGAGGATGTAGAAGAGAGTATGTGAGAAGAGAATGCATGCAAGGGGGAAATACTAGAAAAGATTGAAGGAAGTGAAACAGGTGTAAAGACTTAGAAGAAGAACAACATTGTAGTATCAATTATCAAAACAAAATATCAACACTTCAAACAGAATCATATCAGATCAAAAAGGATCACATTAGATTGGACAAAACAAGGATTTGAAATCAAAAATTGAAGATTGTAATTTATTAGGTCAACACATTCTACTATACCTTCTAGCCATTGTATTAGGAGAATGAAAATCCTACGATGATAGGTTGGTTTAACAACCATTTTGTAAATCCTTTAATAGGGTGACATTCCAAGTGAATTTTTTTAAATCCTTTAGACATGTCACTTTTAACAGTGTTTGAGCCTTTAATAGGGCATGCCTTTCATAGGGTAGACCATTACTGATGGTCAAAGTTTGTAACCTTGAAGAGTTACATATTTTTGCAGTGATAAGTTGTGGGTGTCATCCCGACCTCAGTTTTACCTTCTCATTTTGGAGGGTTTCTGGGTGATCAAATATTGTGTTGTCTATTTCATGCATTCCTTTACTTTCATGTTAATTAGATATCTTACATGCATGTATTAATTTTAGTTAAAAGTTTTATAGCTTGAAGTTTGGTACTTTTGATTCACCCCCCCTCTCAAAAGTATTCTTCCCACTTGTAAATTCCAATAGAAGCTTCTCTTTATATATATATATGTGTATATATACATACACACACACACACACACACACATATAAAACAATAAAACTCACTCAACCCAAGCTAAGTGACTTACCTCAAAATCTTGCACACAAATAAGGTAGACCAAGAAAAATGGGCAAAGTTCACAATAAATTTTACCAAAACATATTATAGTAGATAATTTTAGAAAGAAACAATCCATAACCTAGTTAAATAAGTCTAGTTTTTGATTAGCTAGATTGATTACAAATTCCTATAGAACTATAATCAGATTAAGTACAATAAAATGAACAATATGTTGTTCCCAACTAGGAGGATCAAATACAGTTTTCCAAGGTGATAAAATTGCATATGTAGATGTATGTATGTATGTATATATGTATGTGTATATGTATGAATGTATATATGTATGTATGTATGTTTTTATACATACATACATACATATATATATATATATATATATATATATTATATACATACATACATATATATATATATATATATATATATTATATACATACATACACACACATATGTGTGTATTTATGTATGTATATATGTATGTATATACATATATATACACATGTATATGTATATATACATATATACACACACATATGTTTGTTTCTATGTATGTATGTATGTATGTATGTACACATGTATGTATGTATAGACACACAAACATGTGTGTATGTATATATACACATACATATGCCTAAAGAGAAGCTTCTCTAATCACCTACTGGGGAAAATATAAAGAGATACATTTTTAGAAGGAAAAGAAAAGAATATTTACATAGGTACCTCTTCTCCCCTCAAAGAAAATCATAGAGCAAGGGCACAAAGATCACAAGGGCATGACATGGTAATGAAATCATAGATCAAGGGCACGGGGATCACATGGACATGGCAAAAAAATGCAAAGATCACAAAGGCATGACAATGAAATGCATTGATCACAATAGCATAGCAATGAAATCCTAGATCTTCATTGATCTCCACCAAGGGCATGGGAACACAATGTAGAGATCATAAGGGCATAGCAATGAAATGCAGCAATCACAAGGGCATGGTAATGAAATCTCCACCAAAGTTCAAAGCTCAGAGCTCTCCACCCTCTTTCACATGTAGCTATCCACAATTGATCAAAAAAAATGAGGAATGATTTATGTCATGTTTTCTTTCCTTTTTTTATTTATACTCACATGGGCATCACAATAGTGATGAAAATATTGAAATTGTGACAATGTCGAGGACAATTGTAAAAAAAAATGAAAATCCACAAATTACTGTATCGTGGAAATTTTTATCACAATTTGACCCCAAATTTTGTAGTGTTAACAAATTCTAGGATGATTGATGAAGAGGAATTGCGGATTAAGAATGAGCATGAGAGTTATGTTTTAAATTTCTTCCTAGATGTTAATAAGTCCTTATACAACATCTTATTTTTTAAACCTTGTGTGCCTAATGTAGGTGCATCCTTGGGCTATATTATCTTAAGCCTTACTTATAGTATCCCCTTAGGAGAATTCATAGACTCATGTATTACTTTGATCAAGATTCCTCTTCTCCTCTCTTTAGGAACCTTAGTGATCCTATGCTTTCTCATGACCCTAATCCTTCTATGGAGCATGACTCTTCTCATTCATTTCATGATGAGGATGAGGCTTTTAGGGTTCCTCCTGAACAAGTTCATAAGATTGCTACTGAGGTTGATAAAATGCATGATTGACTTCTTCAAGAGAATCACAATACTGATACTATGGCTTCTTTTGATGCTCTTAAGAAAGTGATCTGTAATGATGGACATGGATCATTTGCATGGTCTTACTCACCTTTTCCACACTCACATTAATCCTTGATTTCAAGCCACATATGAAATAGGAATGGCTTCACATATTACTAGTGTTGAAAGTACCGTGTCTCTTTCTAAACCTATCTCTAGCATTTTGTCTTATGTTGCTTCTATTGTGACTACTTATATTCAACTATTTAATCCTCTTATTAGTAGTCTTACTATTTCTTCTCTACCTGTGAGTGTTTCACCTACTTCATTTCCTATCTTAAAACCTTCATAGAATAGTGTTCCTTACACTTATCCTAATCCTCCTACTATGGTTCCTAATGTCCCACTTGTAGCACCTTCAATTCTAGCTAATTTTTACACTCTTCCTAGTGTGCTCAATGTGTCATTGCCACCTATTTCCTCTATTGATTATACTATCATTAGTATTGATCAAATTATTTCTTCCTTGCAATAAAAAATTGCTTCACTTGGTCAATCCAAGTTTCATTGTGCCTACATATGATATAAGTAGTCCTGCACAAAAATAAAATAGACTAGGAAAAATAGGCAGAGTTTGCAAGAAATAAATTATAAAAAAATATCATAGTAGATATTTTTAGAAAGAAATAAGATATAATTCAATTAAATTGGTCTAGTTTTGGATTAGCTGGGTTGATTAAAAATTTCATAGAAATGTCATTAGATTAGGTATTATAAAATGAACAATTAGTTGTTCCTAGCTCGCAAGATCAAATATAGTTTCCCAAGGTGATAAAATTGCATTCCCTAATTTATAACAAATTGTTGGATATAAAGGCTCCATATGTTGGCCCAACAATGGAAGCTAAGGATGTAACCATGCATGTATTAGCACACTCTCCATGCAAGAATTCCAAGTATCTATTGTTGTTGTTAATTTCGGCATCACTATATGATCCAAAATGTTATGAAATACTAAAGCCACTAGTAACTTCTCCCATGTCTCTAGAAAATGTAGCATAGGTTCAGGGTCCCTTAGCTCCCAAGAATCTATAGTAGCTATTCTCACTACTAGAAGAATAATTTCAGTGAAGAGTTGAGTGTAAGGAGTTGAAGAAGAAAGTTCTACTTCTGTGTAAATTCCATAATCATGAGACTCATTCCCTTGCAAAACCTTCTACCATAATGACATTACCTTTAAACCATGCAATGGATGTATATAGATGTATGTATGTATGTATGTGTTGGTGTGATTTTTCATAGTATAGAAAATTTCTAATATTTGGGTGAAAATCAGTTATGCCTTTCTTTTGTGGCGCCCTCGTTTTCAAAACTTTTGAAAAAGGTATTTTCTTCAAGATTTTTGGCGGGGCTTTTTATCCTAATATTTTATTTACGTCAAAATGCCTTTGGTAAACCTTTCATGTACCTTTAATTGTGATATTCCATTTGAAAGGATGCCAAGTTGAAGTGTTTCTCAGTCATCATTGATCTATTAGAGATCAAGGGTCAGCGCATCCCCGAATTATAGAGTTGTAGGTCTTTAAGAAATGCGGGGAAGCGCATTTGCAACACGTAGCCCCTGATGTTTTATAAGATCTAGTACGTCGTAGAAGCTCTTGTATGTCAGCTTTGTCAATACTTTTGCACATGTTTTGTTTTTCCGCGATATCATTGGTGGATTCGTTGGCAGAGCTATGAAGATTACTTACCAAGAAGTATCACCGTCACTCCTGTCTTGATCAACGGTTGGCGCATCCCCACATAATAAAGATGCAAGATTTTAAGTAATGCGGGGAAGCGCATTTGTGACGCATGGAAAAGTGGGGTCAGGTATTTGTATTTCAATATGCTACACTGCAAACGACTGACAATGTGCAATGCTAGGTATGCATAGAATGGTTTTTGGTTGCTTAATGAATGTGAAGTCTTATCACCATTGATCCTGTCTTGATCAACGGTTCGTGCATCCCCGCATAATAAAGATGTAGGTTTTTAAGTAATGCGGGGAAGCGCATTTGTGGCACATGTCTGTGATGACTTCAAACACTTGCTTGCTTAGAAGAAGATACGGTATCCGCTGGTGTGAAGTGTTGTCAGGCAGTATGAGCTAATATGGTAGTTTCCTATTGGTCAGTATAGCTAGCTGGTCATTAATACAAAATGGATTATTCTGACCGTCGATCTTATCTTGATTGATGGTTGGCGCATCCCTGCATTATGAAGATGTAGGTTTTTAAGTAATGCGGGGAAGCGCAATGGTGACATGTAGCATTTTTCCAAAAAGACTATAAAACTGGTTATTTTTAAATCAGGACCATGCGATCTGATAAAATCTATGGATGGGATTCAAATTTGAGTGCAAATTGCGAGCAACGGTTACTGAGAGTAAATGTGATCTAGACCTAGTGCGTGCGATTTTAATTCATAAAAAGAACCCACGATTTCACCATTAATGAATCACCAAAGTGCAGAAAGAAAAGGGCATTCAAGATTTTAGAGCTAAGGCACGAAATTTCTCGATTAATACTCCAGTAAAATTGCAGAAGACATCATATAGTGCAAAAGTGCGATTTCTGGTGGGTAAGTGCTCTGTGACTTTCTGAGTAAAATTTGAAGCATCTACTGTTTTCATTAAAAATGCTGCCCCGAAAAGAGCTTACTAGACAAAAAGATTATCTAAAACGTTCAGTGCATGATGATTTTCTCGAACAATTCCCCTTATCAATGCATGAAATAACTAAGGGAAGGGAACTCATTCCAAAAAACCCTAGATTAGTTGTGGCAGAAGGATTTTATGACAAAGCTAATTGGATAAGGGATGCCTAGGTTTCCATGAGAGGTTTGGAGTTGTTTAAGAAATGGTTTTCAGAGTGAAAAAGGGACACTCCTATGAGCAATGTATGGGAATTTGACATTGGAAAATTAGTAGTCCCCAGTGTCTTCTTTGATAGTGATTTATTGATGGACCTAGCAAAGAAGTATGATCCTATCACAAGGTGGGTAAAAAATCATTCAGGGGTCAACCTTTTTAGGGTTTGCCCTGAGCTGTTCAGTGATGTTTTCAACCTAAACCCTAACCATGCTATGCATGAAATCATTGATCTAGATGATTTGCAAGCTAGATATGATGCAAAATGAGTGTACTTGAGAACAGGGCCACTACAGGAGCATGCTGTTGGGGTTGGTAATTTGCCTGTGATCACAACCAGTACTCTAGAGCCATTGTTAAGAAGACATTTCAATCTGAGAGCTCAACCACTATATTTTTCTCTTTGCAAGATCTTGGGGATAGATGAGGGTGATCAAATTCTAGGTTTCGTGGTCCTTATAATTTCTCAAACCCTTCAATTTGGAATGAGTACCATTCTGGATTTTGCCGCTTTCCTAGCAAAAGAGATTCACAACGGTCTGGTTGGAATAGCAAAGGGGAAAGTAAACAAACCATTCTGTTGGTATTCATTGATGATGCATGTATGTTTATACAAAGGATATACTTTCTTCTCCAAGGGTATGAAGTTAGAAACAACAAAGGATGGAGAAAGGAATCCAGTGCAGTTATGGAGTGTGGATATGACTTTAGAGGCTACTGATGCTAGTTATGTAAGATTTGAAAGGTATTTTGCATCAAAGCTTAGACTGCTTTTAAGAGGAGATAGCCCTAGAATCCCACAAGCATTATTAGAATTGGTCAGACCCAAGGACCATGCTAAAGGGCTACTTGTCAGTCACAACTAGGGGGATATAATTCCCTACAATATTTCAATAGTAATAAGAGTTTATGGTTTCTTAGGAAAACCTCATGTGTTACCTTTTCATGTACCTTTGAAGATAGGGATAGCCGAGCTGTTATGGCAGATAGGTACTATAGATGAGAGGGAATTGGTCAAGAAGGGCACTTTCTTTCAAATGGTTACTGTAGTGCATGATTTTGTTTTTGTTAAAAAGGGGTGGAAGCATTTAAATTTGTTTTTGAATAAATATAACATGGAAAATTCTGATGCTAGATTCATTGACCTTGAAGGATTCAATGATCTATTAAGAGAAAGGGTGAGAGCTTCCCATATGGTACATCAGGTTTACTATCCGGAAGATATAATCAAAAATATTTTCACATTGCAGGAGCAAGAATTAAGGAAAGAAAAATGGATAGTTTTCAGTAAAAACTTGGAATTCATTAATGCTTTTGACCCCCAGTACGACCCATTGAAAGATAAGAAATACTAGGGAGATAAAATACAACCATTAATGAATAATTTTTCTATAATAATTCAGACTATGAATGAAAAGAAAGATATATTTATCAAGACACACCCAGACAAGGCAACAGAAATACAAAGATGAATGAGTGGTAGAAATGTGGTAACTCCTGGCCAATATACATTACAGAAAAGGGCAGGTTATGTCATGGTTCAAAGTGTGCAACGGGTACTCTCTCATAAGGAGCCAAGGTCAAGAAGTCCATCTGCAACCAGCTCTCCAAAAAGATGAAAATTAGATCAGGGGTCTTCTTCTTCTCAAAAAGAACAATACTACCCAAGCCAATCTCCAATCCAAATAGATGATGAACCATCTCTAAAGGAACAACTTAGACAAATGGGAGGAGAAGGGGATGTGATTGTCACTTCTACAGACCTAGATATTGGAGAGCCACAAGAGCCTCCTACACCTTCCTTGGTCCTGACCATTGCTGATTACCAAGGTAAGGAAATTGACCCAATTGTTGCCCAGGCTTCTGAAAGATTTATTAATGATGAAAATTTTGTAAGATCTAGAGCTTTTGCTCAATTTTTATGGAGATTAAATATAAAGAATTTTGAGAAAGCCTGTGAGAAGATAAAGGTTGAGCAACCAAATAATTCTGACCCGGTTATCAAGGAAGAGGTAAAATCAAAGTTTTTGAGTGATTTTGCCCGGTTCATTCCTGAAGCTGGAAGGCAAATAGTTAGACAATCAAGAGTCCTCCTTCTGCCAGAATGGGATATAGCAAATGCTATTGTTTTTTATTCAGTAAGGAAGCAGAAGGATGTTCAACTAACAACCACTGAAGAAGTACTACATGCTCATAGAGGGGTCAAATTTAGTGATGACCACCAAGCCCTTGTTTTGTGGTCCATAGATAAGAGAGAAAGTACCAGGATGCATGAGTTTCCCACTGCAGAACATACTGGTACATTGACAGTATACAGGGCTAGTGAGGTAAGTAGTAAAAAAGTAATGGGAATGGCTTCAGAAATGCTAAAATTGGGTGGTGTTGTATCTGGACAAGAAGAAGATAAGTTTTTCCAACTCAATGCTAGGTTTGAAGAAGTTTTGAAAGCATATGAGGAAAGGGGTATACAGATACAATCACTAGAAAATAAAATGTCTCAAATGGAGAGGATACTTGGGAAAAGAAAAATGGGAGAATCCAGTGCACCTAAAATTTCATACCCTTCATAGCCATTGGTTGGATCTGGATCAACCCCTATTATTGAAATACCTAACACCCCTAAAAGGCCCCAGTTCTATACTACAGAGGACTTTGAAGAGGAAAAAACAAAATTACATGAGTTGCAGATAGAATTTATAAATCAGTAGGAAGAAAAATTAAAGTAGGGTGTGGTATATTTGAGGGATAAAATACAATGGTCAACTTTTTATGATCAATTGACAAGAATTGTAACCCTCATGGATGAGTTCAACAAAGATCAGGATAAACAGACTCCTCTTGCACAGAAATGGAGGGAGAGAAATAATGATATTACAATCATATGTATATCTGCAGTCCAAATGCCTTATCATCAAGTTGAGAAGATTTTTGATTTATTAAATAAGCTAGAGAATTTTGATGATGAAAGAGATTCTTTACAAAGAAGATTAACACTTTTTTTTTCCCAATATATGGCTGAAAAATTCACTTGATTTCCTTGTGCTTTAGAATCTGTTGATACAATAAAGGAAAAGGAAAAGTGGAAAAGGGAGTTGGAAGAGTTATTTAATGAAAGAATAATAAACATCATAAGTGAGACTAGCCACTGGTTCTGGGCAAGGACAAATGAAGAGCTAGTAAAAATACAGTCATTTTATACTGCTATGAGAAAAGAATTTGATCATTTATAAGAAAATGCAAATTCTTTAATAATGATACAAAGAGAAGCTCTAAGTTTTGATTGACCAGATGATGATGCTTTTAATAAATGGAAAAACCAATTTCTAGAACAAATGTTAGAAGATGAGGAGGAGGAAAATGTAAAAGTAAAAGTCACCCTCGTAGTTAATAATGAGGACATGGAAAATCCCTAGGTTGAAATAAATTTATAGGTAATTGAAGATGATACATCACTTTCAAACCTCATGGCTCTTTACTCTGAGGATGAAGAATAATTGAAGAATCAGATCTTATCTTCTTTTTTCAACAACTAAGAAGCATTACAGAAAGGGACCCACCAAGGATTGTTCGATGTATTAGCTTTTTTGTTATTTGTTTTTGTCTTTTATGACAGACATTTATCAGTATCCTTTAGAAGACACATGTCACTTTCTTTAGCCCGAAGTTTGTTGCATCTCACACTATTTAAGTGAGATTCCAAGGCTAAAGAATGGTCTGATTTCTATTTCTTCTACGTATTGTGCTTAGTCTGGTTTTCAGTCCAAATTTTGAAAGTAAGTTTGTAATGTATTTTTCTGTCAATTCTCTAAGAATACATGAATATAGAATGAGTTGTGTTTCTTTCTGAAGGCCATTCTGAGTCTACTATAAAGGATATACAATTTTTAAAGGAAATGAATACAAATTATGAACTGTCCCCATAGCAGTTCTTTTTGAATTTTGTCTCCTTTTAAATACTTAGCTACCTTGATGTTGTATGAGTAAAAGCTTGTGAAATTGAATGCATTCTAGTTAGGTTGTATATCCATTTATCATTGCTTTTAATTCAATGGATTAAATAAAGGCTTTGATAAATGTGATGAGATTTCTTAAGTATTGAAAAGGATTTTGAATGATAAATTTTGATAAGAATTGCTGATAGAATTTGTTGTAAAGCAACAAATTAGATCTAAGAATTTGCTATAGACTCTGAACCCCAATGGATTAGGCACTGATCAAGTTATTTTAGCTGAAGGAGAAGTATATTATAAATGGTTATTCAAATGCATCATCAAATCAAATTTTACTTTTAATTCCTATAGATCTTCAAAGTTGGCCAGCACTTGTTTGCATGGAATGTTTTAGCTTCAATTAGCCATTGTTGTTGAAAACATCTGCAGATCTATAGAAGAATTCTTGGCCATATCTGTTTACGGGATGTGTTTACCAAGTTAGTAAGAATTATGTATATGTTTGAGGATCTTGAAATGAGAATTAGAATGAAACTAAGAATAATCCTCATATAGTTGTTCCATTTTTGAACCATCCCTGGGTACACCCACCCTAGTTTTGCAGAGCCAAAAGAGTAGAAAACCATCTATGGTTTTGTTGAAGTTGGGTCCAAATACCTTAGATATGCAATATAGGCTAGTCTTTAGATTGTGTATGTACTATCATTCTGGTATTAAGCATTTTGTCACTTAGTAGTTTTAGTACTTTTTAAAAACACCAACAAAATGGCGACTCTGCTGTGGAGTTGTCCAACACATCTGTGAAAAGTACTACAATTTTCTTTGGTCCTGCTGTGTACGTGTGTGTCATGTGATCTATATTTTTCTCGTAGTTATAAGGGAATATTCTAGTGTCAAACCTTGAGAATTTTAAAGAAGATAGAGCCCAAGTACCATTGCTACACACTGACGTATCCAACCTATCCAAGTATCTTATCTAACAAGCAAGAGTTGCAATCTTATGACATCAGTGATTGGTCTATCTGTGCCATATATTTTTGTTCCTACTTGTGTATTTTTTTCCTTTAGTCAGCAAAAGTGTCATTATATATTTTCCCAAAATAGGGTGGCAACTCAATCAAGGTTTTGAAGCTAGTGCTTATTGTAACAAAAAGGTGAATATGGCTGACAAGAGGAAAAACACAAGAGCTTACATGAGAGCCAATCCTGATGTATCAATGTATACTGATCTACCCCAAGGTGGTAGGAAGAACCAAAATAAGAAAAAGATAGATCCAAATCCTTCTTGGAAACCTAGAGGTAATGCATCTGTCAATTCCTATTATCAACCGGTAATAGGAAGAGAGTCTTCTTCGCTTAGCTCTGAATTTGAAACTACAAGACTCTTAGGAGGCATTTTCAATACCCCATTACTAGATGAGAGAGTTTTTCAAAACAAGGACATATCTACTATGGGAATTGCTTCAGTAAGACCAGATCCTATAGCAGATATGAATTATAGGCTATGATTTAGGAGTTCATCTGATAATCCTTTTAATCCCAGAGTAGCCCCATATGTAGAACCAAACCTTATAGATCTGGATGACCCTGTTGATTCCAAGGCAACTTCTACAGACCCTAAAAAAGTGCACTCTGAAATAGAATTTTTGAAGAAATGGATTCCTGAGGAAGAAGCTAAATGCATTCATCTTGAAAAGGAGAAGGAGCAAGCCACCTTGGATGCCATAATAGAAAGAGATGCTTTGCTAAGAAGGATGGCTGCTTTGAAAGAGCAAAATAAAAAATTAGAAGAGAATACCACAACTCTCCATAAGGATGTTTTTGGAGATGTTGATAATCTGAGAGCTTAAGTTCAAGAACAGGATAAACGCCTAAATCAAAGACAAGAACCAGTTATTGCTCAAGTTCAAGCCTATAAACCTGTTCAAGTTGATCCTATAGAACCCACTACAAAAGCTCCAGATAAAAGGAAAGGCAAGGTTGTAGGAATCCAAATAAATGAGCCTCAAGCTATACCAAGCAAACCTATACAACCCTCCATGTCTAAATTAGATCTAGATCTTGAGAAGGCTCAAAAAGAGAGGGAAGATCTTGCAAAAGAACTTGAGAAGGTTGAGAATGAAGCTCAAGCTACAGAAACTAGAAGGAAAATCCAATTTATAAAGTCTAATTCTGCATTGGCTTCATGGCCCAATTTGTCTATCCCACCTACAAATCTTGCACCAGTTAGTGGTCCCACAATTTCAACTCAGGGAGTACCCCAATCTGCTCCTACCTCATCTTCCACTATTGGCACCCAAGTCCCATTTGTCCCACCACAACAATCCCAAGCTACTCCCCTAAATCAAGCTAATATAGCTAGTACTTCAAATGTTCTTGGTTTCTAGAAGAAACTTATATACCTAGAAAAATATAGACAAATATCATTTGCTAGTATTCCTGGTGCCCCACATCCCATATCATTTGATTTAAGAGATAAAGTGGTTAAGTTTTCTGGAAATAATGTTGTTACTGGTGAAGAACATTTGAGGATTTTCATTGACATGTTGAATTATTATGAAGTTGAACATGAAGACATGGTAATGAAATTGTTTGTGCATTCACTAACAGAGGATGCAAGGGATTGGTTTAGGAGGTTGCCTGATGACAACATTACCTCATGGAGTGATTTGGAGAAATTGTTCAAGGAGCAATATGGGGACAATACTAATGCAGGATTCATGTTGAACGAGTTCAACAATATCAAGAAGAATCCAAATGAGTCCACATTTGATTTCAATGTGAGATTCCAAAAAGGTATGTACAAAATTTTTCAATTTATGAGGTTAAATGAAGATGTCTATCTCACAACCTATTTCAATGCTTTCGATAGCAAAATGGCTTATCAATTGAGGGATAAAGATCCTAAAACTTTAAGAGATGCCTATAGAGTTGCAGTGAATATATAGAATAATAGAAAGGCATCTGGCAAACTAGGTAGGAGGGATGATCCCAAGATTTTTAATCCTAAAAACAATAATAAAAGGGAGGGTGAAAAAACTCCCATAGGAAAAAAGCCCAAAGAACCTACTATAGGCTAGGTTTTAGAAATGCTCAAGAAGATGAATCCCACTAGTTTCAATAAGCCAAATGTTGCTGAAAGACCCCCTGTGAATAACAACAATTTCAATAGGTAGCCTAGGATGCAAAATTACCCTTACACCACTCAGTGGAAAGATGGTAAACCAGTTCCCAACCAAACCCAAAATGTGAAGGATAAGGGTACTCCAGACCCCCTGCAAAGGAACACTGTAAATATGAATGATGATGTAAAATGGTGCATTATATGCCAATCATCTCATTCTGCTAATTATTGTGTTGTTGCTCAGTCATTTGCCCAAGCCCAAGGGGTGCAAGCTGAAGAAGAAACTGAAGAGAAAAGCCATGATGATATAAGCTGCAATATGGTGAGTATGTGTGATGATTTGATAGATTCTAATTCAGAAGAGCCTAAAAATGATATTACTAGCCAAAGAATTGCTTACCAACTACATCATCAGCAAGTGTTTTTAGATGATGAAGGGTATGATACAGATAAGGTATGCAATACATTTTCTGATGTAGGTCTCACAAGTTTAAGAATGCCCTCCAAGGAGGAAATTGACATAATTACAGCATAAATGATTTCACAAGTCCATAGTAATTATAATTTGAGAAATAGAGCAATAAATAATGATGCAGGAAGGCCATCTAATGTATTCATCAAAGACATCACTCATAAGATGAATGATTAAAGCAAGAAAGTCAATGTAGATGTGCCTAAGATCAAGGAGAACAAGGGTAAGAAATGGGAACCAAAGAAGAAAGTTCAATTTCAGATAAGTGAAGCAACAAAACCAGTTGTACAACCAAAGAAATTAGAACCTGATATTATCAAGCAAAATGTGGTGCCTACTATTCAAAAAATTCTGACTCTAGGTACTATTGTAAAACCTACTGTGGTTGAACCTGTTGATATGATATCCATGTTATCTCAAATTACTGTAGAAGTGCCCTTGTCTGAACTTTTTAGAATTGAAGAGCATAAGAATAAGGCTTTGTCATGGTTGGGTGGAATAGCAAATAATAATGTTATTGTAGATCAAACTGTGTCCCAACAGATCCCATTAGTAATAGAGGACAATGGTATCATATCCCAAATTCCTCAAATGTTTCTATATGATTCCTCAGTGGCATTCATAGAAGATATTGATCCTTTTTTCCTCAGTCTAATCATAAAGGGGAAGACCTTACAAAATTGCATGATAGACTCAAGAGCTTCCAACACTATAATGCCTTTCAAAGTAATGGAAGCCTTAGGATTGAAGGTGGATACCAAGCAGGGAAGATGCAGAGGGATGGATGCTAGGGAAGTCCTAGTCATGGGTACTATAAATGCCTTACCATTCAAACTGGCTGCATATCCTGAAGTAGAATTAACCATGTCTGTCCTTGTGGTAGATATACCTCCACACTATGGAATGTTACTCTCTAGAAAATGGAGTTCTTCCATGGGGGGAAGCCTACAATGTGATCTTACTTATGCCACTTTCAATATAGGGGACAAAGCTGTTAGGGTAAATAGGGAACCAAGGGTTAACCACATATTAGGTGAAGAAATTGACAAAGATACCACTTGTTTCCTAGATACTGGGATTAATGATTTCAGGCCTGAATTAATTATTCAGGAAGTTGAAAATTTACCTACTATCATCGAAAATGAAGTTGAATGTTGCATGAATTCACCAAAATTATGGACAATGTTCTTTGATGGGGCTAGTTCTAAAGAGGGTGCAGGGGTAGGTGTAGTCTTTATGTCCCTTGAAAATAACACTTTTAGGTATTCATTCACCTTGAAGTTTGCCTACACTAATAATATTGTAGAATATGAAGCATTGCTGTTAGGACTCAAAGTTGCCATACATCATAAAATTAAGAAATTATGTGTCATAGGGGATTCTGAACTAATTATCTCTCAGATCAAAGGAACCTACTCATCCAAGAATAGGAGATTGAAACAATATAGAAATGCAGTATGGGATCAGATAGAATTATTTGATGCATTTGGGATCTCATGGAGAGATAGGACCCAAAACAAGATGGCTGATCTGTTGGCAAATGTAGCAATCAAGCCAAAAGAAATATCATTTGCAGGAATCTCCCAGATTGAGGTCCAAAACAAACCTTCCATACTTGACAACATTGAAAATTGGTAGGTTTTTGAAGATGCAAAGATATTACAATTTTTTTGTTAAATGAAGACAAGTACCACGGTTAGGAGATGGATTGCAGTGGACTGATTGAAACCATAAATGGGAAGGAAACCATTTTTGGTCAAGAAATAATGCAATTGAAAACAAATAAGATGCCGAAGGGGTTGGTAGTCTTGGAAAATATTTTTGATAGCCAAGATAGAGTAAAATCAGGAGTAAACGACACCAAACCCTAGAAGTTAGAAGAAATAAACTTGGGTACTGATGAAATTCCTAAAAGGGTCTATATTGGCCAAAATCTGACTGTTGAAATCAGGAAAACATTGATTAACCTACTTAGAAAATATAGACATGTTTTTGCTTGGTCATATGATGACCTTAAGGCTTATAGGGAGGATCTTTTCCAGCATGTCATACCATTGAAGGAAAATGTAAGACCTTTTAGGAAAAATAGAGACCAATCAATCCTACCCTTGCCCCAAAAATGCAAGAAGAACTGACAAAACTAAGAGATGGTGGGATAATCAAACCGATTAGGCATTCCACTTGGGTTTCAAACTTGGTTCCTGTCAAGCAGAAAAATGGAGATATTAGGCTTTGTGTTGATTTTAGAAATTTAAACATTCCATCTCCGAAAGACAATTATGGCTTACCTAATATGGAAGCCATGTTACAGCAAGTGACTAGCTCTGAATTGATGTCAATGATGGATGGTTTCTCTGCATATAATCAAGTTCTAGTAAAAGAAAGTGAACAGTTCAAGACAGCCTTCACGACCCCTTGGGGAACATATGTGTAGGTGAGGATGCCTTTTGGCTTGATTAATGCAAGAGCTACCTTCCAAAGAGCCATGGATGTAGCATTTCATGAGTATATTGACAAATTTATGGTTGTGTACTAGGATGATCTTACAACATATTCTAATAAGGCTGAAGATCACTGCAAACATTTGGAAAAAATCTTTATAAAAGCCCTATAATACGAAGTATCTTTAAACCCAAAGAAATGCACATTCGGGGTCACAAAAGGAAAATTATTAGGAAACATAGTGTCTAAGGACGGGTTTAAAATAGATCTCGAAAGGGTAGTAGCTATTGACAAAGTCCCCAAACCAAAAAATGTGAAAGGAATTCAGTCCTTTTTTGGCCAAGTCAATTTTCTGAGGAGATTTGTTACCAATTTTCTGAAATCAGTAGACCCATCTAAAAGATGCTCAAGAAGGGAGCCATTATAGATTGGAATGGTGAACCTAGTGCTGCAGTGAAGCTTTCAGAAGTTATTTGGTAGGTGCTACTGTTATCGCTTTTGTACCTAGTGCTACAGTTAAAGATATATTCTCTCAACAGGAAGTATCAGGTAGGAGGTGTAGATGGATCAATAGAATCTAGGAATTTAACATTGATATACAAATAACAAAGTTAGTAAGAGGTCAAGGTTTGGCCAAACTCATGGCTAAAACTAATCTAGAGGCTAATCAAATAAATCTGGTAAATGATGATCTCAGAGCTGACTTATGTGACATGGACCAATGTGATTGGTACACCAATGTCATATATTACTTGAAACATATGGAAGATCCTCCCCATCTTCCTGACAATGAAAAGAGGAATACTAAATTGCAAGCCATCAGGTATATAATTGTCCAAAATAATCTATGGTGGAGAAATTTTGAGGGAGTTCTGTTGAAATGTGTTGGTAAAGAAAAGGCAAAAGAGGTTTTGAAAGAAATGCATGTTGGAGTGTGTGGGGGGCACTATATGGCCAAAACTATTGCACATAAGATAATGAGGGCTAGATTCTGGTGGCCTTCTCTTTTCAAGGATGCTCAAGTTATGGTTAGGAAATGTGATCCTTGTCAGAGGTTTGCTGGAAAGCTGAAGTTCTCAGGAAATACTCCATTGAAGCCAGTTGAGATTCAAGCACCTTTTCAACAATAGGGTCTGGACTTCATAGGAGAGATTTTCCCCAAGTCTAGTACTGGCTATTCTTGGATTTTGGTTGCTACTAACTACTTTACAAAATGGGTAGAGGCTATCCCTACAAGAAATGCAACAAGTAAAGTGGTAAATAATTTCCTATTGAATAATATTATTTCTAGATTTGGATGTCCATAGAGAATTGTAACAAATAATGCTATGTGCTTCAGATCTGAGGAGTTCATCAATTTTTGTGATAAATATGAAATGACAAGGTCATCATCTGCTCCATATTATCCACAAGGGAATGGACAAGCTGAGTCCACAAATAAGAGCTTGTTGAAGGTCATTAAGAGAACCTTGGATGATAATAAAAAGGCATGGGATTCCAAGTTACAGTTGGCAATATGGGCTAACAAAGTAACTGTAAAGAAAGCAATTGGTGTAGCTCCATTTGATTTAGTGTATGGGATTCAAGCTAGAATGCCTCAAAAAAACTTGATGGGACTATACAATTACATCCAGTTATATGATGAAGATACTATAGATGAAATGCAAGAAAGAATGGATGAATTGGTAGGACTGACCAAAACTAGAAGAGAAGCATCTTTAAGGAACCAAAAGTTGCAATTGCAAGTCAAGACACTCTATGATAAAAGAACTATAAGAAGGAAATTTGAAAATGGAGATTTAGTTTTAATGTGGAATGCCAGAATTGAAGATAAAGGAAAACATGGCAAATTTGATCCTATTTGGTTAGGCCCATATCTCATTGAAAATACTAGGGGTGAAGATTCTTATATACTCAAAGATATATTTGACAATATTCTTGAATTGCTAGTTCATGGACAGTTCTTGAAGAGGTATTTTTCTTGAAAAATACTTTTTTTCTTCCATGAATAGTAGTTTTAGGGTTTCCTATCATTTTGTTTTTCTGTAAATCCTTGTAAATATCCTTGTGCAGTCTAGTTCCTTGTTTTTGTGTGTTTTTTTGTGCTCTCTAAAGAAGTTGTCATCTTACCAAATATGTGGTCTGCTCTCCCAGAGATTCTGAATTCTTGCATAGACTCAGGTAGTCTATCATCCCCAGACAGAGCCACTATTGGTGTGATTTTTCATAGTATAGAAAATTTCTGATATTTGGGCGAAAAATCAGTTATGCCTTTGTTTTGTGGCACCCTTATTTTCAAAATTTTTGAAAAAGGTATTTTCTTCAAGATTTTTGGCGGGGCTTTTTATCTTAATATTTTATTTACGTCAAAATGCCTTTGGTAGACCTTTTATGTGCCTTTGATTGCAATATTCTGTTTGAAAGGATGCCAAGTTGAAGTTTTTCTCAGTCACCGCTGATCTATCAGAGATCAAGGGTCAGCGCATCCCTACATTATAGAGTTGTAGGTCTTTAAGCAATGCGGGGAAGCGCATTTGTGACATGTAGCCCCTGATGTTTTATAAGATATAGTACATTGCAGAAGCTCTTGTACGTTAGCTTTGTCAGTAATTTTTCACACATTTTGTTTTTCCATGATATCATTCATGGATTTGTTGGTAGAGCTATGAAGATTACTTACCAAGCAGTATCACCATTGATCCTATCTTGATCAATGGTTGGCGCATCCCTGCATAATAAAAATGCAAGTTTTTAAGTAATGCGGGGAAGCGCATTTTTGATGCATGGCAAAGTGGGGTCAGGTATTTGTATTTCAATATGCTACACTGCAAACGACTGATGACATGTAATGCTAGGTATGCACAAAATGGTTTTTGGTTGCTTAATGAATGTGAAGTCTTATCACCGTTGATCTTGTCTTGATCAATGGTTGGCGCATCCCCGCATAATAAAGATGCAAGTTTTTAGGTAATGTGGGGAAGTGCATTTGTGACGCATTTCCGTGATGACATCAAACACTTGCTTGCTCAGAAGAAGATACGGTATTTGTTGGCGTGAAGTGTTGTCAGACAGTATGAGCTAATATGGCAGTTTCCTATTGGTCAGTACAGCTAGCTCGTCGTTAATACAAAATGGATTATTCCGACCATCGATCTTGTCTTGATCGACGGTTGGCGCATCCCTGCATTATGAAGATGTAGGTTTTTAAGTAATGTGAGGAAGGGCAATGGTGACACGTAGCATTTTTCTAAAAAGACTGTAAAGCTGGTTATTTTTAAATCAGGACCGTGCGATCTGATAAAATCTACAGATGGGATTCAAATTTGAGTGCAAATTACGGGCAACGGTTACTGAGAGTAAATGTGATCCAGACTTGGTGCATGCGATTTTAATTCATAAAAAGAACCCACAATTTCACCATTAATGAATCACCAAAGCACAGAAAGAAAAGGGCATTCAAGATTTTAGAGCTAAGGCATGGAATTTCTCGATTAATACTCCAGTAAAATTGTAGAAGACATCATATAGTGCAGAAGTGTGATTTCTGGCGGGTAAGTGCTCTGTGATTTTTTGAGTAAAATTTGAAGCATTTGCTATTGTGAATTTTCCAAAGTTTCATTAAAAATGCTGCCCTGAAAAGAGTTTACTGGACAAAAAGATTATCTAAAACGTTCAGTGCATGATGATTTTCTCAAACAATTCCCCTTATCAGTGCATGAAATAACTAAGGGAAGGGAACTCATTCCAAAAAACCCTAGATTAGCTGTGGCAGAAGGATTTTATGACAAAGCTAATTGGATAAGGGATGCCCAGGTTTCCATGAGAGGTCTGGAGTTGTTTAAGAAATGGTTTTCAGAGCGAAAATGGGACACTCCTATGAGCAATGTATGGGAATTTGACATTGGAAAATTAGTAGTCCCTAGTGTCTTCTTTGAAAGTGATTTATTGATGGACTTGGCAAAAAAGTATGATCCTATCACAGGGTGGGTAAAAAATCATTCAGGGGTCAACCTTTTTAGGGTTTGCCCTGAGCTGTTCAGTGAGGTTTTCAACCTAAACCCTAACCATGCTGTGCATGAAATCATTGATCTAGATGATTTGCAAGCTAGATATGATGCACAACGAGTGTACTTGAGAATAGGGCCACTACAGGAGCATGCTGCTAGGGTTGGTAATTTGCCTGTGATCGCAGCCAATACTCCAGAGCCATTGTTAAGAAGACATTTCAATCTGAGAGCTCAAGCACTATATTTTTCTCTTTGCAAGATCTTGGGGATAGATGAAGGTGATCAAATTCCAGGTTCTGTGGTCCTTATAATTGCTCAAACCCTTCAATTTGGAATGAGTACCATTCTGGATTTTGCCGCTTTCCTAGCAAAAGAGATTCACAATGGTCTGGTTGGAATAGCAAAGGGGAAAGTAAACAAACCATTCTATTGGTATTCATTGATGATGCATGTATGTTTATACAAAGGATATACTTTCTTCTCCAAGGGTATGAAGTTAGAAACAACAAAGGATGGAGAAAGGAATCCAGTGCAGTTATGGAGTGTGGATATGACTTTAGAGGCTACTGATGCTAGTTATGTAAGATTTGATAGGTATTTTGCATCAAAGCTTAGACTTCTTTTAAGAGGAGATAGCCCTAGAATCCCACAAGAATTATTAGAATTGGTCAGACCTAAGGACCATGCTAAAGGGCTACTTGTCAGTCACAACTGGGGGGATATAATTCCCTACAATGTTTCAACAGTAATAAGAGTTTATGGTTTCTTAGGAAAACCTCATGTGTTACCTTTTCATGTACCTTTGAAGATAGGGATAGCCGAGCTCTTATGGTAGATAGGTACTATAGATGAGAGGGAATTGGTCAAAAAGGTCACTTTCTTTCCAATGGTTATTGTAGTGCATGATTTTGTTTTTGTTAAAAAGGGGTGGAAGCATTTAAATTTGTTTTTGAATAAATATAACATGGCAAAATCTCACGCCAGATTCATTGACCCTGAAGGATTCAATGATCTATTAAGAGAAAGGGTGAGAGCTTCCCATATGGTACATCAAGTTTACTATCTAGAAGATATAATCAAAAATATTTTCACATTGCAGGAGCAAGAATTAAGGAAAGAGAAACGGATAGTTTTCAGTAAAAACCTAGAATTCATTAATGCTTTTGACCCCCAGTACGACCCATTGAAAGATAAGAAATACTGGGGAGATAAAATACAGGCATTAATGAATAATTTTTCTATAATAATTCAGACTATGAATGAAAACAAAGATATATTTATCAAGACACACCCAGACAAGGTAGCAGAAATACAAAGAAGAATGAGTGGTAGAAATGTGGTAACTCTTGGCCAATATACATTACAGAAAAGGGCAGGTTATGTCATGGTTCAAAGTGTGCAACAGGTACCCCCTCATAAGGAGCCAAGGTCAAGAAGTCCATCAGCAGCCAGCTCTCCAAAAAGATGAAAATTAGATCAGGGGTCTTCTTCTTCTCAAAAAGAACAATACTCCCCAAGCCAGTCTCCAATCTAGATAGATGATGAAGCATCTCTAAAGGAACAACTTAGACAAATGGGAGGAGAAGGGGATGTGATTGTCACTTCTACAGACCTAGATATTGGAGAGCCACAAGAACCTCCTACACCTTCCTTGGACCTGACCATTGCTGATTACCAAGGTAAGGAAATTAAACCAATTGTTGCCCAGGCTTTTGAAAGATTTATTAATGATGAAAATTTTGTAAGATCTAGGGCTTTTTCTTAGTTGTTATGGAGATTAAATATAAAGAATTTTGAGAAAGCCTGTGAGAAGATAAAGGCTGAGCAACCAAATAAATCTGACTTGGTTATCAACGAAGAGGTAAAATCAAATTTTTTGAGTGATTTTGCCCGGTTCACTCCTGAAGTTGGAAGGCAAATAGTTAGACAATCAGGAGTCCTCTTTCTGCCAGAATGGGATATAGCAAATGCTATTGTTTTTTATTTAGTAAGGAAGCAGAAGGATGTTCAACTAACAACTGCTAAAGAAGTACTATAGGCTCATAGAGGGGTCAATTTTAGTGATGACCACCAAGCCCTTGTTTTGTGGTCCATAGATAAGAGAGAAAGTACCAGGACACATGACTTTCCCACTGCAGAACATACTGGTACATTGACAATATATAGGGTTGGTGAGGTAAGTAGTAAACAAGTAATGGGAATGGCTTCAGAAATGCTAAAATTGGGTGGTGTTGTATTTGGACAAGAAGAAGATAAGTTTTCCCAACTCAATGCTAGGTTTGAAGAAGTTTTGAAAGCATATGAGGAAAGGGGTATACAGATACAATCACTAGAAAATAAAATGTCTCAAATGGAGAGGATACTTGGGAAAAGAAAAATGGGAGAATCCAGTGCACCTACAATTTCATACCCTTCACAGCCATTGGTTGGATTTGGATCAACCCCTATTATTGAAATACCTGACACCCCTGAAAGGCCCCAATTCTATACTACAGAGGACTCTGAAGAGGAAAAAACAAAATTACATGAGTTGCAAATAGAATTTAGAAATTAGCAGGAAGAAAAATTAAAGTAGGGTGTGGTATATTTGAGGGATGAAATACAATGGTCAACTTTTTATGATCAGTTGACAAGAATTGTAACCCTCATGGATGAGTTGAACAGAGATAAGGATAAACTGACTCCTCTTGCACATAAATGGAGGGAGAGAAATAATGATATTACAACCATATGTATATCTGCAGTCCAAATGCCTTATCATCAAGTTGAGAAGATTTTTGATTTATTAAATAAGCTAGAGAATTTTGATGATGAAAGAGATTCTTTACAGAGAAGATTAACACTCTATTTTTCCCAATATATGGCTGAAAAATTCACTTTATTTCCTTTTGCTTTAGAATCTATTGATAAAATAAAGGAAAAGGAAAAGTGGAAAAGGGAGTTGGACGAGTTATTTAATGAAAGAATAATAAACATCATAAGTGAGACTAGCCACTGGTTCTGGGCAAGGACAAATGAAGAGCTAGTAAGAATACAGTTATTTTATATTGCTATGAGAAAAGAATTTGATGATTTAGAAGAAAATGCAAATTCTTTAATAATGATACAAAGAGAAGCTCTAAGTTTTGATTGGCTAGATTATGATGCTTTTAATAAATAGAAAAACCAATTTCTAGAACAAATGTCAGAAGATGATGAGGAGGAAAATGTAAAAGTAAAAGTCACCCTCATATTTAATAATGAGGACATGGAATATCCCTAGGTTGAAATAAATTTATAGGCAACTGAAGATGATACATCACTTTCAAACCTCATGGCTCTTTACTCTGAGGATGAAGAAGAATTAAAGAATCAGATCTTATCTTCTTGTTTCAACAACTAAGAAGCATAACAAAAAGGGACCCACCAAGGATTGTTTGATGTATTATCTTTTCTGTTATTTTTTTTTGTTTTTTATGACAAACATTTGTCAGTATCATTTAGAAGACACATGCCACTTTCTTTAGCTCGAAGCTTGTTGCATCTCACACTATTTAAGTGAGATTCCAAGGCTAAAGAATGGTCCAAATTCTATTTCTTCTAAGTATTGTGCTTAGTCTGGTTTTTGGTCCAAATTTTGAAAGTAAGTTTGTAATGTATTTTTCTGTCAATTCTTTGAGAATACATGAATATAGAATGAGCTGTGTTTCTTTCTAAAGGCCATTCTGAGTCTACTGTAAAGGATATACCATTTTCAAAGGAAATGAATACAAATTATGAACTGTCCCCATATTAGTTCTTTCTGAATTTTGTCTCCTTTTAAATACTTAGCTACCTTGATGTTGTATGAGTAAAAGCTTGTGAAATTGAATGCAATCTAGTTAGGTTGTATATCCATTTATCATTGTTGTTAATTCAATGGATTAAATAAAGGCTTTGATAAATGTGATGAGATTTCTTAAGTATTGAAAAGGATTTTGAATGATAAATTTTGATAAGAATTGCTTATAGAATTTGTTGTAAAACAACAAATTAGATCTAAGAATTTGCTAAAGACTCTGAACCCCAATGGATTAGGCACTGATCAAGTTATTTCAGCTGAAGGAGAAGTATATTATAAATGGTTATTCAAATGCATCATCAAATCAAATTTTACTTTTATTTCCTGTAGATCTTCAAAGTTGGCTAGCACTTGTCTGCATGGAATGTTTTAGCTTCAGTTAGCCATTGTTGTTGAAAACATCTGCAGATCTATAGAAGAATTCTTGGCCATATCTTTTTATGGGATGTGTTTACCAAGTTAGTAAGAATTATGTATATGTTTGAGGATCTTGAAATGAGAATCAGAATGAAACTAAGAATAATCCTCATACAGTTGTTCCATTTTTGAACCATCCCTGGGTACACCCACCTTGGTTTTGTAGAGCCAAAAGAGTAGAAAACCATCTGTGGTTTTGTTGAAGTTGGGTCCAAATACCTTACATATGCAATTGTTAATAAGAATAGGCTAGTCTTTAGATTGTGTATGTACTGTCATTCTGGTATTAAGCATTTTTTCGCTTAGTAGTTTTAGTACTTTTTAAAAACACCAACAGTATGTATGTGTGTGTGTGTGTGTATATATATATATATATATATATATATATATATATATACAGACCAAGAAAAATGGGTAGAGTTGATGTCATTGTTAATGGGCATTATATTTCCCCTACATACATACATCACACACACACACACACACACACACATTGCCCATTAACTCTACATAATTTGTGTGCAGGATTTTAGCATGGGTTGATGAGTTCTATTGTTTTATTTTTGGATTTTGGAATATGTATACAGTGGGATGAATTTTTCTGTTGTGCTAAGATATAATAATCACCTTTAAAAAATCTCTCTATATACACACATACATACATGTATATGTATGTATGTATGTATATTATATATACATACATATATATATAGACACACACACACACACATATGTATGTGTCTATGTATGTATGTATGTATGTATATAGAGAGATCTTGTGGATTGTGGAGATTAGTGGAGATCTAGGATTTTGTTGTCATGTCACCGTGATCGATACATTTCGTTGTCATGCCCTTGTGGATCTCTGCATCTTATTGTCAAGCCCTTATCATCTCTTTATATTTATGTATGTATGTATATACATATATATATGTGTGTGTGTGTGTGTATATATGTGTATATATATACATACACACACATATGTGTGTCTATGTATGTATATAAACAAACAGATCTTGGTACAATAGAAAAATAATAAAAATCACTCAACATGTAGCATGGCCAAAGATGCAATGGAAACACCTATTGGTAAGTAGATTTTGGAATATGTATGCAACTAGATAAACTGTATTTGATCTTGCTAGCTAGGAACAATTAATTGTTTGTTTCATTGTACTTAACCTAATGATAGTTCTACATGAATTTGTAATCAACCCAACTAATCAGCAACTAGAACAATTTAATTGGGTTATGACTTGTTTCTTTTTAAAAATATCTGCTATGATATGTTTTTGTAAAATTTCTTGCAAACTCTACCCATTTTTCCTAGTCTAAATTATTTGTGTGCAGGATTTTGAGGTAAGTCACTTAGCAACTTAAAAGATATATATATATATATATATATATATATATATATATATATATATATATATATATATATATATATATATATATATATATATACATAATGTATGTATATATGTATGTGTGTATGTGTGTGTGTCTATGTATGTATGTATGTATATAAACAGAGAGATCTTGGCACAACAAAATAATAACAATAAAACTCACTCAACAAGTAGAACATATGTATATGAATATACATATCTACATGTGTGTGTGTGTGTGTGTGTGTGTGTGTAAATAGAGAGATCTTGGCACAACAAAATAATAATAATAAAACTCACTCAACAAGTAGAATGGCCACAAATGCAATGGTAATGCTTATTGGTAAGTATATTCCTCCTTTTCTCTCTCATTTTTCATGTGTTTATTTCACTTGAATTGTTATTTCTTAGGGGGCATTTTGTAATATTGGATTCATTTTATATGAGACGCAATGATGACATTCGTGGATGTATTTGTGTTAGATGTATATGAATCACTAAAGAATTGTGATGAATTTCTTGTGAACAATGAAGATGGACTTCCTTTGAGAGTAGCAGGAGGCGATGAGGACATTCTAGGTACTTTAAAGATTGATCCTTTCTTAAAAAATTTAGATGTTAATGGGGAGTTTAGATGTTTGGGGAGGGGGGCGGTGGAAATGAGCTTCCACCCTCATGTGGTTGAACCTAATTAGTAGAGAACATTAAACTATTCTCAAACCAAGTGAAGATCAACATTAACCTATGATTGCATGACAACTAACTATGTGAATCTCTTGGTTTCAAGCAATGTAGAAGGATGTCTTAGTTCAATATGCAATATCAATTCACATGCATATGACATTAGGTGGAGCTGAAAAAACTCAATAGGTTTGCATTTTTCTAAAAGGTTTGTACAGACCTATTAAATAAATGTAAACATGGTAGGTTTTTTCAGCTCCACCTATTGTTCATGCATATAGAACATAGTTTCATATGCATTCTCGATTTAGAGTGGCATTCACAAGTTTATCAAATCAATGGTATGATGTTAACAAGGAATTTATTAATGGAATGAATGAATTTTAGATGTTAACAAGGAATTTAGATGTTTGAGGGGGTAGGTAGGGCCAAATGAGCTTCCACCTTCATGCGAATGATCCTGGTTAGTAGAGAATATTAAATTATTGTCAAAACCAAGTGAAGCTCAACATTAACCCATGATTACATGGAAACTATGTGAATCTCTTAGTTTTAGGCAATGTAAAAGGATGCTATAGTTTAATATGCAATCTCAATTCATATGCATATGACATCAATGTTAGGATTAAACCATGGACAGAAATTATAATTACATGCAAATATAAACAATATCATAAAATAATAGATCACACAAAAAAGAACACAAGATACCAAGATTTAACATGGTTCACCCAATCCCTGGACTAGATCCACCAAACAACAAGTCTGATATTATTATGATCTAGTGATTACAACCTGATTATAATCCATAATCCGTTACAATTCAATACTACTACAAGAACCAATTTTGCATCACCACAATGAGACAATCCTTAACCCTAAGCCCTTTTATACAATTATTTTTATGCCACTTCAGTGTTACAACATGTCAGCCATATGTTAGCCATACAACCACGAGCCAATTTTTTTTAAAGAATTTATGAAGTATGTACAACACTTCCTTGATCAGTCACCACAAACTAACAATCTCCCACTTGGGGACTAATCAAACTCTACACTAGACAACAATCTCCCACTTGGAGACCAATCCTGTAGCAATACCACTACCACATGGGGCTCTCACAAGATCAAACCACCCTAGACTCTGTTGTTCTTTTATTCTTGTTTAGTCCAAAAAACCAACCAAAGTTGAAGAAGAATTTAGCTTCTCCCTTGTCACTACCTTTGTAAACATATCTGCTAGATTTTCATCTGTATGTATCTTATCCATCTTTAACTATCCATCATCCAAAACTAACTAAATGAAATGGTACTACAACTGAATGTGTTTTTTATTTGAATGCAGAGCTAGATTCTTGGCAAGATGAATGGAACTCTGGCTATTGGTAAACAAATAATTATCCCTTTGAGGGTGTCCCAATTCTTCCAAGAACAACTGAAGCCATATCATCTCCTTGGCTTCCTTTGTAGCAGCATCATACTCTACCTCAGTAGTGGATAAAGAATCAACCTTTTGTACTCGAGAAACCCAACTCAAAGTTGCCCCACCAACAGTAAAGACATAACCTATAGTACTCTACCTAGTATCAATATCCCCTGCCAAATCTGAGTCAACATATCCCTACAAATCAGTAGTAGAGCCCCCAAAGTGCAAACACTTAGTGGATGTACCTCTCAAATATCTAAGAATCTATTTGACTACATTCCAATGCTCAATTCTTGGACAACTCATATACATACTAATGACTCCCACTGCATGTGCAATATTTGGCCTTGTACATACCATAGCACACATCAAGCTTCCTATAGTTGAAGCATAGGGTACCATGGATATCTTATCCTCCTCATCTTGTGTCTTGGGATACATATTCTTAGTCAACTTCAAATGACCAGGTAAAGGTGTTCTAATAGCTTTAGCATTCTTCATAGAGAAACATTGCAACACCTAGTCAACATAATCAGCCTGAGATAGCATCAATTTTATGTTCTTCCTATCTCTTCAAATATTCATACCAAGGATTTGTTTTGCTTCCCTGAAATACTTCATAGCAAATGCATGTGCTAACTAGCATTTTAGCCCTTTAATCTGATCCATGTTAGACCCAACTACAAGCATATCATCAACATATAAACATAAAATAATGTAGCTATTTTCATCCAACCTTTTAAAGTAAACACAATGATTTGAATGACACCTATCATATCCATGCTCATGTATAAAACTATCAAATTTTAGATACCATATAAACTTTTCTCCAATTTGCACACCAAGTTCTCTTTACCTTTGACCTCAAATCCCTGTGATTGAGCCATATATATCTCTTCATCCAAATCACCATGAAGAAAGGTTGTTTTAACATCAAGCTTCTCTAAATGCAAATCTGTAGTAGCCACAATAATTAAAACAATATGGATAGAAATCATCTTAACAATAGGAGAAAATATCTCATCAAAATCAAAATCAAAATCTATGCAAATCCTTTTACAACTAACTTGGCTTTAAATATTTTATTACCTCCATCCTCTTCTTCCAACCTGTAAACCCACTTATTCAGTAAAGCCCTTTTACCTGCAAGAAACTTGCATAAATCCCATGTCTTATTTTTCAGCAAAGAGTCCATTTCATCTTTCATTGCAAACTCCCACTGAATCTTAGTATCCACCTAGACAACTTATTCATAACATTCAAGTTCACCAGCATCAATAAGTAAAATAGAATACAAATAGGGAGAAAATATTTGTAGAGGTCTAGTTTACCTTGTTGGCCATCTAACATTCACTAGTGTGTGTGGTATTTTTTGTTGTGATTGTTGCACATCATGAGGAATGGTTGGAACATCATCTTTTGGAGTATCAACCAACACTACATAATCATCTTCTTTCTTCTCATGTTGCTCCAAAAAATCTTTGTACAACACTTTCTCATTTAATATGACATCCATGCTTCTTACAATTTAATGATTTTCAAAATTTCAAAGCCTATAACCAAATTTATTAATGTCATACCCAACAAATACTCATTTCTTTAACTTAGCTTCTAGCTTGGTTCTATTTTTAGAATCTATATGAGCAAAAACTTCACAACTAAAGGTTTTGAGAAAAGAATAACTCACCTTCTTACTAGTCCATTCTTCCTCTAGAATACCACAACCCAAAGGAGTAGAGGGACCTCTATTAATCAAATATATAGCAATATTGATAACCTCCACCCACATGTGTAAGGGAAACCCAACATGCAACCTCATGCTCCTTGCATGCTCCATTATAGTCTTATTCATGCGTTCAACCACTCCATTTTCTTGTGGAGTCCTTGGAACAATTTTTTGTCTATGAATAGCATTTGTAGAGAAATAATATTCAAATTCATGACTACAATACTCACCACCATTATCATATCTGAGACATTGTAATTTTTTACCAATCTCATTTTCAACCAAGCATTTCCATTTCTTAAAAGTTTGAAATACATAAGATTTCTATCTAAGGAAATAAATCCATACTTTTCTAGTTGTATCATCAATAAATGTAACATAATAATGAGAGCCACCAAGGGAAGATACTTGCACCGATCCCATACATCTATATGCACAAGCTCTAATTTCTCTCTTTTATTTTCCATACACGCAACTTTCACAGAAATCCATATTAACACATTTTAGACTTGGTAGAACTTTTTTTGAATGAAGTACTTTCATACCTTTCTCACTCATGTGCCCAAGTCTCTTGTGCCATAATGTTGTATCAAAATTTACAACAACTATTTGTTCTTCCTACTCAACTACAACAACTATTCCTGAACATTTATTTTTCTCTGAAACAATTAAAGTAGAAGGAACAATATGACCTATAAAAAGATATAAGGTGGCTACTTTCACACCTTTTACTACTACAAGGGAACCATTTGAACTTTCCAATTTTTATCATTAAAAGTAACTACCCTCATCACCAAGTTGCCCTATTGAAATTAAATTCCTACTTAGCCTCAGAACATGTCTTACCTCATGTAGTAGCCAATGATTCCCATTCTAAAACTCAATCTTAACCTTTCCCTTCCCAGTAATCTGATAGGGCTCATTATCCCCCAAATAAACAAGCCCAAAATCCTCTTGGACATAATAAATGAAATAACCTTTACGAGGTGTAGCATGAAATGAAGCACCAGAATCTAAAACCCATGAATCATTAACACTTTCTAAAGACAGAAGCAAAGCATCCTCTTCAGATTTGTTACTTACCACATTTGCCTCCTTGTCTCCATCTAGCTTATCTCCTTCATTTTTCTTTCAATTCCAACAATTTTGAGACCTCCTCCCCTTTGACTTTCCTCTTGATTTCTCATGATTTCTAGAATTACTTCCTCCCTCAGTCATTCTGCCTCTACTTTATGCATTCAAAGCACTCCCTATTGTAGATCTACCTGAGGTTTTTCCATGAGTTTCCTCACTCAAAATAACATAGATCACATCATCATATTTTAGGGTACTAGATCCAAGAACAAAATTACTCACAGTTAATACCAAACCATTGCATCTTTCAGGCAAAGAACACAAAATCAAGAGAGCCCTAATTTCTTCATCAAAATTAATACCCACAAAAGATAACTGACAAGTAATAGTATTAAACTCATTTAAATGATCTACAATAGATCCACCTTCTTCCTTTTTCATATTAAATAAGATCTTCATGAGAAATATCTTGTTTGAAGCAGAGGGCTTTTCATACAATTTTGTTAAGGTTTGCATCAACTCTTTTGTTGTCTTTTCTTTTGTAATATTAAATGTCATCAATGGTGCTAGGCATAATTGAATGCTTCCAAGTTCCTTTCTGTCCAAAAGATCCCAGTCATCATTTGACATAGATCCCTAATTCTTGTTTTTTCCTTCAAACGGCTTCCATAAACCCTTCTGATAAAGATAGTCTTCCATTTGCATCTTCCATAATTGAAAGTTTTTCTCATTAAACCTATCAACCCTTAGCTTACCCTTATCTACCATCACTCCCACTCAACCATGAGACTTTCTTACAAAGAATAACTGAAAAAAAACCTCACTCTAATACCACTTGTTAGGATTAAACCATGGAAAGAAATAACAATTACATGCAAATACAAACAATATCAAAAAATAATAGAAAACATAGAAAAGAACACAAGACACCAAGATTTAATGTAGTTCACCCAATCCTTGGGCTACATCCACCAAACAACAAGTCCAATATTATTAAGATCTAGTGATTACAACCTGATTACAATATGTAATCTTGTACAGCTCAATACCGCCATAGGAACCAATTTTACATCACCACAATGAAACAATCCCTAACCCTAAGCCCTTTTATACTAGTATTTTTATGCCACTTTAGGGTTACAACATGTCGGCCATATGTCGGTCATACACCGGCCACAATGTCAGCCACAAGCCAAAGATTTTTATGAAGTATGAACCCCAAAGAATAAATGGAGTAAGTGCAGTAATTCCCTGATCATTCACCACAAACTAACAATCAAGTGGAGTTGAAAAAATGCAATAGGTTTTCATTTTGTTAGAGATTTGCATAGACCTATTAAATAAATTTAAATTTGGTTAGTTTTTTCCAGCTCTTCCTATTGTCCATGCATATAGAATGCAATTGCACATGTATTCTCGATTCAGAGTAGCATTCAGAAGTTTATCAAATCATTGGTATAATGTTAACAAGGATTATATTAATGGAATGAAAATTTTAGATGTTAACGGGGAATGGATTTATTTTTTTTTTTTTTTTTGGGGGGGGGGGGGGGGGGGGGGGGGGGGGGGTTAAATGAGCTTCCACCTTCATGTGGCTGGCCTTGATTAGTAGAGAATATTAAACTATTCTTGAAACCTAGTAAAGCTCAACATTAACCTATGATTGCATGACAACTAACTGTCTGAATCTATTCTTATTCCTTCAACTCGTATTACTTCCTGAATTATCAAAGTAAACATAATAAATATTTTAGAGCTCATTGTAATTGGAGAAGTTGGGTGTCCTATCCATGATTATTAAAGCCATAAAAAGAAGTCATTGACTTCACCTTGATAACTTTATTTGGAGACCAAAGGCGATATGGTAGATGCCCATTTGCAATGTCCCTCCCCATGTCCCTCAAGTGATCGTGCATTCTTATCCAGCCATCTTTGTCCTCCTCAATAAGACATCTGTTAAAAAGAGTTCCCCAACCAAGTGTTCCATAAAACTCAGTGTCCTAGGCTACAATGATCACACTTCTTCTTTCTCTAGTGAAGAAACATGTTGCATCCAAGAGCATCTCCTTCTGTTGCTTCCCTAGAGCATCATAGCTAAATTTGAGCCTCTTTTTGATGTCCTCATGGGGAATTTGGGAATACTTATTCAACATTTGCCACCAATTTTTTAAAAATAATTTAGTATGCTATAGTAATTGTGATGAATTGTTTTGATGGATAGTCATCACTCCTATAGCATTGATGTCACATACTAATCACAATTGTGACAAACTCTTTTGGTGATAGCCATCTCTCTCATAGCACTATTGTTACACAACTATCACAATTGGGACAATAGACTAAAAGCCTAAGCTATTTTATTTGTGATGGTTTATTGTCGCAAGTGTGACAACGTGAAGATGAACTCTTGCTCTTAATTTCTTCCAAGTTACATCAATTTTATCCATCCCGATTGTGACAGATGCCCTTTCCATCACAATTTGTGATAGAAAATGTTGGATGCCTATTTGACAAGAGCCAATTTATGGTATTATCACTTGGGTGACAGTGGTTGTCACAATTGTGATGGCCTACCATTGCAATTCGGGCCCAAATGTAGTAGTGTGGTACTATTTTTTTTCTAGCTTTTTTAAAACTATTTTCTTTAGGTTTCAGGTCCTTGTCAAACTTGGTTTTGAACTTTGATTTTCTTTTTGGTAGGTTCCAAGTCCTTGTAAAATCTAACTTTTGATGTTTTGTGAAATTTAAGTTCCAGGTCCTTGTAAAACCTGGGGTACTCTTATCATATATCTTTTAGCTAGCTATAAGGAGTTTTGGGTCCCCTCAAAACTTGTTTTTACCTTAATCTAAAATATTCTAACTCCAATAAGAAAAGGGGCACAAGTTGGGCTCGCCAAAATATTTAGAGAGAAAATGGAAGTGCTTAATAAGGTGTGTAAATATGAGGCCTCCACTTTCACTCTAACATTCAATACAAGTGAAAGAGGGTCTTCCAAACACAACTCTCAATATAAATCAAGTTAGATTAGTAAACCATAAGTAGATAAAATGATTCAAATACTAAACCAAAATTATATGAAAGAAGTATGCAAGAAAGTCCTCTTTCACAATGTAGGATTTGATTGAAGATATGTAAATACATTTATGTGAAATTATGTTAATTGGTTTAATGAGAAGTGTAAGATAGATCTAGGTGTTAAATATAAGCAATCTGCCCAATTAAGAAATGAGAATAGGAAGTAATCACCTTGAAACATGTTGAGGATTTTTTTTCTCCAAACTTTGAGAATTTGAGACTATGAGGGAGCTTTTGACTACATATTTGTGAACACAACAAAATATCTAGAAAAAGATATTTTAACACATTGACCTAGTGCCATATGTTCTGGATGCTTTATCATAAAATCATTATATTATTGGGACACAATAGAATTTAGTAACCTAAATTCTACATAAATGGTGTGACAAGTGATCTTTAGACATGTTGTCGCAAATCTCTTTTCCTATTCTTGCACACAGATAAACTCATTTTTTCTTTTGGGTGGGTGATGGCTTTCTTTCATCTAGCCCTAGATTGAGGAATATACCTTGAAATTGAAATGTAGATATATGTGAAGGAATTCAAGACAATATGAGTATTCACCTTTATTGTAGAAACCCTTTTCTATAACTATTTTCAAATATACTTGTTTGTTGTAGATGTTGAATTTGCATTAATGAAAGATGTAGGAAATCTCCACAAGTGCAATAGATATACCAAAACCAAATTAGAGCCATGGATGTAAGTTTCCATCAATGAAGAACTAGATAATGAATTCCTTAATATGGTATCCTCCCTTGATGACCAGCAAAGTGCTAGATCTTGAAGAGGAAATACTCAAAAAGAATCTTGCATGCTTGAAATACCTTAAAAAATCTTCTAGCTTGAGCTCTTTGAGTTGCTCCTTGATGTTTGGTGATGTCACGTGATGTAAATATGAGAATCCTAGGATTCCTTTTATAGTATTTTTTTAGCTCACAAATAAAGCAAGTCAATGTAGTCACCTAATTATTAAAATTAGCTCCCCATGACAAAAATGGCCCTAAGACCCAAAATCTTTGGGGAACATGTCAACCTAGGTTGACCTAGTTTAGAATAGGTCAACTTAGGTTGACCTATTCCTATCAAATCAAAGTAGTGCTCTAAGTTCACTTATTCTTAGGTGATCTCAAAAAAAAGAGGTTCAGAGGGTCTAGAAAGAAACTAGAATGAAAAAACTAGAAAAGAGGAAACTAGGTGGGAGCAAGAGCCAATTGAGCATGAGTCCATCCATGGTCCATAAGGTCACTGAAGGATGGGTGATAAAATTTATTAAACAATGGGTGCATCCATTTTAAGATGGTATAGAAATACACAATAAAATAATCGATAAATACAAAGTTGCAAAAGGAAAATATAAGGTTCCATCTACTCTATGGTTGTTCTAGAACTATTTATAAGATCTAACCAACTATAAGGAACCTTTTAAAGACTCAAAATCCAAGGAAAAATAGACTAATTTTACCATTTTTACCTAGGAATGAAAATGGGACAACAACTAGCTCTGACTAGGGATGAAGAAATGGACCTCAAGATCTCTAGTTTCACACACTAAGGAAAATAATCAACTTACAAAAATGGGATGCATGCACAAACCCAAAACCAATCAAGATGTCATGCCCAAAATACGAGGGCAAAACCACACAATTTTTTTTTGAACTGTGATTCAATAAGATAATATGGTTGTAAAAGGTTTTAGATGTTTAACTATAAAGGAACTAATTGTTCGAGTAGTTTAAAATTTAGATAATCATAGGTACATTGAAGATAGATGTAAGTTCGCCATTAATATAGAAAGGTGACAACTCAGTTGAAACATATCATAAAAGAGATAGGTTGGGTGAACTTAAGGTTCTAGAAAATTAATTAATTATATTAATCTACTAATTCCATTTAACTAAAGTCCTAATCCTTCAATTGTTTTAATAATTTCTTAAAATATTACCTCCGATGGATGACAATAGATTAACACAACAACTTATTCGATATGTTAAATGACCTACTAACTAAAATGACATCTATCTCTTAATTACATAACCTTGTTTGACATCCATTTAATTATGATCAACATACCACTAACCTTATAATGAACTGATTAACTAGTCCCTTCCATTAACATAATGACTTGAATGACATTACAAATTTGATCAAATACTTTACGCTTAATGTCATTAATTAACCTTTTTCAATTTCATTCTAAGAAAATTACATCCTGATCCATAATCTATCCTAAAAAAAACTTATCAATTACTAGAATACTAACATTAAGAGAATTTAGAACTCTAAAAGACCAATTAAATTTAACTATTCAACTCAAGCTAACTACATTTTAAAATTTTAATCCAAAATATAAACTAACCTTAGATATACACGTACAATAGAGGTAAGCTTTATTATCAATTGTACTATCTACATCTTAATTTAGAATTCTCTCCAACATACTTATAACAATCTAATTTATTAATCTATCAATTACAATTAAAAATAAGAAGACTAGAATTATCTCAACTAAATCTATAAGTAAATCTAAGCTTTATTTAAAACTATTATAAATGTAAGTCCACATTAATAATGCCAATATAAAATTCAATCTAACTAATCTCACAATTATATAAAACTAATTAATAACCTAAAATAAAATACAACTATAACAAAAGATAACTAAATTAATACTAAACTAAATCTTAACTATCATAACTTTAAACTAATCAAAGTTTATAACTAACAAAAATAAAGAAACTTTAAAAATAAATAACAACTAAACTAATTTCTAACAATCATAAATTTAAACAACTAGAAACTCACACTATCTTAAAGATAACTTATAACTAACAAACATACTAATCTACATGCTAAACATCCCTAACACTACCACCATCTTGAGCTACCCACCGCTCTGCCCAAGAATGCAGCGTGTTGCCCAAGCGCTGACTGGGTGCACTTGTGCAGATGTGTCCCCCCCCCCCCCGCGCGTGACAGGCCTACATGCCAGTAGAGTGAGCAAGACAAAAAGGTGGCCAAAGGAGTATGGATGAAGCAAGCACCAATCTTGCTTGAGTAGCCCTCATGTACTTTTCCCTTTGCTATGCCAGTCCACTTGGACAATACCGGAACTGCGAGGTTGGTGAAACAAGATGGCCTAGTGCTATTAATACATAAGACTATGCCCATTTTGCACTCCACCTTGCCAAAATAGCACTGGCGCCCAAGGAAAAGAGTGAGGGGAGTTTGTTTTAGATTTAATTCTATTTGACTTTTAAACTTCCCCAAAGAGCATGCTGCACCCAAGTTGAGGAGGTTGGGAGAGTGACGTCAACATCATCATGATGACTCTCTTCTTCCTTCAATGCCTTGGTAAGGGGTATAAAGCCCATGTACAAGCAAGAGCCCCAATAAAGATGGCGATGGGAAAGGTAAGAAAGAAGTTTGTTTGTTTTTAAAAAAAAATCTGCTATGCCATTAATGCCCACCTCCATCCTGCCTTCAAAGCTGGTGCTTGGAAAAAGTTGGAGGTAGCTATTTGCATAAATTAAATTGGGTAGGGATTAGATATTAGTTTAGCTAGGATATTTGAACATAAAACTTATTTAATTTTGTAGATTAAGTAGTTGTATTTTGTTTTTTAAAAAAATAAATGATTTTTAAAGGGCATCTTGAGGAATATTCTCTGTTGTTTACTGAATTAAACTTTTTTCTCTCATACAAATTCCAGAGAGCAAAATGCTCGTGTAGGTGCATATTTTTTATTTGTTTCCCCTCTATTTTTAAGTGTAGTTTTCTTTTTTCTTTTTTTGAATAAAATGAGGTATATAAATATTTTTGTGTCTAATTGGTTTTTCCATTTACATAATTTATCAAGGAAGGTGGCAACTTTGTTTTCCTCAATTTAGGATTATTTACTTTCTCCTAATGCATATAACATTGAATTGAAAACTTCAATGTAACAAAATTCCTTTTCCTTAACATCATTGAAAACTTGAGAGTTCATAATTCAAAGACATTATCCATTGATCTATTTTCTCACACACATATGCATAATTTGAAATCTCATAAGAGCAATGCAAGGAGGTTTTCACAATCTTTTTCTTTTCTCTATTATTAAACTTGGTTCAAGGCTCCATCAGAAAAGAACCAGTAAGAAAACCTGACATCTTTGCCAAATACATCAAAATTTAAAATAAATTTTTACATAAGGTTACAATTCAAATGAAATCTCTTCTAGGTCCTTCACAAGAGGTCTTTTCCAATATCTTCAATGCACCAAGGGAACCATGGAGAGCCAAGAACCAACATGGAGGTAAAACAACATAATATGATGAACAATTCAAGCATGCATTCCCAACCCAGTTTTGCACAATACGTTCAACATTGAACCAAAATATGGGGGAGGTGGATTTTCTCAATAGGAGATGTCAATCACCATACCATAACATAGCCTTTTCGGGGCTAATAATTCAAGAACTTTCGTTCATCTACGAATGCCCTTTCGAGTCCAATATAGCAAGGGTATTCATTCTTTCCCTTCTTCAAGAATTCAAATTTTCATACAAGGTATGGGATGACAAGTAGGGGCCCATACACCCTACCCTCTTTCCCTCCTCTCACCATGAAAGGAGACTCTACACTATTGAGGTCCAACTAAGGCCCTTCCCCTATACATGGCCACTTCTTCCCTATCCAAGGGTGAGTGGTGCCAAAACAATCCCCATGAAATCCCCTCAAAAACAAAACATCACAACAAGCATAAGAATAACATCAAGAAACAAGTTAAGATCCCTCCAATTCAACCCCAACACACAAGCAAGCAATACAAAGAACAACACAATGCCTTATGCATGATTCAAGCATGAACAAAATGAAGAAATAATTCAAAAGAGTGAAGAACTCCTACCTTCACAAAATGTTATGGAAAAAATGGTAAGTTGAGAAGAGCTTTTCATTTTCTTCCTTCAATCTTCAAACTTTCTCCAAAACTAGATATTGGGTAACAACCCCAAAACTACTCCAAATTGCCTCTAAATATGATCCTTAACTCAACTAGACTTCAAGTAACCTCAAGATGGAGTTTTGAGTCACCAACCCAAGTAGGAGACAATCAATTTTTGCAATCAACCAAAAATAAGGTTTTTGAGTGACCCTAAAAGTAAACCAAAGAGACTAAGGGGTTGGAAAGTGCTCGCCACCCATATCCTTACCCCTAGGGTACTTAAATTTAATGTTTTTAAACCCTAAAAACTTAATAGGAAACAAAAAAAGGCTAGGAGAATAGTAAGACCAATTAACAACCTTCAAAGGAAAGATAATGCAAAGATAGCACAAATTAATGATGGGTTTTAGTTCCGTCTTTCCATTGGGTTTCCCGGCTAAATTTCTTGCACACTCATTGCACACATCAGTAGTTCAAGAAACACATGTATATATATAAATTACGTATCAAGAAATTCATGTAAATTAAAACATCCATTTTCTACAAATCATTTTTTTTATCTCATTCTATTCATTAAAATTGGAAAAATCAAAGTGTTAGTTTTGCATTCATTCACTTCATCATCATACATGTTCATAAAGCATTAAATGAAAAAAATCAAATATTTAAAAGTGAGGCATCACACATTATAAATAGCATAATAATGTTCAATGTAGGAAATAATGTTCTGACATATTGAGTCATGAGTATCAAAATAATAATGTATCAACTAAGCTAGGATGGGTCAGGGCAAGGCCTCACCCAAGAACAAAATGCAACATAGTAAACTAATAATTGTAAAGAAAAATACACAAGACTAAATGTACTATGGTACAATTAAGAGTATTAATTTCTTTCCATGATAATTACATTTGGTACAACTGCAAGTCTTTCCCATTGAATAACAAGGGCATGATTGTTCCATCTTTGTACACAAACTTTAAGAATTTCTTCCACATACTTGATGAATTCTAAAAGGACCCTTCCATAATGAGTCAAATTTACCATGCACACCCTTAGGTTCTTTTCTTTTATCCCAAAGAAACAATAAATCTCCTTCTATAAAGTTCTTAGGCCTGACTTTATTGTCAAAAATATTTTCAACTCTAGATTGATGTAGGGTGATCCAGGCTACCAAATCTTCTCTCTATTATTGAATCTTCATCATATACATGATTGGTTTCTCCATAGCACCTTGAACAATTGGGACCTCTATCAAAAATTGGAATTTGGAAGATTCTATATCTAGAGGTAAAGGTAGATTCACCAACATATAATAGAATAATTAAAATATTGGAATCCCTATGGAGCTTGTAGCAGTTGTCCTATCTTCCCAAAGAGCAACATATGAATTCTTATGTGAATTCCTTTTATTGTTTGCATCTAATTTCTTCATGATATTTATCAAGTTCTTTTTTCTAGGATAAACTTTTCCATTACTCTAATTGTAATAATCAAAAGAATGAAATAGGGATACTCCATTATCATAAAAAATCCAAACCATTTTAGAAGATGAAAAACTTATTACATTCTTTATGGCCAAATTCAAGGAAACTTCAAAGTGAACTACTTTGTTCTTTTAAAAAAATGCATACCACCCCTTTAGTGTTCATTTTACTAGTATAACTTATACCCAATTTGTGAAGTTATCTATTATTGTAAGAATGTGTGTGTGCCTAAAACTAGAAGTGGAATTAGTAGGATCAAATAAATCTACCCCAATAGTTGAAAGGGTCCCTATATTACTATAGATTTAAGAGGCATGACTGCCAATAGGGGTTCACCTATTAAATATCTTCACATTTTTTACACATGGAACACTACTTGGATACCCAATGGTAGACATTATTAAATATTCTTGGTCAATAGTAACACTTCCTCGAAATATAGAAAGCTATAATAGTAGAAGAGTAGTGTCCTCCACAAGCCTTGTAATGAAGGATTTTAGGAAATTATGTTGTTCCTCTTTTTCCATGCATCTATAAATATGTCGTCCAGGATTCTCTTGTAGAGGGTATCATTCTAGATAAAATATTTAGTTGCTCTCATACTCAATTTCTTCTTTTTCTTTGGGGACAAGTTTTTTGGGCATCCACCATAGGAAAGAAAAATTCATTATATCAAAGAACTAGGGGTATTCTAGGCTTACCACATGGATAAGAATGACTGACCTAACCCATGAACCCATGTTCAATAGGTGCTCACGTATTCATTCAAGGTCTCATTTTGGCTCATTTTATGCCAAAATTTTGCACAAATCTCATCTCAGATCAATTTCCTAGGCTTGATCTCTACCTTGTGCTCTTGTGCCTTTTCTATCTATGCTCATCTCTTAGTAGAATTGACTTCTTCTTATGTGAGGTTACTCTTCACTTTTGGCTCATGCATAAATAGTAGCATGACACCCTAAGACATGTAAAACCCAAATTTCTTTAGTGCTTTAACCGCACCTAAAGAAAGTTTCTCTATTTGATATTAGTTCAATTTATGCTTTCTAAATGGATTGCTCATGAAGAGTATGGATGCCTAGACCATGTCTTCATTATCTTGTAGCACAATGATAGTTGTATGCTCTAACACATAATAATAAATTATATATATATATATATATATATATGTTCAAGTGTTGTTACTTAGATATCAAAATTACCTCAATTCCTACCTTATCAGTGCTATAGTTATTCTCAAAATATGCCTCCATTTTTAAGCATTAAAATGGTCATTTCTCCTCTAAGTTTTTGATAAATTTTGACCTTCAATATCTCCGACTCATTCCGAGCTCTGCCCAACACTTCGAATTTTCAAAATCCAGCTTCTGAGCCCAAAATTATAGTAGGTTAATGGAGAGACCAAAAAATGTGTAATTTCAATTTTATCATTAACCAATAACCTCTGAAAAGGTTAATGATAAGTTTCAAATTACATATTATGGAGGAGGTTAATTAACCTCTCCAAAATTACGTATTCTCTCTCATCATTAACCTCTCAAAAGGTTAAGGTTAATCTCCAAAATACACATTTTGGAGGTGGTTAATTAACCTCTCAATCTTCTTTGAGCATTTGCAACTACAGGTTATGCAGCAATGCAGTGTGTGTCCCAGTGGAATCTAGATTTCACTCCTCATAGTGAGCAAGGAGAAAGATATTTCGAACTAGTCCATAGAATAGATAAAACTCTTGGATTCATGGTAGCTTGTGGGATTACAGTGGAGGATCCAATCATGAACACCTAAGAGTTCTGGACATCACATGAATGTTTACTATTGCCATTTGAGCAATCTCTAACATGGGTTTCCTCAAGAAACATTGGACTTTTCTTATGGAATGCAACGAATAGCTATCAAAACTGATCAATTTATCTCTCCAATATTCTTCCTTCATGTGCCAATGTTGCATCAATAAATTATGGTTTGTAGATACATGGAAAAATCATTAGATGTGGACTTTTTTTTTTATGGAATTATGACAAATGCCCTTGTTGATATGTATGCCAAATGTGGCAGTATAGTTTGTGCTTAGAAAGTGTTCAAAAGATTGCATGAGAGAGATACAGTGGTATGGAATTCAATACTCTTGGGATATTCATAGAATGACTACTGTGAAGATGCGTTGAAGCTGTTTACTCAAATGCGATGAGAGAGAATAAAACCAGATGAATGCAACTTTGTCTATTTACTCAGTATATGTGGTGGTCTTGTAGCATTAGAATTAGGTGAACAAATCCATGCCCTTCTCATGAGAACTAAATTTGGTTTGTATGTTTATGTTGGCAATGCTCTTATTACAATGTATTCCAAATGTGGATGCATAGAGGTTGCATGCTACCTATTTAACAAAATGCCTAAATGAGACGTGATCTCTTGCAATGTCATGATTGCAGGCCATGCTCACCATGGTTGTGGTAAGAAAGCTCTCAAAGTCTTTGAAAAAATGCGAGATGAAGGTATCAATCTGTCTCATGTGACCTTTATTACTATTCTTGCCGCCTGTAGTCAGACAAGGCTAGTGGATGAAGGAAAGTGCTATTTTGAATCCATGAGCCACACCATTGCATCAGTCAAACTTTGGACCACTACAACTGCATGATTGACCTTCTTGGTCATGTTGGACATATTGAATATGCAAAAAAATTAATTAGAAACATGCCATTTGATCCTAGTGCAATTGGATGGGCAACATTGCTCAGCACCTACAGAAGCCACAAAAATGTAGAGCTAGGGAGCCATGCAATAGATCACCTTTTAAAGTTGGAGCCAGAAAATGCTACATCATATGTGAGTATTGATAAATATGTATGCTACCCACTGGACCAATATGATGGTATCCTAATTCATTATGTGAAAGATTCAAGTGCATACCTTGGCGAGGAAGGAGATTTAGTGAATGTAGACATCACATTTTACAGATCTCGTGACCCAAATGTTCTGACACTTTATGTAGCATGATATCTATTTGGTAATAACATCAATTGTTTGACAAAAATGCTCGAGATTTACAAAGAAAATGCACATATTCTATTACCAAGTGTATGGAAATTACTTTGTGCTATCAGGAATCTTTAGAAAACATTCTCATATTGAAAAGCCCATCTTGAGTAGCAAGGTAAAATTATTTCATTAGGAGACACAAACAAGGTGCCATCCTTCCTACCTAAGTCATAGTGGAAGCACTCAAATGATGTTTAGGGAGCTGTTGGAGGACCTTATAAAGAACTACATTTGTAAAAGCTCAAATTCTACCACACTCGTCTAATGGTGATTTAGATGCAAATTTTGTGAGGACATATCACATGTTGAGGCATGTGAACTCTCAAAAATCCCTCAAAGGCTTGTAAATATGTTAATTTGAACATTTGATGCTCAATGGGTAAACAAAAATATCCAGTATGATCAATGCCATGAAGGGTATGTATACAAGATTTGATCATATCATCATATGATCTTTTCTATTTTTGAAAGGACCATGATCTTGGAAGAGCAAGATGCTTGACAATTCTAAATACGATTGGAGAGATGGTGAACATAAAGTCAATACTTGGTGGACATGTATATACCTCATGTGCATGTTTTCTTGGACTCAAGTTGGATATGTACTCATTAAGGAAGTGACATAATTAAAATAAGTGATTCATGTATCAAGAAGGGAATGGTAAAGATTGATTATTCAATCTTCTTTTTGGAGAAGCCTAGAGTTTGAGTCTTGGGTGATATTTAGGTTAATTTTGTAGAGGTTAATTAACCTCACCCAAATCGCGTATTTGGGGAGTAGTTATTAACCACAGAGGAGTGGTTATTAACCTTTGTGTCTATATAAGGGCTCTTTTTGGGCTTTGTAAAGGGACTTTTTGGACTTTAGAAAAAGGGAGCACTATGCTAAAATTTTGATTAGAAGATGATATTTGGAAAGTATGTACAAATTTTGTCTTTGTAATAAGAAACTCTTCTTAGGTTCTTGGTGCAAGAAAATAAAGGAATGTGCAATTTGAGTTCCCTCCTTTCAAATCTAAATTGTTAGAAATGTTGATTTTCTTTGCAATGAGCATTCTCATGGTATTGTGCAGATGTTTATAAATCTTTGGATCAACATTCTGCTAGTAATAGTTCTTAAGCGTAGATCTTGATTGTTGTTATTAAAGGTTTTATGTTAATTCATGAAATCTATGAAGTCATGTGGTGCATTTGTCATCATGAGCTTTCTCATCTTTTAAAGTTTGATTTCATATTTATTTGAAAAACTTCAAAATTATATCATACGAGGGAGTTGCCCCTCTAAACGTAGAGGAAGGCCACATAACAAGGGCCTATCCAATTGTTGTGAATGATTTGCCACATATACTCCATTGAGCAATTTTATAGTGACAAGTCTGTTTACCAACAAGTGTCCATGTGCCAAAAGGCTAGGGCTTTGGCTATGAACTCTTTATGTAATTAAATGTTTTATTTTGATTCATTTCACCTAAAACTTCAATTTCCTTTCATTATATCTACAATAAGTTTTGTGATCTCATAGAAATTAGGCACAAACCTTCTAAGGAAGTTTACTTACCTAAAGAAAGACTGGACTCCCATCATACTTAAGGAAGACTTAACTACTAAAAATATATAACCAAATCAAGATTAATTTTGTTTCCTTTTTGTGAAACTAGATATTTTAGGAGCTTTCCTTATGTTACACAAAACACTAACTTTTTAAAATTCTTAAAAAAGTCATGCTCCTAACATCTTTGTAGAATTACTTCTAGGTCATGCAAGTGATTCTTTCTTTTCTTAAGAAACACTATCTGATCATTAAGGTAAATCACTATGATTTTGTTCCTTTGATTGCTTAAGAAGAGATCCATACCTCTCTTGAATGGTTGCCCCAACAACCTTCCAACACTAATCATTCTGAATGGAATCCTATTATATATAAATGTACCCCAAAATATAGTAAAAACTATTTTTTGTTGGTCTTCTTCTTTGATTTCAATCTATTTATAACCTAAAAATCTATCTAACATGGATACTAGTTCTAAACCAGTCATTGCCTGCAAAATATGGTTCATAATAGGGAGTAAATAATTGTTCTTCAAGGAATACTAGTCCATAGATGCTTCAGCATTCTCTAATAAGGCATTGAGATGATCGCCATTGTCAACGACTTTCCATGACATCACAGCATAACGTCTTTTACAAATAAAAGGATGGGATAGTAACGTTATCATGATATGCTGATTTTCTTTCTTCAAATCATTACCAGCGACAATGTCCCTTTCTATATTTAAAATATTCAATTATTTTCACTAGCATCTCTTTGGCTTCGTTTAATAACTTATTCAAATTCACTAGTATCCCATGTTGAACATCCACTTCTAGAGGGATTAGTAAGATGATAGCAGAAGGCCAAGACTGAAGTATTCACCGTAAAGTAAGATTTATCAAATTTTGAGTCAAAAAATTGTTTAAAAAATCTCCTATTTATAAATAATAAAATTAAATTGAAGTTTTCTTAAATTAAGATTAATGTTAAAAACTTGTTTGTGCTGTGTGTTTTGTCCATTCTAATATTTTTTTTTTCAGAGAATCAATTTGCATTTCTTTTAAAAAATAAAACTGCTAAAATGCATTACAGATGATCTTTTTACAGATAAAAATAATTTCTTCTGTATCAAGAGATTAAAACAAATTTCACAATTTAACACGTTTTTGAAGTTTTAAATATATTCTAGATATAAGAAAAAACGTTTATATTCTTGTAAATTATTATTTTAATAAAAAAAATCAATTTCCAAGAAAACCATTATATATATATTCTTGAATAAGCAATATATATATATATTAATTACAAAGAGAGATAATACAAAAAAAAAAAATTCTAATAAAGATGTCGGCATAAGCCTTGAATTTATAATTTAGTGTACATATAAAAGAAAGAAATGAATATGAAAGGTAAGAAATAAAATTCTTAGTTTGGGAAAAATCTGGTGGCATTTCTTACAATAGAGACGGCATGGAGTGGAAGAGCAATAGCAACAATGCCAATGATTTCGATTCAGATCCAACTCATGCCACGCTGGATGGACAGCTGCCAAGTCAGCATTTCCAAGCTCCACAGTTATCTTTTAATGTTACCGATGAGGATGGCCACATCATACTCACACAAACAGGTGGCAATCACAAGCATACAAGTGAATTTGCCAGCTCAGCTCCAGACCCGTTTGTGAATACCCAACAAAATGGGTACAACATCTATGCAGCCACACCCATTTCTGAACTCAGCCCCACAGTTTGGAACATGTGTGAAGAATCTGTGCCAGAAAATGAAAGGTTTATTGTAATCACATATGGGAGAATAACTAAGAAATTTGGGGTTGAAGGAACAAGAGAGAGCATTGCAAAGTGTATAAGACTTGTGTTTCAATTAGGAGTGAGGAATGAAGACATGTGGTTGGTAGATTCATTTGGAAATTGTAGACAAATTGATAGGAACTTGTCCATCCATACAACTTACACACTCATGCTTGCGCCACCTTTTTTTCATGCTCAAACAAATCATGCTGATTTACAGAGGGTAAGGTTATTGTATTTATTTTATTGGTTATCAAGATTTTCTTTATAAAATTTATGAGAAGATTAACATTATTGTATTTCGCATTTCTAACCTAATGAAATATGAAAAAATTATCAATTATAGATATTTGTAATTTTTAAACAATGATTTATTTATTTTGTAACTCCAACTTAATTATATTGGTTGCAGGAAAGCAGCTACATTATTGGGAATTGAGCATCCATAGACATGGCCTGTCCTCTTCATGTTTAATATAAATGTTTCTTATATTATTGAGATTTGTAAAAGTGTTTATAAAATTGGTTTACAATTCAATTAGAATCTAAATTTTCCTATTTTTCCATGATCATAGACATTGGTTAGGATTCAGATTTAAAATCTTTTATAATTTAAAGTGCTATTAGTATTTGTGGTTATGACAAATTATAATTATGGTTAGTGGATTAAAAGAATTGTTTAAATCAATTATAAGACATTTACTACCAATACCCATTCTTGTCGATTGTGAATAAAATGAGCCAATTCAGCGCAGGTTTTTGGAAAGGGGGCACATGATATTTGTTGTTGTTTATTGGCACCTACCTAGCATGTTCAAGTTGACTGCCATGTTAAATTATTTCAAAATTTAGTTTAGAAGATAAATAATTTATTGAGTGTGTTTGTTAGTTTATATTTTTATTGTTCTAGGTGATCACTAATGTCACATGAATTGTGGTGTGGGATTTTTTTTTATTTCTTTTTAAATAAAATTTATAGCTTTTTCTTACTGAAATAAAAATTGATCTGATCATTTATAATCATGTAATCAATTGGATGAAGAAGTATTTCTTTATCTTCTATCTAATGAATGGTTCATCAGGCACAACACTAGTGAAGGTTTTGCAAATGGGGTTGCAAGTAAAGTAGGTTTGACCATGGAGGAAACTCCGTAACTAAGTGCGCTCTAGAATGGGTGACCTCCCCATTCATGTTGAATCACTAGTCATGAAATATTGATCAACTAGTTTGAACAATTAAATCTGATAAATATGAAAATTAAGTTTTCTTTAAAAAAATAGAATTGCTTGACAGTGTACATGAACATTGGATGTGCTGAAATAATTTACATTTTAGGTTAATTTTTTTAATTATTTAGTTTTCATTATAAATTTAATTTTACTTTTTTTTTTTCAATTTATTTTTGATATTCAATTTTATATTATAAAATAAAATCATATTTTGAAGATCGATATAGATTAATTACTATATATTGATATAGATGTAGAAATATTTTTTAAAATTATATAAGTTGTTTCATAGTAGAATGTAACGCTACTAATGCACAAAAAATTTAAGATTCCTAAATGTTTATAAAGTGCTTCTTAATGTCATCTCAAATTCAATTTGATGATAAAGATTCAATATCCAAAATTCTTGAAACAATCATACAGTTCATGCAAAAACTTACATTTCAATGCATTCATTTAAAAGTTATAACAAAAACCATTAAATTCTAGCCCATATCAACTGTTGATGAACAAAATAATTTTTTTATTAGTAACAAATCACAATGAAAGAGAACTAAATGCATCAACTAAATGGTGATTCTTGTTGTTACATTATTCTTTCAAGTACATTCAAATTCAAAAAACAATAGAGTACCCAATAAAAGTTAGCACTTGTACTTCATAGTCTTAAATAAATATATTTTAAAAATATAAAATAAGGTAGGGAAACAATATATTTCTAAGAAAAAAAATATATCTCTTTAATAAAATTGTACATACATGTAAAATAGTTTGAGCATTTTTATTTAAAAAAGAATATTATATATATATATATATATAAAGATTATATATAAAAATTTTTATATATTTAAGATATATATATTAATTAAATATATTTTATTATGAAAATGATTGTAACTTATAGAATGGTTGAGCCAATTGGCTCCTTTGAAAAGTACAAATGATATAAAATATCCTCAAAAATAAAAAAATAAAAAACAACTAAACAAGATTGGCAATAAAATAAATGAATTGTAAAAAGAAGTGAATGAAAAAGATTCTATATTGTTTATGTAACATTGGGAGAGAGGGGATTATGATATAGTGTGTGAGGTTGTAAACCACCAAGTGTCCCCATGTATGTTGTCATACATTTTGATAGTTTTTGTGGGCCATCCTGGAATGAATATGATTCGAAGACCATACCAATTATTCCTATCACACTAAAAATTTGGAGACAACTCCCACTCAATATATCATGCGCTATTACCATACATAAATCGCAAGGGCTAACACTCCAGAAAGCAACAAGTGACATTGGAAAAATAAAGAGGGGAGATGGCATTTACAACTATTTCAAGATGTAGCTATTTTGCATCCATGAAATAATAATAAATAAATGTATCACTATCAACATAACACTTCAAGACTTAGCATAAAATTATCTTTCCAGTATTTTATTGTACACATAAAACATTGTGATCAAACATTCTATATCAATAATACAGTAACATCATCTTATATACAAAACTATCGATGCACTCCTTGCACCCTCCACTTGTGCAAGCCTCTAGTATATGTTTTTTTAAAGGTTTCCCTTATAAATTATATACCCCTATCTCATCTCTTGATTCTACATGTGGAACAAGAGCTTCCACTCCTTTTATTAGAGAAAAGGTCTCAAAAGTATGGAAAAAAAACTAATTCATCATTCAAAACAATGTATTTATCGAACTGTATTATTAGTATATATTAAAATTTCCTTTTGCATTCAATTTGTCAACATCTTGTGTATTTCTTCAGCTACTCAAGATACTCATCCTACATAAGGCCAGTTCTTTCCATTATTAGATAGGAATTTAGGCAAATTTTCCAAACTTCTAGACTGGTAGAAGCCGTAATTCACATAATTCCTCCATGCATCAATAGTTGATCTCAAAGTACATGCATTGAATAAGATGAAAAACTAAACATGTAGTTAGAAATTGGGAGTATTTGAATGCATTTATAGTTGTTCTATTGATCACATATTGGTTTTGACAAGTGAGTGTCAACACACTTAAGCCATTTACTCAGTTCATGCTAAAATAGTAATACATGTCGAGCACTAATGTCACATGAATTGTGGTGTGGGATTTTTTTAATTTCTTTTTAAATAAAATTTATAGCTTTTTCTTAATGAAATAAAAATTGATTTGATCATTTATAATCATGTAATCAATTGGATGAAGAAGTATTTCTTTATATTCTATCTAATGAATGATTCATCAGGCACAACACTAGTGAAGGTTTTGCAAATGGGGTTGCAAGCAAAGCAGGTTTGACCATGAAGGAAACTCCGTAACTAAGTGCGCTCTGGAATGGGTGACCTCCCCATTCATGTTGAATCACTAGTCATGAAATATTGATCAACTAGTTTGAACAATTAAATCCTAATAAATATGAAAATTAAGTTTTCTTTTAAAAAAATAGAATTGCTTGACAGTGTACATGAACATTGGATGTGCTGAAATAATTTACATTTTAGGTTAATTTTTTTAATTATTTAGTTTTCATTATAAATTTAATTTTACTTTTTTTTTTCAATTTATTTTTGATATTCAAATTGATATTATAAAATAAAATCATATTTTGAAGATCGATATAGATTAATTACTATATATTGATATAAATGTAGAAATATTTTTAAAAATTATATAAGTTGTTTCATAGTAGAATGTAACGCTACTAATGAACAAAAAATTTAACATTCCTAAATTTTTATAAAGTGCTTCTTAATGTCATCTCAAATTCAATTTGATGATAAAGATTCAATATCCAAAATTCTTGAAACAATCATACAGTTCATACAAAAACTTACATTTCAATGCATTCATTTAAAAGTTATAACAAAAACCATTAAATCCCAGCCCATATCAACTATTGATGAACAAAATAATTTTTTTATTAGTAACAAATCACAATGAAAGAGAACTAAATGCATCAACTAAATGGCGATTCTTGTTGTTACATTATACTTTCAAGTACATTCAAATTCAAAAAACAATATAGTAAGGAATAAAAGTTAGCACTTGTACTTCATAGTCTTAAATAAATATATTTTAAAAATATAAAATAAGGTAGGGAAACAATATATTTCTAAGAAAAAAAACATATCTCTTTAATAAAATTGTACATACATGTAAAATAGTTTGAACACACACACACACACACACACACACATATTTTAAACACACACACACATACACACACACACACACACACACACACACACACACACACACACACACACACACACATAATTAAAGATTCTATATACAAATAAATTATATATTTAAGATATATATATTAATTAAATATATTTTATTATGAAAATGATTGTAACTTATAGTATGGTTGAGCCAATTGGCTCTTTTGAAAAGTACAAATAATATAAAATATCCTCAAAAACAAAAAAATAAAAAAAAACTAAACAAGATTGGCAATAAAATAAATGAATTGTAAAAAGAAGTGAATGAAAAAGATTCTATATTGTTTATGTAACATTGGGAGAGAGGGGATTATGATATAGTGTGTGAGGTTGTAAACGACCAAGTGTCCCCATGTATGTTGTCATACATTTTGATAGTTTTTGTGGGCCATCCTAGAATGAACATGATTCGAAGACCATACCAATTATTCCTATCACACTAGAAACTTGGAGACAACTCTCACTCAGTATATCATGCGCTATTACCATACATAAATCGCAAGGGCTAACACTCTAGAAAGCAACCATTGACATTGGAAAAATAAAGAGGGGAGATGGCATTTACAACTATTTCAAGATGTAGCTATTTTGCATCCATGAAATAATAATAAATAAATGTATTACTATCAACATAACACTTCAAGACTTAGCATAAAATTATCTTACCATTATTTTATTATACACATAAAACATTGTGATTAAACATTCTATATCAATAATACAGTAACATCATCTTATATACAAAACTATCGATGCACTCCTTGCACCCTCAAATGGTGCAAGCGCTCTAGTATATGTTTTTTTAAAGGTTTCCCTTATAAATTATATACCCCTATCTCATCTCTTGATTCTACATGTGGAACAAGAGCTTCCACTCCTTTTATTAGATAAAAGGTCTCAAAAGTATGGAAAAAAAACTAATTCATCATTCAAAACAATGTATTTATCAAACTATATTATTAGTATATATTAAATTTTCCTATTGCATTCAATTTGTCAACATCTTGTGTATTTCTTCAGCTACTCAAGATACTCATCCTACGTAAGGCCAGTTCTTTCCATTTATTAGATAGGAATTTATGCAAATTTTCCAAACTTCTAGACTGGTAGAAGCCGTAATTCACGTAATTCCTCCATGCATCAATAGCTGATCTCAAAGTACATGCATTGAATAAGATGAAAAACTAAACATGTAGTTAGAAATTGGGAGTATTTGAATGCATTTACAGTTGTTCTATTGATCACATATTGGTTTTGACAAGTGAGTGTCAATACACTTAAGCCATTTACTTAGTTCATGTTGAAATAGTAATACATGTTGAGCACAACATGCAAATATTAGATCATGCCAAGTTGCAATGAGTGATGAGTCACTCAGGTGCCAAGTAGATAGACTATGTCGAGTGATTTAGGAGCCAAGTAAATAGTGGATGTCGAGTCATAGTATACAAAATAGTGCATGTTGAGCAGCAATGATTTCATATACCGAGTGATACAGTTTTGACATATTGTTTGTAATAGCACAAACAACTATGTAAACCATTTTGAGCTGACTTAAGGATAGATTATGATCTTTTGGAGATAAGGAAGAACCTATATTTGGATTCCCTATGCAATTGCATGCAACCAATAAAAAAAAGAGAAGGTTTAAGTGGAAAAATGGATTAATCTTAGCTATAGATTCATACCTAACCCTAAGCCACCCAATTCTTCTTAAGGAGGATGAATCCCTAAACTCTTTACAATGGATGGATGTGTGAATGATCAAATTGGAGGAGTGAACAAGATAGTTTGCAGAGCATTCAAGGTGACTTAGAAGTAAGAGTGAATTGCAAAATCAGTTAGAGAAGAACAAAGGATAGAGAAAAGGATACAACATTGAGACATCAGATCATGAAGGATTAGAAAGACATTGTGTAGAGGTGATATGTTATCAAGAAAGAAAGTGTCAATTGCAGATCTATGCTGAGACATTTTAACAAGTGATTTCAGTTAAATCTCTTAATAGAGTCGTCCTAATAGGCTGTATGAAATCCTTTAACAGGGTGCTTACTTAATTGTAATTTGAAGTCCTCTAACCAAGCACACTTCTAACAAGGTATTGAAATCCTCTAACAAGGTGAGACCTAATAGTCTTTGTAAGCCTTTTATAGGGCAGACCATGATTCATGGTCAAATCATTGTAACCTTCACTAGATACACTTTATTGCTACAATAGTGAAGATTTGTGGGTGTCATCCCCACCCCAGTTTTACTTTCTCACTTAGAGGGTTTATGGGTAATCATATCTAGTGTTATGTGTGTGACTGATTACATGTTTACATGATTTAGATGCATATACTTTATATGTTATTTCAGCTTATTTGATAATGCATATGATGAATGAATGGTGAAAGTTTTATGGGTGCAAGTTTAAACTCTTGATTCACCCCCCCTACCACCCCAAAAGAACAATCGGTATCAGAGCTAGGTTCTCTGAAAGAGAAGCTTTGCAACTTTGAGGAAAGATCTTGAAATGGAAGTCTACAAGATGGGAAAAACTATTGAGAACTAGGAGATTGAAATACATCTCATACTACATCAACTGAATGCAAGAGAAGAACTAAAGAAATCCTTGAAGAGAAGGAAAGAGATTACTATTGCAGAGAATGACACACTATACAAAGAGATAGAAACTACCAAGCTATTTCTAGATGGTGACTCTAATGAATTTGATACAACAATTGCAGATCTAATGGAAAAGAACATAATCCAAGCTGAGGAAATCAAAAATCTCAAGCTAGAGCAAGAATCACAAGCTATACTACTATGTGAGTTGACTGAATAGAAGAAGAAAGCCATGGAAGACAAATCCATGATTGAAGAAGAAAAAAGAGTTTTGGCAAAAAAATTGGAAGAAAAGTCAACAGAGTTAACCAAGATTTCTAACATGCAATTAGATACACTAAGTCAAATGACGAATACAAACTATGAACTAAATGTCAAGGACATTGAGATAACATTGAAGCTGCAGAATGACTAATTGCAGAGTGACCTAAAAAGAGAAAAAGAATTTTTTGAAAGTCTCAACAAGCCAAATGAAGCCATCAAATACTTTGAGCGATTGCCGAGATTCCCTAGATCCAACAATTATACATCAAGATTGGGTTACACAAGCACTGAAGAAGGAGAATCATCCAAAGTTGCTGAAGAAAAAAACATCAAAGGTAAGAACTCTAAACCTACTTGTCATAATTGTGGTAAGAAAGGACATATTGCTAATGTCTGCAGGACCAAGAATACAAATCATAATGTCAAGCCTAAGAACATAACTCATTGCCATAAGTGCAACAAGTAAGGTCATCAAGCACATGAATGCAGAACCCAGACCATGCATAAACAAATATTTGAAGGATATTGCTACAACTATAAGAAGTTTGGACATAGAGCATTTGAATGCAGATCCAATTCCATGTGGTCATCAAACAAGCCAGCAAAGGTAAGAAACAATGGGAACTTTTATAATTAGGATTATAATACAAGATATATCTATCACTATTGTCAATAATATGGACATATTCTTGAGAATTTTATTAGGACACACTTTAGTGGTAACTACAAAAGGTGGTTGAGTCAAACTACATGTTTTAGCTATTTGAAGACTAGTCACATCAATAAGCATTGTTCAACTAGGTCAAAGACACCAAGTTGTGAATTTGATAAAAGCAAAGGCAAGGAAAATGTTGAACACATCAAAGATGAGATGAACAACACATGGAAAAATAAAGATGCTTGCAACACATCAAATGGAGAAGGGATCACTTCACCCAATAGGTCAAGTGATCACACCTCATCAAACTAGTCAATCAAGAGGTATGTGGGACTGATATTCAAGTGTTACACCATACATCAGTTCCAAAGGAGATAGTACTAAAAAGACTACATTAGCATGAATAAATATGCAAAATGTTGTTGAAAATTCAAATTAAACCTTGATTTTTTCATGTTGTTGTCAAGCATGAAATGTTTCCTATGTGTGCTAAGTGGAATGTTGGTTAATGTCGAGCTGCCAGACTATCTAGTTGATGTCGAGCTTGTAGTAGCTACTGAGTGATGGAAATATAAATGGATGTTGAGTGATTCTAAAATTAGTTGATGTCAAGCTTACAGTTATGTAAGCACTCAACATTAAATGTAAGGGTTTTGAAGGGTATATGATCAATTTTTTGCACATTATTCATCATTTTGAATTCAAGCAAGAGAAAGTAGAGTAGAAGGTGATTTAGAAACCTAACCAAAGCATTTGCAGAGAATTTAGCAATGATCTCACATCAATTTATCAGATCTCACAAGGAGTTTATCATATTTCACAAGGTATTTATCAAAAGCCGAGCTACGCAATTTACTTTTGCATAAACCCTAGTTTGACAAAATGGCACCCAGTTCAAAAAATGTTGAAGGGAAGGAAGTTTTGAATGTTCATCTTGCTAGTAATGAAATTAAGCAACCCATATTTAAAGCCATTCCTAACATAGCCTATAAACAAGATCCTTCTGGCACATTGTTAGTGATCTCACCAAACATAATTATGGTGCAAGATGTGAGGAAGTGTTACAATTGTAAAATAGGAGGTATAGGAGACATAGAGATTAGAGATCCATATAAAAGATTATGTCAGAATGGTATTTTGAAGGACGAATACAAAATCATTGAAAAAAAGGGTTTAACACAAGCCCTATATTTGTTGACTGTGTTTAAAACTGAGTGGATAAGAATTGTACTAAGCTAAATTCACGATGGTTATTTATTGCTGGAAGGAGGACCAATTAAGATCACCAAGAGAATAATTCATAGGGTTACTAGCTATCCAACCCTAGATCGGCCAAAGACACTCATAAGTGACTCTAGGGAAGTAATTGAGAAGAACACTAGATCAGTTTGGAATAAAAGAGTTATGACTATAGATAACATCATTGATCCATTGCTAAACTTTGTTGTAAGGGTAATCTCTCACAAATTCTATCAATCTAGTAGATTGAATAGTGTACCGTACATAGTTGTAGATGTTGGCTACAAGATTGTAAAGAACGATCATACATATGATCTGGTAGAGCTACAATTACAACAACTGATGGAAAATCTTGGAGCTATAAAAAAAAAGCAAGAGTGCACAATGTAAATTTGGTTTAGTTCTAGTTTGTATATTCTTTTATGTATGGAATACATTTCCCTCTTTTGGTACTATAGGTTGGAAGACCAATAGGTCAATTTCAGTGCAGATCAATGAGTACACTGAGTAAATGGGAGAAAACTTTGAAACCTTGATGACAAGTTATTTTGAAGATTTTAAGAAATCAATGAAGGAAAGAATGAGGATACCGGTTTCTTTGGTTGAACAAAACTATAATGACATATGTTTTCTTGTTGATGCTAATTACACTTTCATGCAAGCTACTACACCAAGGGTAAGATGGTTAAGGCCACTTGGGTATCAAATTAATGTTGATGAAGCCTCAGAAGCCATCGTAGCACTACTAGCAGAAGAAATAGATAAAAGTGCAAAGATATTTGGCAACTATGAGATGGTAAATTTAAAGATTACCATGGAGTTGAAAACTACCTCCACACTCAAGAAGAAAGATAATCTTGTTAAGAAGCTGAAAGAAAAATTTGGAGATGGTGTAGAAGAAGAGGAAGAAGAAGAAGAAGAGGATGAAGAGGAAGAAAAAGCACAAGAACCTCTAGCTCTAACCCAAGTCATGGGAGAAGACAAGGAAGAGGAGAAAACTAAAAAAAGGAACGCTAAGGCATAGGCAGTGAAAAGGGAAAAGAAGATTGTCAAACCTAGCCAAGTCAAGCCCATTGCTCCTACCATTAGAGCCAACACACATGCTACAACTCAGAAGGCCAAGGAAAAGACCAAGCAAATAGAGCAAGGTGGCCAAGAGTAGAAAGACTAAGAAGAAAATGTGTGGCACAACTAGATTCAAATGAAGAAAGGATGAAATCAGATGAAAATAACCAATTTAAAGTGGTAAGTCACAATCCCCTATCTGATCTTGAAAATTTATGTGAAAATATCAAAAGCAATGCAGATTTATCTGGTTTGAAACATATTGATTTTGATAAACTTGAGAAAGAAGAGAAAATCAAGTGGAAGAGGCATTATATGCCATGATGTCTAAGTTTAAGAACACTCCACTAGAATTAACCAACACAATACCAAAAGGTTTATCTGATCTTGTTAAGAAAAAGTGGAATTAGTGTTTGAATTTGGAAAAAAAAATTAGGAAAACAACATTAGCTCAAGTGATACCGGAGCTGACTAAGGGAAAAATTGTTAAGGTTGTCAAGAGATATGCAATTAGGTTTACACCTAAATATAGAGCCTTCAATATTCTTCAAAATAACATTGAAGATGTGGTTAAGAAATCAACCCAAATATGGAAACTTATCCATGGGTTGACCACTATGAAACAAGGAGAAGTTGACCCTTCAAAGGGTAAACAAGATGATAAGGAAAATGATAATAAGAAACATGATACAGTTGGGGGAGACTAAAAAGCAAGATGATGACAAGGCAACAACTGAGCAACATCAAGATGAACAAAGTGTGTAGGACACACAAATGTCGAGTGTTGGTCCCCCCTCATGACATAAGTATAACAACTAAGACTATAAATGTTAAGGATGTTTCTGATGCTTTAGCTCAGAACATTAATCCACTTACTATAGAAGACCTAAAGAAGATTTTAGACCAATGTACACTCCAAGCTAAACTCTGTCAAAATCTAGTTTTGGTCAGTGTAGAAGAATTGCAAAAGGTAGTAACTGAGGTCACAAGGGAAAAGGTGAATACACAAGAACCACCTTCTATCATCCCTTCCATTACTAATGTACAACCTTTGATTCAAACAATAGTAGATACATCTACTAAGGTTGATACAAGTGTTAAAGTTGATACTATTGCAGAGAAGCAAGTAAAGGAGAAAGATATAACTATAGGTCAACAAAAAAAAATTGGATAGATAGATTCATCTGTACCTAAAGTACAAGAACAAGGTGCTATTCAAGTCATAGCAATAGATTAGGGCAAGCTTGAAGAGCATGAATTAACACCTAAGGTGAAGGAACAAAAATCCATCCAAGCACAGGTAACTCTACCAGCATCTGGCACTCCTTCTACACAAGTTCTTCAAAAGCTGAGCATGGAAGCCATTCCATTACAAATCTCAGTGCCAATCCCTAGCTCATCAAAGGTTGATAAGGTAATTCACTATGAATACATAAGCCTTGATGAATAAATTATAATTCCAAAATTTTACTATGACACCATGACATTGGAGAAAATAGGCATTTTGCAATAGGCCTTAGAAAAGAAAAAGCATCAAGAAATGCTTAGGAGAGAACATAGGTAGGAAAAAGCACTCAAAGATATCAAAGACATTTTTTTAGATGCATTCAGCGTGCCAACTCCTAAAAAGACCAAGCCACTAATAGAAAAAATGATAGATATAGTGAAAAAGGTTAGTAATGAAGACCTTGATACAATTGCAAAAATTTTAGAATGGTTTGAGAAGAAGTTTCAAGGAAAGGTGAATGAGAAAATATCTAGTGAATAGCACTAACTCAAGTTGCATTGGCAACTAAGGTTGAGAGGTGAAGAAGGTACTTGCAAATATATTCTCATTGTACAAAAAACTATGTGATCCTACACTCTTCACTCAAGAGACCAAGAGTCATATTTTGAGTCCAGAGAGAAACCTCAACATATCAAGTATTGAGCTATCTTAGAACCTAGCTCAAAGTGAGAAGCATTTTAGAACATTTCTTCAGACACAAAGTCAATTAGCTATACTAATAGTAGATGAGGCTAGCATAAGAGCCAAATTGACATGTATATATGCATCCTTTACCACACACATGGAGATATTGCACAAAGAACTATGTTATTCTAAGACTCTACTAAAGAAAGACCCCAATCTTTCTACTTTAGATGGCCTAATGCACCTTGCTACTAAGCTTGCAATCCAAATCAAGTCATTGGATGTTGCATGTGAAAACTAAGATGTAGCCCTCAAGATCATAATGGAATTCCATAAATCCTTTTTGGAAAAACACACTATACGTGCATAGCCCATTTGACATAAGTGTCAAAAAGGGGGAGAATAAAGAAAGGGGGAGATATAAGAATAAATGTGGGAGAACAAAGAAAGGGGAGATAGAAATAGAGGAAGAATAAAGAATGAGGAGATACATCATTACAGAGTATGTTAGATGAAAGAGTATTAGATACAAAACATTTAAGTCAAAGGGAGCACAAATTTTGGATACAAAACAAACACATTAACTTAGGTATATAAGTTATTGCAAAATTTTCAAATTTTGAAAGTTTTGTAGATAAGCTGAGTCATGGATATTTTATGCTCGAGAAGTTAAGGATAATTTTTTATATTTAAATGTTTTTGATACTCATGTCAAAGGGGGAGATTGTTGATATTAGATTGGTTTTGACAAGTGAGTGTCAACACACTTAATCCACTTACTCAGTTCATGCCGAACTAGTAATACATGCCGAGCACAACATGTAAATATTATATCATGTTGAGTTGTAATGAGTGTTGAGTTACTCAAGTGACAAGCAGATAGACCATGCTGAGTGATTTAGGAGTCGAGTAAACAGTGGATGTGAGCAAAGTAGGTGCCGAGTAATAGTATATAGAACAATACATGCCAAGCATCATTGATTTCATATGTCAAGTGACATAGCTTTGACATATTTGTTTGTAATGGCACAAACAACTATGTAAACCATTTTTGAGCTAACTTAAGGATAGATTATGATCTTTTGGAGATAAGGACAAATATATATTTGGATTCCCTATGCAATTGCATGCAGCCAATCAAAAAAAAGGAAGGTTTAAGCTAAAAAATGAATGAATCTTAGTTGTAGATTCATACCTAACCTTAAGCCACTTGAGTCTTCTTAAGGAGGAAAAAACCCTAAACTCTTTACAATGGATGGATGGGTGAATGATCGAATTGGAGGAGTGAACAAGATAGTTTGAAGAGCATTTGAGGTGACTTAGAAGTAAAAGTGAATTCCAAAATTAGTTAGAGAAGAACAAAGGATAGAGAAAAGGATACAATATTGAGACATCAAATCATGAAGGATAAAAAAGACAATGTATAGAGGTGATCTATTATCAGACAAGCAAGTACCAATCGCAAGACCTATGCTAAGACATTTTAATAGGTGATTTTAGTTAAATCTCTTAATAGAGTAGTCCTAACTTGTATGAAATCCTTTAACAAGGTGCTTACTTAATTATAAGTTGAAGTCCTCTAACCAGACACACTTCTAACAGGGTGTTAAAATCCTCTAACAAGGTAAGACCTAATAGTCTTTGTAAGTCTTTAATAGGGCAGACCTTTCATAGGGTAGACCATGGTTCATGGTCAAATCATTCTAACCTTCATTGGATACACTTTATTGCTTTAGTAGTGAAGATTTGTGGGTGTCATCCTCACCCTAGTTTTACCTTCTCACTTGGAGGGTTTCTAGGTAATCATATCTGGTGTTATGTGTGTGATTGATTACATGTTTGCATGATCTAGATGCATATACTTTACGTGTTAGTTCATCTTATTTGATAATGCATATGATGAATGAATGGGAAAAGTTTTATGGGTGCAAGTTTAAACTCCTGATTCACCCCCTCCCCGCCCAGAAGTTTACTCTTCCCACTTGTAATTCCAACATGTTCTAAGTTTTTTTGTTCTACAATATTTGTTATAATAGTTTGTCTTAGTCAAGATAGAGCTTCATCGAATAAAGATCTACTCATCTTCCTAGTTTAAGTATAGTTGCATGGTATTTGACAATAAAATACTAGTGCCCACATGTAGTTAACTAGATTTAATCTCTCACTATCGATGATGAGCATTGAGAAGTTTTTTATAAAAAGAAATGCAAGGTAGAATTTTAGCATCGATATATGAATGAAATATGAGCATTATTTCTTTGTTGTAGCAGTGTATTGTGATTGGTATTGACTTTAATTTCTATTACTTATTATGATGTATATTTATTTGAATGTGCTGCATCATAGACTTTGAATGATTATTATTTTTGATTATGTATTCATCTCTTGTAACAATTTGATATCAAAGCCAACAATTTGTGAAGTTGAATTAGGTTGCATTGAGTAAGGAGGCACAAGATAAAATTCGAGAATTATATTTGAAGACATGGCAATGATCAACAATATATTGCAACCTCAAATTCTATTTTTTATTGGTAAGAGATATGATATTTGGTCTATTAAAATGAATTCTTTATTTTTCTCTCAAGATATATGGGATTTGGTTGAGAAGGATTTTGTAGAACCACAGGATCAAGTAGCCTACCGGGCATTATCACAAATGGAAAAAGATTCATTAAAGGATGAGGAGAAGAAGGATTCAAAGGATTTTTTTTTCATTAAATAAGCAATGGACGAGTCATTAATTTCAAGAGTTTATGGAGCATCAAGATCCAAGAAAACATGGGATGCCTTACAAATTTCTTATCAAGATACAACAAAGGTGAAGGTGAATAACATTCACTACACATGTTGTAGGGTATGCAAGAATAGATACAATTACATCAAAATAAAAGATACATGATAACATATACACATCAACTGAATAGAAGTCTCCAAGATAGGAATAATAATGATAATGGTACAACAACATCCATAAAAATTAAATAATTGGCAATCTGAGGGGGACCCAAATGGTAAGAAGACTACCTCCCAATTGTGTGGTCACCTAGTTAGACTTCCACTCCCACCATGTAGGGAAGATAATGAATGATCCAACTATGGATAATCAAACCATAAAATGACCCTAAGCAAGGAATCCTGATGGCCAATTCTACCTCAAGGGTATAAAATTGTTGAAGAAGAAAGATAGTCAAAATCAAAAGGACACTCAATCAAATACCAACACCACATACCAAGTCAAAAAATAGATACCATGAATGAATCAAATATTAGAAATCACTTAGATATAAAGTCAATGAAAGATATCCACTCCAAGTCAAAAGACACATGTCAATAGTACAACAATCCACAAATCATCAATTGTCATCAAGAAATGTAAATCACCAACCATAAATGACATCCAACTAATATGTAACAACCCACAATAAAAACATCCAACAATTAGAACATCAACAAGTACACCACTAGAGGCAAATATTAAAAAAATGTGAAGGCAACTCAAGCTACATATTAGGGAGTTCCATCACATGATCAACTACTTGAGTTACCTTGGATTGGTCTCTCATTAAACCCTAGACCCTCAAGCATTGAGTTACCCTAGATTGGTCACTCTGGACCTTTTGAGGTGCATAACCAAAATACAAGCACTCAAGGCATGAACAAGGCAAATCTCTAACTTATCTTTTTAATGTTGTTTAAATTTATTTTAATTACTATGCTATCACTTATTACACAACTTACAATGAGTCATCATTGTAGTCACTTTGGCCTCAACCCTCATTGCAAGTCACTCTCACAAAAATGCACATAGACAATCTTCACAAAGCTCACAAACCATAATTGTGTTCTATACCACAAAAACCATAGTGATCGAATTTGGTTCCATAATAGGCAACCCAAAAATAATAGTTGGTTCTCAAAATCCAAATCATCATACATGCTCATATAATAAATCTCATAAACATAAGCCTCAATTTTGAATCATAAAATAATATATATAATCACTCATATGCAACTAATAGTTAACTACGCTTCATATATCATTAATACTAACATCCACTTTACAAATAAATGAGACAATATTTGTTTAATTTTAAAAATTAATAGAAAAAATCTATAAATATATATATGTTGAATTTAATAAATAATAATGTATTTTATTTTATTTTTTATTTTTAATTCAAAAATTAATACAAATATTCTTTTAGAAATAAAAATAAGGTTGCGGGCAATTTTTTCACATGTCTAATTACTCTTAAACATGCAAGATTATTATATCATTTTCTTAACATGCATTTATTCTTTTTCACATGCATAACTTTATTGATTTACATGCATATCCTTATACATACATACATACATACATACATACATATATACATATACATACATACATACATACATGCTTTGATTATGCAAACTGCTGAGGGAAGGATGCCTAGGGGTGCTCATGGGCAAGAGGGAACTTTAGCCCCAGAACTTAAACTAATCCCTATAGATAGTAGGGCTCGGGGGTCCTTCACTCCTTATATTGTTCTCCCACAATTAATCTAACCTATATATATGTATGTATGTATGTATGTATGTATGTATATATACATATATATACATATGTACATATGCATACATACATATACATTATAATTCTTTTCACAATAAATATATTCTATTTTAAACATATATATATATATATATATATATAAATTCATATAATATTTCTCAAATTTATCTTACTTTTTTTTTCCAAATATTAGATTTAACTTTTAACTTGCATTATATAAATGTCTAATTTATTTTTAACTTTTAAATTGTTTTGATTTTATAAATGATTTGCAAAGGCATTTAATCAAACTCTAAATTGGATGAGTATTCATATTTTCTAACTATTTTGCATGTAAGTTTTTGTAAGAAGAACCTAGGGTTTTAACAGATTTCATGCAACATAGTTTTTGTTAATTTAAAATAAGGGGTTTAAAAGAATACAATCATAATAATTTTCTTGATTTTTCTACAGTTTTTCCTTAGTCAAGTTTTCTTGATCAATAAGTTTTCCTTTTCAAAATCTACAACATAATTCTTTATCTAAAAAGAAATACAATAAATTAATAAACATTATACAAGCATCTAGAAAGACACAAAACATACTCTTTTTTTTTCAAATGAAATATACTATTACGGATTTCAAGCCCTACCTCATGTTGACCTACTAAACTTAGTGAAACCCTTACTAAACCAAAACCCTTCAAAGCCTCCAAAATTCCTTTTGCTCAAAATTCTAGAAAATTACTCCCCAAAAACCTGTGTGAAATGACCAAAAAAACTTCTAATATAGAGCCCTAACTCCCTTTATGGTTTATGTTTGTAAAAGCCTTAAAATATATCTATTTAATTTAATTAGTCATTTCGTGTAAATTTTACTCACTTCTTAATTAAATAAACTCTTACATTTTATTTTCCCACTTTATTATCTAATGCAAGCACATTAAAAGCAATTATTTATTATTTTAATCGATAAAGATAATTAGAGTGCACTATTTAAATGCAACTTCTAATTTTAATCAATATTAATCAAGTCTTCATACTTAAATAATATTTAATATTTAAAATTTTTTAATTTAGTTTTCTAATTTAAAAACTTAAACTAAATCTTTTAAATCAAACATATATTCAAATAATTCCAACAAATTAAATATTGTCTTATTTTAATATTTTTCCCTTTTTAATTAAATAACATTTAATAATTCAAATATTAATGATTAATCCAAATATCATAAGTAAGCATTCTACCAAGCAAATATCAAAGTCAAATCGTACAAAATGTATAAGGAAAATCAACCAAAGTGAAAGTCAAACAACATACACAGAACGACTCACAAGTTTAAAAAGGGTAGACAGTCAGATATGAGTCCTCCTTTTAGGATAAATATTTAGGTTATGGTTGGGATTGGACGTGATATGTTATCTTCCCATTCTTACCATTTGAGTTATTGCGATAAAGTACACTCATCCTATCAATTTAGGAAAGTTGATGCCCGATACCTACAACCTACATAAAACATGAGCATGTACATGTGTGTGTGTGTGTGTGTGTGTGTGTGTGTGTGTGTGTGTGAGAGAGAGAGAGAGAGAGAGAGAGAGAGAGAGAGAGAGAGAGAGAGAGAGTATAAACTAAACAAGCAATGACAGGGAGTTGTACATCATCTAGATTCTAACTAGTAGGTGACTATGCCTCCCTCCCCTAACCACACTAGACACATTAGATAGAAATATAAAACAAACACACACACCATACACATGCAAGTATGACACAAGTACCATAAATAAATCATGAATACAAATAATATCATATTTCACTATAACAACTCATCATCACGAAGATACAGTAATCATCATTTACAAACATTTACATATTGAAGTATTTGCATTCAAATATCACTAAGGGCTAACATGTCCATAGGAGATTCAAATAGAGCTTGACAAAGAATACATAATGGGATGGGTATTACATCCTACCCCCCTTAAAATAGGCTTACTCTTAGAAGCCGACTAATACTACTAAGATATTTTAAAACTCAAATGCACTACCTACTATCATACAAAAGGGTCAAATAAAATTTTAAAACAATCAAGCTTACTAAAAATACATATCCAACCACTATGAGCAATATAGTTTTAGATTACGGTAAAAGCAGGTTTTGAAGAGACCCCAAAACCCTTTAACAAAAAATAGAAAGATAAAGCAAGACAACCCAACCAGGAAAAAACCTGCAACAAACTGAAGAACAGTATCAAAATCAGGTTTTACAGGGACCTAAAACCACTAGAAAAGTCCAAAAACAAACTAACCTAGGTTTTACAGGGACCTGGAACCACAAATAGTCTAAACTATAAAAAACTAGAAACCAAGACCAGAGTCCCCAACCAGCAACCAATACCAGATAGGCACCAAACCAGAGAACCCACCCCAGAGCCACTATTGCAGCTCCATTATCAATTTAGTTGCTTCCTTACCAATTGTAGTAGTCTCTTGAATGGAAACAACATCTATAGTAGTAGCAGCTTTCATAGCACTCTTCCTCGAGCTCTTCCTTGTTCTTTTTCTCGAACCCTTAGCCGAAATGATATCTTCATTCACCCTTTTGCCCAGGCTTGCAGCAGCTGCCCAAATACTCGAGGTGACATGTTCCATCTTAGTGCTACTCTCCTTGATTAACATTGTGAGGTTTTGCTCATAGTTCTTAAGTTTTTTAGGGATGTCTCCCATCTACATAAACTAAAAGGTTGAGCAATATAGTTATGGTTGAGGAATAAACTAAAAGCCTACATAGATCAACATAGATCCATCTTTTAATAATTTCCTTTTTTTAATCGATAAAAGGAAGAAGCACTATAAATTATATTATATTAAAATAAAATTATAAAGTCTCCATTTAAATAGACATTGGTAGGAAATAACAAAGAAAGAAAACCTCCAGTCTTGTCCGAGACCAAGGTCTTATACAAAGTAGAAAAATAAAAGGGGCATACCCCAGTTTTCCTAGCCTACTAGAGATATAGCCTTCTTTACAAAAAAATCAATGCTTGCATCTATTTTCCAATTTGGTTTTCTTTATTTTATATTCAAGTTCCCCTATCCTTGTTGGATTTTTTTGGAAAATATTCCTTCCTTTGCATCTTGTGGATCCCTTATATTGAGTTTTACATAGTGATTGATTGTTTGCATTTCATCCTCTTTCTATTCCCTTGACATATTTAACTACTTTTAGAGATACAAAGCTAGAATCCTTTGTGTTTGATGTCTTCTACATGAAACTTCAAACTCACTTGAAACCATTAGCCAAGAGTAACAAAAAATGAAAGGAACAAATCTCTTATTTTGAGGATCCTAAATTTGTTTTTTGTTAATTCTATAAGTTTCCCATTTTACCTTTTCTACTTTCTTTATTTACATTTGAATGTGTGCACCAAGTTGGTGTACAAAAAAGTGGACACAAAAAAAAAGGCAATGAAATTTCGGCCAAGCTTGGTATCCAAGCCTAGCCATTATACTTTAAAAAACCTACCTGGGTTATTAAATGAGATAATTAAAAAAACTTGATCAAGTTTTGTAAAACCTGACGCGTTTTTTGAATTATCTCATTTAATAACCTAATCAGGTTTTGTAAACTATATACTCTGTATGTTGTTCACGTTTGAGGGCATTTTATACCCTCAAACATTAGCAACAACATGGAGTGTGAAAGAGAACATCAAAACTCGATTAGGTTTAGCATAAAAATCAATTTTCTATTGCATTTCCATCTATGATGTCATGCAAACAAGGTAGGTTTTTATCTTATTCATCGTTTATGTATTTTTAAATCAAAATTTTTAATGTGGTTTTGTAATTTATAAGCTTTGTAATTGTTTTTAAAAGCTTTTAATATAGATGCATCGAGGAATCCAAGAAAACAAGGAACAAAAGACCACCTCCTACACAATCAAATCCTCCACCCATCATGACACAACCACAAAACACTCCACCCATTGTGACACAACCACAAAACCCTCCACTCGTAGTGAGACAATCAAAAAATCCTCCACTCAATATTTTTGTTCAACAAGCATACAATTACATCATTTAACATCTACACAAGAGGACCTCATAAACTACCTTACAAAAAATAGGGCTAACATTACCCAAATAGTCAATAGGTTGCGGTCATCTACACTTTCTCACCACTCAACCCTAGTGAATACACTTGAACAAAGGACCGAAAAAAAAAATGAGGTGTCTAGGTAGGTTCCAAAATGGGGTGCATGGAGGGATACGTGTTGTGCATTTTATGTTGATGGGTTATCATATCAGCAAGTGAAAGATAAAGACATAAAGAAAGATACTTTATGTTCTCTTTTCATCAATCCTATATGTGGCAACTCCCTATTACACACAACCAAAAATTTTCTTATTCATTGGTGCACTCATACTAGGATGAGATTGTGTTTTTGGGGTAGGTGGTATATGGTATTTTACCTACCACTATGTAATAATTATGAGGTGTTTCTATATTTTTTTAGAAATCTATATTGTGATTTCATCCTTGGTGAGAAGATAAATTACTTTGACATCCATCAGCTCTAGGGTAGAGGGAGAGGCTCTACATAGGATAGAATTGGGACTCATAGGGTGGTACCACAACATGAGAGGAGATGTATAGCATGAAAAAACATGCCTCATGTTGTGCTCCCATAAATTTTAAAGGAGTCTATTGATTTACAGACTCTTCATGTGGTTGCTTCATTGATAGATGTTATGATCATTGAGCATGGTCATAGTTAGGTGGTTTTCCTTCACCTATGGCACATTTACCATCATTAGATGCACCTTTAGGGCCATCAGAGCATGCGAAAACTCCATCATCATCACAGCCCTTGGTCATCACAACCTATGACAACTCCATCAACATCACTTGCACCATTAGTGTCATCTTTTCTTTTGTCACCTACACCACTAGTGTCATCTCCACTTGTGTCACTTGCACCACTAGTGTCATCCTCACTTGTGCCACTTGCATTGACATCATATGCATCATTACAGTCTTCGGGGCCAATCAACATTTTTTTTATAGCTATTAGCACATGTGTGATGGGATAGATATGGAGGTGTCTCAGCATAGAGTATCATATCATCCATTTGTACATTGTGGGTATACTTCTTATTCATATGGAGCTAAGGATTTCACACTCACATATGATTTGATGATGATGGTCTTCAGTGGATATGATACATAGGTTTGTTTGTTTGAGTTTTGACATAATATTATTTAATCACCTAAATATTGTCAAAGTACTCTAGATTGATATGTGAACAATATCCAATGTAGGGTGTAGCAAGTAGTACGAGAATACCACAAAGTACTTGTTCCTCTAGAGGTGCAAGGCTAGGAGCAAGAATGTTTGAGGTAAAGTTTTTCAAATTTTCTTAAAAGTACAATAATAAATTGGATTTAAAATATTATTTCTTAATTGGTATGACACTAACAACCTGCTTATAGACCCTCATCCATCTCCTACCATCATTGAAACCCTCCCATTCATCAAATCCATCCAATTCCCATCCACATCTCTTGCTCCTAGCATTACCCAAACTCCATCTAATGAACCTCATGAGTTTTGACATGATATTATTTAATCACCTAAATATCGTAAAAGTAAAATAAATAAATAAATTAAAGAGAACTTTAGATTGATATGTTCAAACAATATGCAATGTAGGGTGCAACAAGCGGTACAAGGACACCACATAGTACTCATTCTGCTAGAGGTGCAAGGCTAGGAGCAAGAACACCTGAGGTAAAGTTTTTAAAATATTCTTAAAAGTACAATAATAGATTGGATTGAAATATTGTTTCTTAATTGGTTTTCTTAAAAGTACAATAATACCTTTCCATCTCCTACCATCATTGAAACCCTCCCAAATTCATCAAATCCATCTAATTCCCATTCACATATCTTGCTCCTAGCATACCCAAACTCCATCTAATGAACCTCATGAGTTCATCCTCCATATACCCATCCACATCAAAGAACCTCCATATCACATAGGGTGTCTTGTAGGAGTGTTTAGATCATCAATCTCCACTTTTATTTCTAGACAAGGTGCCAAAAGTTCATTTGCATCTCTCTTTTCCTTCTCGGTCTCTTTGTTTTCAATTTAGGCCTTGTAGTCTTTTTGAGCCCTAGTTTTTCCTATCTTTCAACTATCCTTCCAATATCATTCCTCAAGTCCTTCTTGTGTCTTCTTGACCTCCTATGATCTTCTTTTTTTTATTTTTCCTTCTTCCCATTTATAACATTATCTCATATTTATAACAATACTCTTTACTATTTTATAGGGCTTGTCAAGGGCTGAAATTTCTCAAATTGATGATGCCACACTTTCTGCCATTAACTTTGACCTTGAGAGCTATGCAGTATCATAGCTTGCACACCTATCAAGTTTACAGTTTGAGTTGAAATAATGATGTGTCTTATTGATTCCTCTTATGTTATATTTGTTTCTTCTTTAGGGTACTCCACATAGCTTGAGGTCTGGAGGAAAGGGAAGGAAATTAGAAATTACACCAAAACAAAAAAAAATATTAAATACAAGTCAAGTTTATATTTTGAAATTTATTATGAATGAATGTATATATATGTACTCAATATTAATGAATATGTGTTGACTTGCTTGTTGTATATATGTAGAAACAATTTAGTTTTCTAGAGTTGATGAATGCACCTGAAACTGTCGATGTTGAGGCAATGGAAGAGGTGAAATTTCATATTTTCCTTCTCATAAATTTTAGGTTATAGTATGCATTTTTTCTATATACATATTGAAGAGTTGCATTTACAAATGATTACATGATTTTTTTTTCAGTTTTATATTTATTATCAACAAATTGTCTTATTAACACGTGTTATTTATCTTTTACCTATTACAACACTCTTTGAGACTTCATGCAAATCCTTTCCCATTTCATTTTGTTAGGAGTCCTAAGCATCAAAGATGGGGTCAAACAAAACAGAGGCCAGAGGTATGTATGTAGAGTCTTTGTTGAAGCCCTCTTGTGATCTCAATTTGGATTTCTTGTGTATGTTATAGAAATACCTAATGCCTACTCTACAATTCTAACATTTTATCACTTACCATACAAGCTATGCCTCATACCAGCATTGATTCATTAGTGGTTGGACCTCTTGCTAGCATGAGAGATCCAACTCAGGCTACAATATTTTTTTGTTTTTTAACTCTATTTGGAATCCCTAATACTACTCTACAATTCTAACATTTTATCACTTACCATATAGGTTGTACCTCATACCAACACTAATTCATCAGTGGTTATACCACCTGCTAGCATGAGAGGTCTAGCTCAGTTTGCAGTACATTTTTTTTTAATTTTTTTACTCTATTTGGAATCCCTAATGCCTACTCTATAATTCTAACATTTTATTGCTTACCATATAGGTTGTGAATCATACCAGCATTGATTCATCAATGGTAGTATGTCCTTCTAGCATGGGAAATCTAGCTCAAACTACACTATATTTTTTGTTTTTTACTCTATTTTGAATCCCCAATGCCACTCTATAATGCTAACATTTTATCACTTACCATACTGGTTGTGCCTCATACATTGATTCATCAATGGTTGTACCTCCTACTAGCATAGGAGATCTAGCTTAGGCTACAATACATTTTTGTTGTTTTACCCTATTTTGGAATCCCTAATGCCACTCTATAATGCTAACATTTTATCACTTACCATACAGGTTGTGCTTCATACCAATACTGATTCATCGATGGTTGTGTCTCCCATGAGCATTGATTCATTGGTAATTGTATCTCCCATCGTCACTCTACCTCATCATTTTGTTAGGAGTCCCACCCATCGATGAAGGAGCCCATTACTATTATCATTCAGTCCAACTGTGGAACAAAGGGATTAGGTAATGAACAACTCAACTATCCACAATTTAGAACCTAATTTCTAGTTATTTTCGTATTACTTATAGATAAGATATTTGATAGTGTATTTTAATTTTCCTTGTGCAGACACTTGGCGAGCCACAAATTGCATCAAAGAGGCTCAATTTTGATGATCCTTCATAGTCATAGATATTGATAGTGATATACATATGTAGTTGTGGTCATCACATGATATTGACATATATTTGACTTTTTTATTGTATATATTCAAGATTTGTATTATGATGTGCATTTGACATTTCTATTGTACACATTCAACATTTTTCAGGTATTCAAATTTTGTATTGTATATATTCAAGATTTGTATTGTGCACATTTGACATTTCTATTGTACACATTCGACATTTGTCGGGTATTCAACTTTTGTATTGTACTGATGAGACATAACATATTTTTGTAACTATATGATTGATATGACATAATATATTATTCATTTTGATAAACAATAAACTTGGATTTCCATCCAACTTATTCAGTGTGTGCATGCAAATTTGTATTTTAGCTTACTTTCTTGCAATTAATCAAACACATGAACACTTATTATTTTATACAGGAAATGTAACATGTTTATCAAATTCATTATAACATGTAATCATCTCACTTATTTTTATGTAATAAGACATGAAAATAAAAAATATGTCATGATTTTTGTATTTGTGTCAAAGATCACAGCTCGATAGTGCATAGAGACCCTTAGGGACAGTTCCATTCAATGTGGTTGATACCATCAGAGGGACATTGTGGCTGAAATGAGGTTGGTCCTAGCCTAAACCCAACCAATTAGAGCTAACGAAGAAAAAATTTAATCCTAGGACCAATAGCTTGAAATATACACAACCTTGCTAATTTTAACTAAGAAACATTGAAACTTTTGGCAATAGGCAAGATATAGATGCGAAATCCAAACAAAGTCAAATCTCTAAAAATTGAGACAGGTTGTTTTAGGCCTAGATAACAAATTCCTACAACACCTAATAGTTTGTCAATACCTTGGACAAGCTTAGAGAAATGTCTGATCAAAGATCACAACCTGGTGGTGCTTAGAGACCCTTAGGGATGCTTCTGTTCAATGTGGTTGATACCATCCAAGGGATGTTGTAGCTAAAAAAAGACTGGTCCTAGCCCAAACTTGACCAATCCAAGCTAATGAAGTAGATGATTTGATCCTAGGATCAATGGTTTGAAATATACACAACCTTGCTCATTTTAACTTAGCAACATTGCAACTTTTGATAATAACTGAGATACATACGCCAAATCCAAACAAAGTTGGATCTATAAAAATTGAGATATTTTGTTATAGGCCTAGATAACATGGTCCTTTAGCACCTAAAAATTTATCAATACCTCACATGAGCTCAGAGAAATGCTCGATCAAGGATTGCCACTCGATGGTGCTTAGAAACCCTTAGGAATGCTTCTATTCAATATGGGAAATACCACCAGAGGGATGTCATGGATGAAATGGGTTTGGTACTATCCTAAACCCAACCAACTCAAGCTAATGGAGTAGCCATGGATTGCTAAAAAAAGCCAAAATTGCTCATTAGGTCCTAAGTTGGTCAAAAGTTGCTCAATGAGCCAAAAGTTGCTCAATAGGATAAAAGTTTTTAGGGATGGGAAACTAAGGTATTAGGTTACTTAATAGGTCCTCAGAATCTTGATTAGGGTCCTGGAATAGTCCTAGATGGACCCATTTGACCAAAAGATGTCAAGATCAAAAATTGCTCAAGAGTTGCAAAGTTGCTTGAGCAACTTTTGCAATTTTTGCAAAAAGTTGCAAATGGAGGTTTGGGAAATTCTAACTACCCATGCTATATGAGCATGGGGAAAATATTTGGGAAGGTTAGAAGGTTTCCAATTAGATTCCACATGTGTGTACCTTTTGTACAAACTATTGCAGCATTTATGATTGTTTTGGCAGTGCTTTAATGCTTGAGTACAATTGTTAATAGACCTAAAGAAAATAGGCCTAATTAGCCCTATTTGAAGATAGTGAGTTTTGAATGGCTATAGTTGTGACTACAGGTGTTAGGAAAGGTCAAGAAGGACCAGTTATAGTTTTGAAAACAAGAACCATTGAATGGTTCAAGGATTGGATCCTGAATTAGGAGTGGTTAAGTGTTAGATCCTTAGACCCTCTACATCAATCCTAACATTGTATTATAGCATTATAACAATGCGAATGCAAGAAAGAATGAGAGTTTGTAGGTGTAGAGTGTTTGGAGGAGTTTGATGCTATTTTGGAGTGCTTTTGGGGTCATGAAATAGAGCCATAGGTGTAGCAACAAAAAATCTAGCCATTGGAGGGGATCTTTTTATAATGGATTCCATCTTAGAATAGTCTAAAGATGGTGTAAAAATTTTCATTTTGCAGGCATGGTATTGGGAGGTCAAACATTGAGTAAGCCCTAGAATTTTGAGATTTTGGGGTTCAAATTGGGGCTTTCATATCCAAAGGTGTCATAGAGTCAAATTGGATGCATATTCCTCTAATTAGATCCATTTCATGATAGTGCTAAAAGTGGCAAGGTCTGGGAGTACACCCATGGTAGGGTTTCTTTGAAAACATGGGGTATTAGGCCTATGAGGCATGGGGCATGGTTGAATTCATCGACATGAAGATGAGGAAGAGGATTGAGGTTGTGGAGTTTAGTGGAGATATGAAATGATGAAATTTACCATTGATAGGTCTATAGTGTGCATTGAAGGCCTAGAGTGGGTTGGTTGGTTGGGAGAAAAATGCAAGAGGACAACCATCTAAATCCATATAAGTTGAAGATAATTGATTTTTTTTAAGGATATCATCAAACTAAAAAAATAGAGTTCAAGAGACAAATTTATAAAAAAAAATTATAAAAATTATGTACAATATTTACATCTCTTATCAGTTTTATATAGAAAATATGGCATCTAAATATGTACATGTTAGACATCTCTTATCAGGTATTTATATAAAATATGGCATTTAAATATGCACATGTTACATGTCTTCTCTTCTTAATATACAAAATTTGGCATCTAAATATGCACATGTGACATCTTTTATCAGATTTTTATACAAAATATGGCATATAAATATGCACATGTTACATGTCTTATCAATTTTATATACAAAATTTCACATCTAAATATGTACATGTGACATCTCATATCAGATATATATACAAAATTTGGCATCTACATATGCACATCACTATGAAGTTGCAACATTTCACATAACATAAATAGAAAAAATTTAAAATTATTCTATCATATGTAGAATGATTCGACTATATAGCACACAATCAATCAAGGGAACCTTCTGGATCAACTCTAACCCTTATTGTATCAAATATTGCCTCCTGATCAAATTCATGTACTTTCCACAACTTCTTGTTAAGAGGCCTACCATGATACGATATCAATTGAATACTTGTTGCAACAATAAGGTTAGAGTAATGAAGAATATGTTTGTGTGTCTCAAGATTCTCAAATAACCATGTGGTAGTATTCTTGATAAGGTGTCTACATTTAATTGTAAAGACAATTTAAAGTCAAAATTGATACATTACACATGCAATTTTGACTTAAAGAGATCTTCATGGCAGGGAAAAAAATATAATACCTTATAAGCCATGTGCCTATCACAATGATAGATCCTATTGGGTACTCAATATCCTTACCATCAATGACTATAGCTATCAGTTTCTTTTTGGGATCAATACTGATAAGATATGTAAATATTTTCTATATAATTGTTCCTTCATCATTATTCTCATATGCAATAACTACATATACATGACCTAAATTATATAGAAGGATAAGTTAATGGAAAAATTGAAAGTAATCTATTTTAACCAAGTATTAAATTGATAACTTAGTACCTGGTTCAACTAGGTTAGGTACATGCTCAAAATGTGTTGATACTTCAACCTGGTTGAGTTGTAGTGTTGTAGGAAGTTGATATGAATTAATTAAATGCAAAGGTCTACAAGACCATTGGTCAACCCACTCTTTTGATTCACATTCATCCCATAAATGATGCATACACGAAGAGAAAAAGCATGCAAGCTTTCTAGTATGAATAGCTAGTGACATTGTATTTAAAATTTGAAGTGAATGCACCTCACTTGATCCTATAAGCATACACCAATCTTGAAAATTTTCAATGTTAGGTTCACATATCAACCAAAAATATCTAGAAACCATAGGCTTACTTGTATTATCTAGTCCCATCATAGAATTGCAATATTGGACAATTGTTTCAACATTTTCTAATATTGCACCACCTTCGTACTTTAATTCCTCTCTACTAAGGGCTCTTTTCACACATGCTCTAGCACCATCATGCTCTCCCTTTCCATGTCCCACCTCAATGATTCCAAAAATGTTGCACTCCACTTGTCACATACATCCTACTGAACCAATATAGCATCCTTGCATTCTTGAATTGTGTGGTGCAATTTTCTGACCATATAATGTGTTGATTTTATCTTTCATCTCTTTCTCTCAAATTGTCATAGAAAACTCTAAAACATCCTTGCACAAACTCTAATGAATGATTTCTATCATTGATGATATAGAAGTGATACTCTCTTAAGACTTTTTTGTCATCCTCTATGCTATCATGTACATGAATAAATGCTATGTGTACAAAAATTGACACTTGTATAGAGTTGTAATACATTGCTTGTACTTAATTTTGAGGTTTTAGTGTATAGTTTTCAGAAAAGTCAACAATTGACACAATCATACCCAAGGGAAAAGTGTCCTTACACAACTATAATTGCTCATCTAACCATATAGCTCTATGTGTATGGCCTATGTAGTCATAAACTATTTTCTCTTGAAATAATTTCATAAAATCAGCTACACATACATCACTTTTCACTAATTCACACCTCTTTAATTCTTTTCCATCTTTAACACCATATATAACTTACTTGTACTTTCCAAGAGAAACTAGTGTCTTACCAATTTCATGTGTTCTATCTAGATGTAGGCATCTATGCAACTTTTGCAAACCACCACATTGAGGGCAAAAACCTTTCAAACAAATGGTCTTATAATAAATCCACCCATCATCTCATTTACATAGTGTACTTGCAATAATTTCTCTTGGTGACTTAGGAGGTAATTGTAGACCACATTCCGACAATATTTTGTTAGTATGCAAAATACAACATATATAATGATAAACATCATAATGCATAGAAAACTTAACATGAACCCTACAACAATATGTAGTGTGTGTATGATTTATCTTAACATATAATGGTTTTGTCATCTCAAAAAACCTTTTGGTGATTTTAATTTGAGGAAATATTTGAAGAAACATTTCATAAAATTTTGTTTAGTCATATCCAAAAAATGTTTTGCACGTGGCTCACAGTTTATTTTTCCAATTCATCTTTTGACAACATCTTTTTGGTTTGTAAAGCCTTGTGTTATCATGCCAAAATTTTTCTATTAATGTTGTTAGTGCATCAACAATAACTTTATCTTTACATGGGAGTCTACCTTGGAATGACCAAAAAGAAGTTTCATTAAAATTCTCAATTTTCTCTTGCCTCACTACTGCTTTGAGTAACGTTGTTCTACTTATCCTTAATGATTTACTTTTTTTTCTTACCATAAAAGTTTTTGTTATTTCCTTTCCCATTATAGTTGATGTGAGGACCCGTTGACTTGTATTAACATCTTTAGTACATACTTTTGAACCAATGGATTGGTATGCAGCAAAGAGATTTATAACAATGCTTCTTTCACTACTATTTTCAAATGTTCTTAACCCCAAAATTCTCATTGTCTCTCTAAATTTCAGATTTTTAACCATTTCAACAACAAGTTGGCATCTTCCACTTTGATTTAAATTTTCAAAATAGTTATTCCAAATCTTTTGAACAATTCTCCTACAATTTCTTTTTGAGATTTTATCATGAACTTGCTCCAAAATATTTTCATCAATGTTAATTAGAAACTTTGGTTTTCTATGAATTTTTCTAGGAAATGTTGATGTACGTGCATGATCTATATTTTCATTACTTACATCATGTGCATTCATCATTTCAACCTAAGATGTCGCATTAGGGGCATCAGGTGACGCAAGTGTATTTGTCATAATCATCCTAGTTGGGATATGTTGAACATTTTTGTTTGTCAAATTAGGTACGTTTGTGACATTTATATCAATAGGTAGATTTCCATCACTTAAATTGGAGGAATTTGATGATGTACCTTCACACAATCTCCTCATATGCTCCCTTTTTTTGTCCTTTTTGTTGCCTCTCATTTGTCAATCATTCCTCTCTTGTTCTTTCACATGATTGTAGATGCAAATTACCCTAAAAATATAACATGAATAAAATAAATAATAAATTTAAAACTAAAACATATTGCATGATTATTTTATGATCAATCACAAGATACTAACATAAGATTAGATGTTGGCACATAAAAATATAAAATTTAGCATTTCCAAGAACAAAAAATATTACACTTGCATACTTGGTATAGAAATACATGTGAAATAGTAGTAGAATTTGGTCAACCTCACTAAAACAACATAATAACCTTTGACATGTTATTTTATTTATAGTTTTCAATAACCCAATCAAGTTATTGAGTTCTAACTGCATTATCCATATTGACAAATAACCCGATCAGGTTTTGTATTACTACTGCACAAAGGTAGATTGAAGGAGGGAGGGAGTGATGGAGAGAATGAGAGAGAGAGGGTGAGGATAGGTTAAAGAGAGAGAAGAGAATATGAAGAGGGAGAGGGAATAAGAGAGATGGAGAGGGAGGTAATGAGAGAGAGAGAGAGAGAGAGAGATGTATGATGGAGAAAGAATTAGGGGATGGGAGAAAGAGAGAGGGGGGATAGGAGAAAGATAGAGAGTGGATATCAGAGAGAGAGAGAGAGATGAGGGGATATGATAGAAATAGTGTGAGAGAGATTAGGCGATATAATAGAAAGAGTGAGAGAGAGATGGAGAGAATGAGAGAGAGAATGGGATAGGACAAAGAGAGGGAGGGTATATGACAATGAGAGAGAGAGAGAGAGAGAGAGAGAGAGAGGATGGGATGGAGAGAAGAATTAGAGGATATGATAGAGAGAGAGAGAGAGAGAGAGAGAGAGAGAGAGAGGGGAGAGAGAGAGAGAGAGAGAGAGAGAGAGAGAGAGAGAGAGAGAGAGAGAGAGAGAGAGAGAGAAGGGGATAGGAGAGAGAGGAGGAGAGAGAGAGAGAGGGAGATTAGGGGATATGATAGAAAGAGTGAGAGAGAGAGAAATGGAGATAATGAGAGAGAGAAGGGGAAAGGGGAGAGAGAGAGGGGAGATATGAGAGAGAGGGGGGACAGAGAGAGAGAGATGGAGAGAATGAGAGAGAAGGGGATAGGAGAGAGAGAGAGATTAGGGGATATGATAGAAAGAGTGTAACAAAGATGGAGATAATGGGAGAGAGAGGGGGGATAGGAGAGAGAGGGGGGTATAGGACAAAGAGATAATGAGAGAGAGAGATGATGGGATGTATAAAAAAATTAGAGGATATGATAGAAAGAGTGAGAGAGAGAAGGAGAAATGAGAAAGAGAGAGGGGGATAGGAGAGAGAGAGGGATAGGAGAGGGGGAGTGGGAGAGAGATTTGGGAAAAGGATAGAAAGAGTGAGAGAGAGAGAAGGGGATAGGAGAAAGAGGGAGGGGGAATAGGAGGGATGGAGAGAGAGAGAGAGAGAGAGAGAGAGAGAGAGAGAGAGAGAGAGAGAGAGAGAGAGAGAGAGGAAGGGGATAGGAGAAAGAGAGATAAGGATAGGATAAAGAGAGAAAATGAGAGAGAGGGAGTGATGGAGAGAGAGAGGATGGGATAGAAACAAGGATTGGGGGATATGATAGAAACTTGTTTAGTATAATACATAACTCGGTCTCTCTCTCCCCCCCCCTCACTCCCTCCCTCAATGTAACCTTGTGTAGTAGTATTAAAAAACCCAATCAATTTTACAAAATATGATTGGGTTCTAAATGCATTTTTTATTTTCATAACCCAATTAGGTTATGGCTTGGTGACAGCCTAGGAAAATGACCCAAAGTCTTGCAGGGAGACTATTTTCCTTTAGACATTTTTTCATCTTCTAAGATGAATTATCATCTTTTTCTTCATTAGGTACACTAATGGTAAAGAGGGTATCTCTAAAATCACCACCATATTCTTACACATCTTCTTAGTTTTCTAACCATATAAAAAAAATTAGATAGCATTAATATTGTAAACTTTAATTACTTTTACCAATGACTTGACATTCCTCACAGACATATGTCTACTATTTTTTAAAAAACTTTTGATATACTTGATAAAATTCAAAATAAATTACATATCATTGTTCTACACTTGGTTATATATACTTTTTTTTTTTAAATCTCCATTTTCAATTATTTTGATGCAAGTTATGCTCAACACACGAACAAGTACTAGAATTTCATGATGTAGTCTATTCAATAATTCATAACAAAAAAACTCATCATAAAATTACAAAAAAATACACAACTTCTAGATATGATTCTTAACTATCATCCTACCAAAGGGACATGCAAAATACTAAATATAACTATGAGTTTTGTGTTACATACGAAAATAACTATGTTATGTTTTCTAAAAAAATCAGGAACTATTTTTTCGTGTGCATAGGGTTTGAACCACCTAATCTTATCCATTTTTAAAAAACTCTAGTAGTTTAAAAAATAGATTCAGAGTACTACAATTTATATGTTTTATGTATCTTATCATTTTTAGTGGATGACCCTCAAATGTTTCGTCCAAGTTCAGGTTTACCTAATTTCAAAAGAAAGGTGTCCACTTATACCCCCTTTTTGTATACCATCTTGGTGCACTCATCCATTTAGGAGTTCTTTTAATTTCTTTATATATTCAAAATTTTATGACCACTTAAAGTTTTGATTGGTATGGAACCTTTTTTGGATTGATTTATTGGATATGAATATCTTTGCTTGTTGATTTCGTAAATATTTCATGAGTTTCTAAATAAATCTAGTGCATTGATTTTATCCCTAATTTAACTGGGTGGTTTTATTTCTTTTACATTAATCCTTCCTCTATTTTTGTATTAATGTAGGAGTATGTGCTTTTAAAGTTTTATTCTTTAAAAATTGTTATCCTAAATTGTTTTTGAATTTTAAAAGGACCTTGACTAAAAAGATGGTAGAAACTAGAGTAGAAGACAATAAATACTTCATCTTCTTACATAGATAGAAGAGGTCATGAATCTATAATATATAAGACTTTGGCTAGGAATTCTTGTAACTAATATCATTCTTATTGAAGATAATAGAGAGAAGTTTGATAAAGTTATAGTTCTAGATTAATTTGTCTTTATCCAAGGGTACTTTAAGATGAAATTGTTTTAAGGTATAGGATTTTTCTATAATAAATGTTTATTGTAGTCCTTTTTTCCTTATTCTTTATTAATTAGCAATTTATCCTCCCCATCTTCTCCCGAGTTGGCCAATTTATCCACTTATTTGTTTCCTTCTTGAAAAAAGTGTTTAATCATTATTTTGTTAAATGATTTAAGTATTTTTATTGCATTTTCTATCTTAGATTGCAATTTCTAGTTAGGTGTGCCTTCCTTTTGTATTTCATTTACTATAATTTGCAAGTCTCCTTCTATAATTATCTTAGCAATCCTCAATTCCTTATAGATACTTAGAACTTCTACTAGGGCCTCCATTTCAACTAGGGTATTTGATATGTCCCATAAAGGCTTTTCTTGTGTTGTGAGACAAGTTCCTTTGTCCAAGTAAAGGGTACAACCTAAAATAGTTGTGCTTGGAATTCCTCTTGAGGCTCGATCAAAATTCATTTTCACCCATCCTAGAGGAGGTAGAGCCTACTTTCATTCTGCTCAAGCCAGTTTGTTTATTTTAATGTATAATAATGGTGGATTGATTAGGTTAGTCCAATAATTATGCATCTTTGTATCCCATTTTTTGAATGTTCCTTCTTCTTTGTAAGTGTTCCTTAAGTCAATTTGCCACTTCTATAATTCTTTGTTCCATTTTATTGAGGAGGGAAGGAATCTCCATGGATTTATTACTAGATATTCTTCTATTTTATATTTTAATAATTTCTCAAATGATTTTTAAATTTGTATTCAATAAGCATCATAAAAGACATCCAAGATATGTTACTAACTTAAGAATATCATGCAATCATAGTCAATGCAACATTTATTGAAACATAATTAATGTAATATTCATGCAAAAAATGTGATCCAAATGTTTTTCCTTTCTATATGAAATAATAATGCAATCTCATAGTGTTCTCCCTTATCAATACTATTAGATGTTCATAGTGAATATGATAGAAACAATACTTGTCACATAATGGGGCCAACAATATCAGACATTTAAATAGTTACTGTAAGATTCAAATGGAAAACTCAAGTGGGTGAATACCAAGTTTAATAGTAAATCATAAAACACCTTGCAAGGATTTCAATAGTAAATCAAGGGTGGCTAGTGTCACAAAATAGATAGCAAAAAGAGATCGAGGTGACTAATCTAGGCATAAGAAAATTCAAAAATTCAATTCTAGCCCATCCACAACATGAACACACCATAAATAACCAAAACTAAAATTTCACAATGACATGTTTCACATAACAAGGTGACTAGTGGTAGCCACACTCTAGGGAGTAATTGCTTCACAACATCCAAGGATCTAGTATATTGGATGCACTAGAGAATGCACTTAAAATAAATAAATATCTTGAACATTGATGATTGTCACAATAATATTTCATGTTGTTCCATGGAATTATGATCCCTATTTTAATAAAAATAATGTGGTATTTAATACAATGCTCAATAAGATTCAATCAATACACCCGAGACTAAGCATAAAATAGAAATCAATGTTTACACAAATAATAGAGTCGATCCTACTATCTTAACAAGAAAAACCCCAAGTAAGCTAAGAGATAATAAAGGTCAAATGTACACCCACAAACAATAGTTTGAAAGTCAGGTGTTATGCATGTAAGTTTCAATTTATTTTTAAAATTTTTATGTTTTCCTAATTTTGTTGTCCCAACCTTGTTGTCTAAGTTCTCTAATGATAAGTTTTGTTGTTTAATCTCGTTGAAAGTTTTACTACTTATAATCTAGTGGCACACAATATGCCCAAAGTTTCCAACACTGAAACATGGGCTCTAATACTAGATGTAATGCCCCGCTCAGGAACCCAAGAGAAATAACCTAACATGTTTCAGTATTTACTAAATTATTTTTTAAAAAGTTTTAAAAACATCAAAGTAACAATGTGGAAGTAATACACTCATACACATTAATCACACATATACAAATACAATATAGATTTCATTCCTCAAGGGTTTCTTCACATTGAGTCTCATTAAGAAGTTTATATTAATTAGTTTAAGTCTCAAGTAAAGTGTCTCATTATCATAAAGAAATAAAAGATGCATCATCTCATAAGCTAGTGCATAAATATAACTAATACAATGAAATACATCTAATGAATAACATCCACTACATATGTTGTAGGGTATGTGAGAATAGATACAAGTACATCAAAATAAAAGATACATGATAACATATACACGTCAACTAAATAGAAGTCTCTAAGATAGGAATAAGAATGATAATGGTACAAAAACATCCAAAAACATCCAATAACTGGCAATCTAAAGGTGACCCAAATGGTAATAAGATACTACCTCTCGACCACATGGTCACCTAGTCAGGCTTCCACTCCCATCATGTGGAGAAGATAATGAATGATCCACATATGAATAATTAAACCATAAAATTACCCTTGGTAAGGAATCCTGATGGTCAATTCTCCCTTAAAGGTATACAAACTACTAAAGAATAAAGATAGTCAAAATCGAAAGGATGCTCAATCCAATACCAACACCACATACCAATTCAACATATAGATACCATGAATGAATCAAATATTAGAATTCAAGAGATAAAGTCAAGGAAAGATATCTACTCCAAGTCAAAAGCCACATGTCAAAAGTACAATAACCCACAAATTACCAATTGTCATCAATAAAAATAAATTGCCAACCATAAATGACATCCAACCAATATGTAATAACTCACAATAAAAAAATCCAACAATAGGAACATCAACAAGTAAACCACTAGAGGTGAATATAAAGAAAAAATGAAGGAGAGTCAAGCTACATATTAGGGAGTGTCATCACATGATCAACTACTTGAGTTACCCTAGATTGGACTCTCATTAGACTCTAGACCCTCGAGTGTTGAGTTACCCTAGGCTAGTCACTCTAGACCCCAAAACCTCAACATGACTCATGTGGAACAAAAATATCCTCTTATGAAAATGAGGAACATCTAGTCATACCTATTACTAGGTATCATCTCATTCCCATCCTTACCCTATACAAGAACTCAAGGCATGGGCAAGGAAAATATCTAACTTATCCTTTTAATGTGTTATCACTTATTACACAACTTACAATGAGTTACCCTACCAGCCACCTTGGGCCCCAACCCTCATTACAAGCCATTCCCATGGAAATGCACCTAGACAATCTTTACAAAGCTCACAAATCATAATTGTGTCCCATACCACAAAAAGCATAGTGATCAAATTTGATTCGATAATAGGCAACCCAAAAATAATAGTTAGTTCTCAAAACCCAAATCATCCACTACTACATTTGGGCTCAAATTGTGACAACATCACCACCCATTGCCCAAGTGATAGTACCACAAACTGTCTCCCACCAAATAGGCATAAGACTTTTTCTATCATAAGTTATGATAGCAAGGGAATCTATCATAACTATGATAAAAAAAGATGTCGTAAATTGGAAGACGACAAGAGAAAGAGTTCATCTTTACACCGTCACAATTGTGTAGACTATCACAAATATGATGGCTATCCATTGGATTAGGTCATCAAAAGAGAAATGGGTATGTGATAATGGTGTTGGGGAGTTATGGCTATCCATTAGAACTAGTTGTCTCAATTATAATGGCTTGCTAAATTATTATTAAAAAAATTTGCAAAAAAGATTGAATAAGTATTCCCAGATTCCCCATGCGAACATCACAAAGAAGCTCAAAGTCAGTAAGATGCTCTAGGGAAGAAAGAGAAGAATATGTTCTTGGATACAACATGTTTCTTCAATGGAGAAAGAAGAAGTTTGTTCATTGCAGCATGGGACGCTGATTTTTATCGAACACTTAGTTGGGGAACTCTTTTCAACAGATGTCTTGTTGAGGAGGACAAAGATGGTAAGATAAGAATGCATGATCACTTGAGGGACATGGGGAGGGACATTATAAATGGATAGCCACCATACCACCTTTGGTCTCCAAAGAAAGTTATCGAGGTGAATTCAATGCCTTCTTGTATGGATTTATTAGTCATGGCATGGTTCTACCTTTGGTCTTGAGACATTCCTCCTGAACAGGTGAAGTCAATGCCTTCTTTTTATGGCTTTAATAATCATGGATAGGGAAGCTAGCTTCTCCAATTATAATGAGATCTAAAATATTTCTTATGTTTACTTTGATAATTTAGGAAGAAATATGAGTCTAAGAAATAACAATAGATTCACATAGTTAGTTGTCATGCAATAATAGGTTAATGTTGAGCTTCACTTGGTTTTGAGAATAGTTTAATATTCTCTACTAATCATGACCAACCACGTGAAGATGGAAGCTCATTTGGCCCCACCCTCCCCTCAACATCTAAATTCTCTATTAACATCTAAAATTTATTCATTTATTAATAAAATTAATTCATTTCATTAATAAATTCCCCATTAACATCATATTATTGATTTGATAAACTTGTGAATGCCAATCTAAATCAAGAATACACATGTAACTACATTTTATATGCATGGACAATAGGTAGGCTAAAAAAAGCCACCATGTTTACATTTATTTAATCGGTCTATGCAAGCCTCTAACAAAAATGAAAACTTGTTGGGTTTTTTCAGCTCCACCTGATGTTGTGTGCATATGAATTGAAATTGCATATTGAACTATGGTGTCCTTATACATTTCCTTAAACCAAGAGATTCAAACAATTAGTTTTCATGCAATCATAGGTTAATTTTGAGCTTCACTTGGTTTCAATAATAATTTAATATTCTCTATTAATCAGGGCCAACCACATGAAGGCAAAAGCTCATTTGGCCCCACCTTCCCAACATCTAGATTCCTTGTTAACATCTAAAATCTTTAAGAAAGGATCAATATTTAAAGTACCTAGAATGTCCTCATCACCTCCTACTACTCTCAAGAAAAGTCCATCTTCATTACTCACAAGAAATTCATCACAATTCTTTAGTGATTCTCATACATCTAACATGGGTACATCCAAGAATGTCCTCATTGTGTCCTGCATAAAATGAATCCAAGATTACAAAATGCCCCTTAAGAAATAATAGTTCAAGTGAAATAAACACATGAAAAATGAGAGAGAAAAAGAGGAATCTACTTACCAATAGGTATTTTCATCGTATCTGTGGCCATGCTACATGTTGAGTGAGTTTTACTATTTTTTTGTTGTGCCAAGATCTCTTTGTTTATACACACGCACACACACACACACACACACACACACACACACACGTGTGTGTGTGTATACACACATATACATATATATACCTATACATATACTTATGTATATATATGTATATACATACATATATAGAGATGACAAGGGCATGACAACAAGAAGCAGAGATCACAAGGGCAAGACAATAAAATGTAGCAATCACAAGGGCATGGAAATGAAATCCTAGATCTCTACTAATCTCCACAATCCAAAAGATCTCTCTATATGCATGCATACATATATACATACATATACACATACATATATACATATATATACCTACATACCTATACAGATACATACATACATCTACATATGCAATTTTATCACCATGGAAAACTATATTTGATCCGGCTAGCTGGGAACAACTAATTGTTCCTGCTATGATATGTTTTTGTAAAATTTCTTGCAAAATCTGACAAATTTTCCTGTTCTGCATATTTTTTGTGCAAGATCTTGAGGGAAGTCACTTAGCACGGGTTGAGTGAGTTTTATTGTTTTATTATTTGGATTTTGGAATATGTATGTAGTTGGATCAATTTTTTTGTTGTGCCAAGATCTCTTTGTATACATACATACATACATACATACATACATACATACATACACATATACATACATACATACATACATACATACATCTGATATATAGAGTTGACAAGGGCACAATAGAAAAATCCTTGATCTCCATTGATCTCCACAATCGACAAGATCTCTTTGTATGTATACATAGATACATACATAGACACACACATGTGTGTGTATGCATTTATATACATATATATACATATACATATATATACATACATACATACGTACATACATACATACATACATACATACATACATACATACATATATATATACATACATTTGCATATGCAATTTTATCACCTTGGAAACTATATTTGATTCGGCTACTTAGGAACAACTGATTGTTCCTGCTATGATATGTTTTTATAAAATTTCTTACAAAATCTGACCATTTTTCTTGTTTTGCATTTTTTTGTGCGAGATCTTGAGGTAATTCACTTAGCATGGGTTGAGTGAGTTTTATTGTTTTATTATTTGGATTCTAGAATATGTATGCAGCTGGATCAATTTTTTTGTTGTGCCAAGATCTCTCTCTATACACACACACACACACACACACACACACACACACACACACACACACACACACATATGTGTATATACATACATACACATATACATACATACATACATACATATACCTACATACATATACACATACATACATAGATACATACATATACAGAGTTGACAAGGGCACATCAACAAAATTTTAGATCTCCATTGATCTCCACAATCCGCAAGATCTCTTTGTATGTATACATACATACATACATAGAGACACACGTGTGTGTATGCATATATACACACATATATACATATACATATATATGTATACGCATACATACATACATACATATATATAAATATATATATACATACATACATACATACATACATACATACATACACACATACATACATATATGTTGGAATTAAAGATAGAGTAACTAAGAGGGGGGGTGAATAAGTTACTAACAAAATTAATTCACAATTCTCTTAGATGTCTTAAAGATCTAGTTACTGCTTCTACTCGGTAAACAAATGTTGTAACTCGGTAAGATTAAACTATTACTTTTTCAAGCATTCATGCATGTAACTGAAAATAAAGTGAACACAAGAGACTCCAGATTAAATGTTGAAACCCAATATGGGAAAAACCACCAAGTAACTAGTCACCAATTTTTCACTCTTCTGAAGTGAGCCTTGTTAGGAGCCAACCCTGTTAAAGGTTACAATACACACTGTTAGGTGTGACCCTGTTAGAGGATTTAATCACCCTATTAGGAGTGGCCTTGCTAGAGGTCTTTAGAACAAATCAACTAAATTGTAACCTTGTTAGAGGATTTACAAAATGGCTGTTAAACCAACTTTGTTAAGAGATCTAAAATCATTGCTACAATGGTTTGAAAGCAACAGTGAATTGACCTGAACAAGATGCAACTGAATTTGCTGGTTATAGGTCTCTGTTCAGCATCATTAGATCCTCCTTGATCAAATATGGTTATGTTGCTCCTCAATGATCTCTAATCATCCTTCAAATTTGCTTCCACAACAATCAGTCTTCCTATTACATTAATTCCACATTCTTTCACTTCATACCTATTAAAATTTGCAACTTGACTTCTTACTTATACCATTTAGATTGTCAGGTCAGCCTATTTACATGTTGCATTTACCAATAAACTGTACATCAATCGACTACAGATATTACTCTGAAAAAATAAATGTTATTTCATAAGACAATGAAATCCTTTACTGGCCGACCCTGCTTGATAAATACTACTTCTAGAAATTTCTTGAGTTAACCATATTGACTCGGTTAATATTGCAATATCCTTAAAATCCTTTGGCTATCGAGTTTTCTCAGTAAGAACTACATCCCTCGGTAAGAACTGCTTCTTCCAAATTACCTTTGATGACCGAGTGACCTAGGTAACAACTATTTCTTCCAAATTACCTTTGATGACCGAGTGACCTAGGTAACAACTATTTCTTCCAAATTATCTTTGATGACCGAGTGAACTCGATAAGAACTATTTCTTCAAAATTTTCTTTGATTACCAAGTGAGCTCAGTAAGAACTAAATTTCTTTGATTACCTTGAAAGCTCGATAAATATTGTCCTTTGTCTAGCTGACCTTTTGAGCTCAATAGACACTATCCATTGCCTTGCTGACCTTCTGAGCTTGGTAGACCCTATCCTTTGCCTTGCTAACCTTCTGAGCTTAGTAGACACTATCCTTTGCCTTGCTGACCTTTTGAGCTTGGTAGACACTATCTGATGATTGATATGACATTTGTGTGACATCAAAGACAACACACAATTGAACAATTATATCCAACAATCTCCCTCTTTGGTATTGATGGCAACACAACATGTCATATCAGAATGAAATTTGAAACCAAGTCTTTTAATGACAGAAAAAAAAACTCCCTCTTTCATAATAATCTCTCCCTTTTACACAAACTCTTATTATTTTGCAAATTTCAAAAAGATATGACAATATATTCTCCCTCTTTGACAACATATGCATAAGACAACTCAAAACAACTGAATAACATTGTACCTAATGTACTGATTCATATGCAATATCTGTATTGGTTTTCTGCATCAACTGATAGATTTCTAATTCTATTCATGTTGATGCATCACTAAAACTGTATTTTAGTGAGCTTCAGATAGGGGAATGACCCCTAGCTTACCTCTCAGATACAAGAATGCATCCTTAGGTAAAGGCTTTGTGAATATGTCAGCAATTTGTTCCTTTGTATGTACATATTCCAATCTTATTTCCTTTTCTTGCACCAATTCTCTAACAAAGTGATATTTTATGGAAATATGCTTGGTTTTTTAATGCATCACTGGATTCTTGGAGATGTTAATTGCACTTGTGTTATCACAAAACATAACAACTGGTTCTTTGATTTCTTGCTTCATACTTTTCAATAATTGTTTAAACCACACAATGCTTGAGCAATTTACTGCTGCTGCAACATATTCAGCTTCTGCTATGGATTGAGATGTACAATTCTACTTTTTTCTTGTCTAAGAAACCAACCTTTTTCCAGTCTAAGAAACCAACATTTTTTCAAGAAAGAAAGCTCCTCCACTTGTGCTTTTTCTATCATCAATATTTCCTGCCCAATCTGCATCAATGAACACCTTTAAATCTAGTTTTCCTCGAAGTTTATACCACAATCCATAATCTTCAGTTCCTTTTAAGTATCTCATGATCTTTTTGATTGCCATCATGTGATTTTATTTTGGTTTTTCTGAGAATCTTGCTACAATCCCTACTACAAGGGAACTGTTAGGTCTTGTGTGCACTACATATTGCAACTTTCCAATCATAGATCTATACAATGTTTTATCCACTTCCTTTGATTCATCATCCTTGGTGACTTTTAATCTAGTACACATAGGAGTCCCAACTAGTTTGCAATCTTCCATACCAAAAATTTTCAGTATCTCCTTGATGTATTTAGATTGAGTGATGTTAGATGTCATTCTTATTATGTTGAATTTGAAGACCAACAAAAAATTTGATTTCACCAAACATTGACATTTCTAATTCCTTGTTCATTTTTTTTAAAAATTCTTTGCAAAGATCATCATTTCCTATGAACAAAGTATCATCTACAAATATTTTGCCAAAACAATCTTATTATCTGGTGCTTCCTTTATGTACAAACTACTATTGTCATTAGTTCTTTGAAAACCAATCTGAATAAGATAGTTATGCAATCTTTCATACCATGCTCTAGGGGCTTGTTTCAAACCATATAATGCTTTATGCAATTTGTAGACCATGTCCTTCTTGTCTGGATCAACAAAACCTTCAGGCTTCTCAATGTAAACATCTTCCTCCAATATGCCATTGAGAAATGCTGACTTGACATCCATCTAGTAAACTTTTTATAATTTGAATGCAACATATGCAAGTAAAGTTCAGACACCTTCCAATCTTGCAACAAGAGCAAAAGTTTCTCCATAGTCTACACCTTCTTCTTGAGAGTATCCTTTGCATACTAGTCTAGCTTTGTTCCTTTATACCTTACCATCTTCATTTAGTTTGTTTCTGAATACCCACTTTGTTCCAATCACATTCTTGTCTTTGGGTCTAGGTACAAGAGTCCATGTTTTGTTTTTATCTATCTATTCTATTTCTTCATTCATAGCTTCAATCCAACTTTCATTTTCTAGTGCATCTTTGACATTTCTAGGTTCAAAATCAGCAAGTAAACAAGTGCCTTTCAACTTACTTCTTGTCATTGTTCCTTCTAATTTATCACCAATGATCTAATCTGGTGCATGATGCTTTCTGACATACTTGGCTAACATAGGCTCCTTTCCTTTTGAATGACTTGCATTGTTATCCTTCTATGTCTCAACTTTTGGTTCTAATTCTGGTTGCTTGGGCTCAGTAGATGCTAACTTGATAGCTTTTGTTTGCAACTCAGGTTCTTGTAGCTTGAAAGGCATTAGCTTGGTTTGAACTTATTGTGACTTGGTAACTAAAGACTCTGGAGTTGAGGATTCCTAAATAATAGGTATACTTGGCATTGTATCAGGTTCAATGTAAACAAATCTTTTGTAGTCTTCAAGTTCCATTTTTTTTCTTCTTCCATTCTTTCTACAAACTCATCAACTTTCACATGTGCACTTTCTATAACTTTGCGAGTAGATAAGTTCAAACATCTATATGCTTTGCTTTTGCAAGAGTATCCCAAAAATATTCCTTCATCACTTTTTACATCAAATTTATCTTTTTTAGATTCTTTCAAAATGTAACATTTTCTTCCAAATACTTTTAGATAACTTACATTGGGTTTGTAGCCATACCACAACTCATAGGGCATTTTGAATGAGTCCTTTTTTAGCTGTACTATATTCAAGGTATGAACTATAGTGCTGATAGCTTCCTTTCAATATTTGATAGTAATGCCTTTCTCAATCATTAAGGTTCTTGCACAATCCGTTATAGATCTATTCCTTCTTTCTGCTATTCCATTTTGTTCTAGAGTTCTAGGTGTTGAAACCTGTCTTTTGATTCCCCTTTCAATGCAAAATTTATTGAACTCATGTGAAATGAATTCACCACCTCTGTCAAACCTTAAGCATTTTAGTCTTTTGCCTGTTTCCTTTTCTACTCTGGCTAAATACCATTTGAATTTTTCAAATGCTTCTAATTTCTCTCTAAGGTACATGACAGTCATCATTCTTGAATAATTATCAACAAATAGAATGAAGAATTTTTCACCAGTATAACTTTCAATGCCAATAGGTCCACACAAATCAGTATGCATAATTTCTAGAACTTCTTCAGTCTGATAGTTCTTGCTTTTAAAACTAGTCTTTCCCATTTTACCAATTTGACAATTCTTGCATAGGCCAACCTCAGGTTTCTTTATGTTAGGAATACCTCTTACTTTTCAAAATTTATTGATTTTTATTAAATTGTCAAAGTTTACATGAAATAACCTCCTATGCCATAACCAATGTTCTTCAATTTGAGCAATGAAACATGAACATTCATCAAGTTCAAGATAAAATAAGTTACCTTTTATTTGAATACCTGATCTAATCAGCTTTCCTTTGCCATCCAGAAATCTTGCTTTTTCATGCATAAATTCTACTTTGAATCCATTATTGAGTAGTTTTGCTACACTCAAAAAATTGTTCTTTAGTCCTTCTACCCAATATGCATTATCACATACAAGTTCCTTGGTTAGTGAGATTCTTCCTTTTCCTCTTATACAACAAGGTTCATTGTTACCAAATCTTACACTGCCACCATCATAGTCTTCAAAATATTCAAACTTAGTTTTATCATCAGTCATGTGATGAGAACAACCACTATCTATGATCCATGTATCATTTATGCTCATATGAGAAATTAGTGCCATTTCCTCATCATTATCAGATTCATCTTTTATGACAATGTAGACAATTTCATCTTCTTCTTCATTATCAGAATCTTTAGAATTTTTTTCCATAAAACATGTTTTCTTACCTTTATCCTTGAATGATTTGAAGTCTTTCTTGCCATTGTACTTGTGACCTTTCTTCTCATCTTTGTTTTGTTTATTTGGGCACCTAGTAGAAATATGTCCAATTTCTTCACAAGAGAAATAGATTAGAGGAACCTTACCTTTGTATTTCCCTTTGCCTCTTGAATATTTTCTTGCTAGTAGAGCTTCAACCACTTCAAAATTACTGTCTAAACTTTTTTCTGATTCTTCATCACTATCTAATTGTGGATCCTTCATCTTTTTCCCTTTTTCTTTGAGTGAAAGCTTGGCTTCAAATGCTAATTCAACATTCTTGGTAGCTATAACATAATTGTCATAGTTTTCTAGCTCAAATACAGTCAATCTTCCAACTATGGCCTCTAAATTTATTTTATGATTTGCCTCACATCTCCTTTCTTGAATTGTAGAGACTCTGATTGCATAAATGGGAAGTAGAATTCTAAAAACTTTTCTTATAACTGTCTCCTCACTGATATCTCCCCTAGATGCTTTGATTGCACTAACACATGCTTTAACTCTTTCAACATACTTTTCAATATTTTCATCCTCTCTCATCCTTATTTGATCAAATTTTCCTCTCAAACTTTCTACTTTGGCTCTTCTCACATTATCATCTCCTCCATAGATTTCTTTCAACTTGTTCCACATTTCAAAGGCAATTTTGCAATCCTTGATGTCATCAAATTCTTCATAACTTAGAGTAGATGCTATATGTATCATCATGTTATTGTGAGTCTTCTTTTCAAAAACATCATTGATAGATAATGTACTAGAAGGTTCTTCATATTTCTCATCAAGGTACTTCAGCCCTGTATCACCGATAGAAGCCATATGAAGCCTCATCAATCCTTGCCATGCTGAGAAGTTGTCCCTGTTAAGTCTTGAAATTTCCATTTTTGTAAGACATCCTAACATTTAGCTTAGATCCTTCAAATATTTTCCTATAAGCACCAATAGCTCTTATACCAATTGTTAGAATTAAAGATAGAGTAACTGAGGGGGGGGTGTGAATCAATTACTAACAAAATTAATTCACAATTCCCTTAGATGTCTTAAAGATCTAGTTATTGCTTCTACTTAGTAAACAAATGTTATAACTCGGTAAGATTAAACTATTACTTTTTCAAGCATTCATGCATGTAACTGAAAATAAAGTGAACACAAGAGACCCTAGATTTAACGTGGAAACCCAATATGGGAAAAACCACCAAGTAACTAGTCACCAATTTTTCACTCTTCTGAAGTGAGCCTTGTTAGGAGCCAACCCTATTAAAGGTTACAATACACACTGTTAGGTGTGACCTTGTTAGAGGATTTAATCACGCTATTAGAAGTGGTCTTGCTAGAGATCTTTAGAACAATTCAATTGAATTGTCACCTTGTTAGAGGATTTACAAAATGGCTGTTAAACTAACTTTGTTAAGAGATTTGAAATCACTGCTACAATAGTTAGAAAGCAACAATGAATTGACCTAAACAAGATGCAACTAAATTTGTTGGTTACAGGTCTTTTTTCAGCATCATTAGATCCTCCTTGATCAAATATGGCTCTGTTGCTGCTCAATAATCTGTGATCATCTTTCAAATCTGCTTCCACAACAAGCAGTCTTCATATTACATTAATTCCACATTATTTCACTTCATGCCTATTAAAATTTGCAACTTGACTTCTTACTTATACCATTCATATTGTCAGGTCGGCCTATTTACATGTTGCATTTACCAATAAATCGCACATCAGTCAGCTACAAATATTACTCTGAACAAATAAATGTTATTTCATAAGACAATTAAATCCTTTACTGGCCGACCCTACTCAGTAAATACTGCTTCTAGAAATTTCCTGAGTTAACCATCTTGACTCAGTTAACATTGCAATATCCTTAAAATCCTTTGGCTGTCGAGTTTTCTTGGTAAGAACTGAATCCCTCAGTAGGAACTACTTCTTCCAAATTACCTTTGATGATCGAGTGAACTCGGTAAGAACTATTTCTTCTAAATTACCTTTGATGACCGAGTGAACGAGTGGTAAGAATTGTTTCTTCCAAATTTTCTTCGATTATCGAGTGAGCTCAGTAAGAACTAAATTTCTTTGATTACCTTGAAAGCTCGGTAAACATTGTCCTTTGTCTAGCTAAGTTCTGGGCTCAATAGACACTATCCTTTGTCTTGTTAACCTTCTGAGCTCGGTAGACACTATCCTTTGCCTTGCTAATCTTCTGAGCTTGGTAGACACTATCCTTTGCCTTGCCGACCTTCTGAGCTTGGTAAACACTATCTAATGACTGATATGACATTTGTGTGACATCAAAGACAACACACAATTGAACAATTACATCCAACACATATATACAGACACACACACACACACACACACACACACACACACACACACACACACACACACATATATATATACCTACATACATACATTTTCATATGCAATTTTATCACCTTGGAAATTGTATTTGATTTGGCTAACTGGGAACAACTGATTGTTCCTTCTATGATATGTTTTTGTAAAATTTCTTGCAAAATCTGACCATTTTTCCTATTCTACATTATTTTTGTTTGGGATCTTGAGGTAAGTCACTTAGCATGGGTTGAGTTAGTTTTACTATTTTATTATTTGGATGCTGGAATCTATATGCAGTTGGATCAATTTTTTTGTTGTGCCAAGATCTCTTTGTATATATACATACATAGGCACAGACACATATGTGTGTGTGCATGTACACACACACACACACACACACACACACACACACACACACACACACACACACACACACACACACACATACATACATATATATAAATAATAGTAATATATGTATTGCATCTACATTTGCTTTTCCATTTCTTATAAGAGTGTTTCATGGTTGGGAACCACTTCAACATCCTTTGCATGGTTTAGAGGTAATGTCTTTGTGATAGTGAGAATAACTTTAGTAAAGAGTTAAGTGTACAGAGTTACTCCCCTAAACCTATGCTATGAATTCTTGGGAGCCAAGGGACCCTAAACCTATAATTCATTTTTTGGAGACATGGGAGAATTTACTACTGAATTTAGTACTTCATAACATTCTGGATTATATAGTGATGCCCAAATTAACAACAATAGTAGATACTTGGGATCCTTGCATGGAGACTTACATCATTAGCTACCATTATTTGGCTAGTGTATGGAGCCTTTATATCCAACCATTCATTATAAAATCAAGAATGTGCTTCATGGATGGAATACAAGTGATGCATCTACATATGCAATTTTATCATCTTGGAAAACTTTGTTTGATCCTACTAGCTAGGAACAGTTGATTGTTCACTTTATTGTACCTAATCTAATGATAGCTCTACAAGAATTTGTAATCAACCCAGCTAATCAACAACTAGAATAGTTTAACTTGTTATGGATTGGGCATGTTATATTCCTATTTATCATATGGTTGTAATGTTGGAGGCAACATTTTTTCCAAAGTGGCAACAAATTTTGTATCATTGGCTTTGTTTAATTCTTGATTTTAATGAAGTAATAAAGTGGTTTTTAGGGTGAAAAGGACTATTTTTCCCTGAGCTTCTTGCTAATGAGAGGATAAGACATTACCTAAATGTAGCCCTTGCAATGATAAATCAAGATGTAGATGGTATGACTATGGAACAACCTGGGGATAGAAAGAATGAAAGTTATCTTAGGGTGACAAAGCAACACCAATTTGAGGCACTTCAATAGTAATGTATGCTTAAGAGAAAGCCTTAGTTTCCATGGGTAGTGGGATTCACTTAATAATTCCATGGATAGAGCTCAGTTGAGTTTGAAGGAAGTGATTGAAATACATGCACAAGAACATGACATCCAATTTTTTTGTAAAGTGAGATGCACACATTATGGTCTTCATGTTTACGGCTTGGGAACTCTTAGTATCCATCTAGATTATGTAAAACAATAAGTTCTTGCATAATTTGGAGAGAGATGGGTGATTGCATCATTGGAGCAACTAGTTGAGATGCACTGTAATCAAATTGGAAGAAATCATTGATAAACCAAACATATAATGAAGAGGAAACTTGAAAACTTGAATGTTGAAATGAAAGTTATCGAGGATAAAACACCTATGCTAGAGTTACAACACAATGTGAAGTTGATTTTAGATATTTAAAAAAAATGACATAAATCATTCCCCATTTTTTTTTATTGTGGAGAGTTATGCACAAAAGAGGGTAGAGAGCTCCAAACGAGAGTGGTGAGCTCTAAAATTTGAATGTTGGTGGAGATTTCATTATTATGCCCTTGTGATAATTGTATTTCATTTCCATGCCCTTATGATCTCTATATTTTTTTGTTGTGCCCTTAGTGGAGATCAATGGAGATCTAGGATTTTCTTGCCATGCTCTTGTGATCTCTATATTTCATTTCCATGCCCTTGTGATCTCTATATTTCATTTTTGTGACCTTGTGATCTCCATGCCCTTGCTCTATAATTTTATTGTTGTGTCATGCCCTTGTGATCTCTGTGCCCTTTCTCTACAATTTTCTTCAAGGGGAGAAGAGGTAGCTATGTAAATGTTGTTTTCTTTTCCTTCTAAACATGTATATCTTTATATTTCCCCCAGTAGGTGATTAGAGAAGCTTCTCTTTATGTATATGTATGTGTACATATACATACATACACACACACATATGTGTGTGTGTCTCTGTATGTATGCATGTATGTATATATAGAGAAGCTTCTCTTTATGTATGTGTATATATATACATACACACATGTGTGTGTGTGTATATAAACATATATACATATACATATGTATATATATGTATATACATACATACATAAATAGAGATCACAAGGGCACATCAACGAGATGAAAAGATCACAAGGGCACGACAACAAAATATAGAGATGTAGAGATACATATATACATACATGCATACATACATACATCTGCATATGCAATTTTATTACCTTGAAAAACTGTATTTGATCTTTACTCAATCACCAAGAGATAATATAATCTGTAAGTACAGATTTTTCCATACTTAGTTTGGTGTGAATAGTTTTGATTAAATTTTTCTAAGGAGAGCAAGTCTACTCATGATGATAATGGCTCCATGTATTGGGTCTTTAGAGGAGACAAACTTACAAAAGATTAGATATTGTTTCTAGCTCAAATGTTCCCAATTTTATGTCCGCAACTCAAATTCTCTCCCATGGCCTAAATTTTTTTCAAATTCCACTTAGTGCTGTGTCAATAAATTCAATAAATTCTACTACCATACAAATTAACTTACATTGATTCTGAAGCTTAGGTCCTAACAATAGTTGGAAGATAAATTGTTGTCAAAGAATGTGCTAAAAACAAGCAAGAGTACATATTTAGAATGAACACAGATATTATAAACAATGAATAAATATATAATACTCTTATACATAATCAAAATTATGTCAAAAATGAAGTCAAGAAATTGAGCAATTGAGTAATCCAAATCTGACCTTTCAATTACCACACTCTATCCATCATTATCATTTTATCAAAATGCATAGCAGTTCCAGAGATTTATCCAAATAATAAATTGCACTCATACAGAAAGCTCATACTGTGATTAAATAAAAATATATATAGTCTAATTTTAAGAAAAATAATAGTCTTAAATGTATATGATTAAATAAAATAAACAAGAGTACTAGTCATAGCTGTATAATTCTAGTATTATTGACTGTGTTAAACAAAATGTTCAATAAAATAAGTATGAAGTAACATAAATGGATCATCTAATTGATCTTATTATGACTCAATGTGAATGAATTTGATCATTACCTAGATGATATTATGCATGAGATCTTTACTCAATCACCAAGAGATAATATAATTTGTAGTATAGATTTCTGCATACTTAGTTTGGTATGAATAGTTTCGATTGAATGCAAGGGTAATTTCTTGTGTGAATTCAAGACATGAATGATTAATTTAATTTAGCACAAGTACTATGCAAGTGTGTTCATATGCATGTAAAGTAGCTCACATAGTGAACTGATATACATACATACATGCACATATGCATACAATCATCATAATTAGTTATCTTTGAATCTGACCAAAGCTATTATATATCAACAAGAGATACATGTTTAGAAGAAAAAAAACATTTTCACAGGTACCTCTTCTCCCCTTGAATAAAATCACAGAGCAAGGGTACATAGATCACAAGGGTATGACACAACAACAAAATGTAGTGATCACAAGGGAATGACAACAAAATCTTAGATCTCCACTGATCTCCACCAACATTCAAAGCTCTCCATCCTCTTTTGAGTGCAACAATCAATTTTAAAAATGGGGAATGATATATATATATATATAAAATCCATAATCCACAATCCACAAGATCTCTTTGTATATATACATACATACATACATACATACATAGACACACTAATATGTGTGTGTGTGTGTCTATACATACACATATATATACATATACATATACATATACATATAAATATGTATATATATGTATATACATACATATATACATATATACATACATACATATATACATGCATACATACATATATACATATATACATACATATATACATACATACATAAAAACAACAATGCACTTTCTAAGAGTTTACAATTGTTCAAAAAAAAATATTTTACAAGAAAATGCACCTAAAAAACTATTAGCTCAAAAGCAAGGACATGGTGTTGAAACAACACAGAAAGTGCTTGACATGAGAGGTCCACAAGTGAAGATGTTGACCAATCTTGAAAAATTGAATGTTGAAATGAAAGCTATCAATTATCAAACACCTATGCTAGAGTTACAACACAATATGAAGTTGATTTTACATATGGTAGAGGCAGATATTCCAAAGTTTGATAATCAAAATTTAGGGCACAAGAGTGAAGTAGAAGGAGCAACTTTAGAAAGAGATTGCACGGTAGAAACAATAGCTAGACAACATAGAAGATATTATGAGAGCCACTGGATAGAATCTAGGAAAGTGTTGTGGTAGGTACTACGACATTGGAATCACTTACAAGTGTTTGTGAGAATTTAAATTCCAAACATTAGGAGGACTACAAGTTGTGCAATTGGTCATGGATTGCATCTATATTTTCTTATAAGAGTGCTTCAAGTATTGGCACAATCTCCCTATGATAATCCCAAGTATCGAATTCTTATAAGAGTGTTTCAAGGTTGGGAACCACTTCAACATCTTTTGCATGGTTTAGAGGTAATTTCATTGTGGTAGAGGCTTCTACAAGGGAATGAGCCTTGTGATTATGGCATTTTCATAGAAGCATAACTTTCTTCTTCAACTCCTTACACTCAACTCTTCACTGAATTTATTCTTCAATTCCTTGCATATGAAATTTTATCACCTTGGAAAATTATATTTAATCCTACTAGCTAGGAACAATTGATTATTTGTTTTATTGTACCTAATCTGATTACAATTCTACAAGAATTTGTAATCAACCCAGCCAATAAACAACTAGACCCATTTAATTGGATTATGGCTAGTTTCTTTCTAAAAATATTTTCTATAATATGTTTTTGTAAAATTTCTTGCAAACTCTACCCATTTTTCCTGGTCTGCATTTTTTTTTGTAGGATCTTGAGGTAAGTCACTTAGCGCGGGTTGAGTGAATTTTATTGTTTTATTATTTGGATTCTGGAATATATATGTAGCTGGATCAATTTTTCTATTGTACTAAGATGTAATAAGCACCTTAAAAAAGATCTCTAAGATATACATGTTTAGAACAGAAAAAATAAAATTTACATAGCCCTTGAAGAAAATTGCAAAGCAAGGGCACAACATAGCAACAAAATCACTGAGGAAGGGCATAGAGATCACAAGGACACGTCATGGAAGCAAAATAATAGAACAAGGGCACGACAAAAAAATGCAGAAATCACATCAATGAAATTGCAGAGCAAGGGCATGACACAACAACAAAATCATAGAGGAAGGGCACAAAGATCACAAGGACATGTCATGGCAACAAAATCATAGAGTAAGGGCATGACAAGGAAATGTAGAGATCATAGCAACAAAATGCACTGATCACAAGGCCATGACAATATTTAGAACTCTCCACCCTCTTTCACGTGCAACTCTCCACAATCAAAACAAATATGGAATGATTTATGTCATGTTTTGTTTTTTCTATTTATACTCACGTGGGTGTCACATATACGACACTAATGCCAGTATTGCAATGACGTTGGGGACAATTGCAAAAACAACATCGAAATCACCACAAATTACATTGTCATCACAATTTGTCCCCAACTGTTGTAGTGATCATAAATGCTCATAAACATAAGCCTCAATTTTGAATCATAAAGTACATCATGACATCCATTCAAATAACCATAAAAGAAATCTCAAAAGCCTCTGGTGCACATCCTAGTTTGGCCAACTATACAAGTCACATAAAATCATCACGAAAATTAAACATCACAAGACCATAAATACAATATAAAGAAACATGCAGTTTTCATCCATATAGTTTAATTCATTGATTTGCTACATTTAAAATGAGCCATAAGGATGTGTTGAACAATAAGGTATGAACATACCCATTTACATAAATTTTTAAGTTAATATACTTATTTAAATCGACAAGTATTTAAATGTCAAATCTCTTTGTGCATATAAAATGTCATGCAATACTACCATGTTATTAATTTCAATAATTTTAAATCATAAATAACTTAATAATTAATAACATAAATGTATATTATAAGATTCAAATATTAATATCAATTTCATTTCTACAATATTAATTTGATTTCTATTTAAGTCTAATAGTTATATTTACTTTTTCTTTAATTCATTATGCAAGTACAAATAACTCAAACTTGAAATTATAATTATAATTAAATTATTTATAATTTCTATCACAATAATAAATATTCTTAATTAGATGATTATATAGTTAACTCCACTATAACTCCTCTTAAAAATGTAATTAAAATAAAAAATATTTATTTATTAACTTCCCACTTGCACTAATAAATATATATAATCACGCATATGCAACTAATAGTTAACTACACTTAAGATATCATTAATACTAACATCCACTTTACAAAATAAATGAGTAATATTTATTTAATTATTGAAAATAATAAATGATTTATTTTTTCAAAAATAAAAAATAAAAAATTTACTTTTTTGATTTAATATTTATTTTTTAAATTCAAAAATTAAAACATATATTTGTTTAAAAATAAAATAAGCTTGCATGCAATTTTTTTCACATGTCTCATTACTCTTAAACATGCAAGATTAGTATATCGATTTTTTAACATGCAATTTATACTTTTTCACATACATAAATATATTTATTCCTTTACATGCATAAATACATTGATTTGCATGCATATATTTATATATACATACATACATACATATATAACATTATTCTTTTCACAATAAATATATTCTATTTTAAATATATAAATATTTTTTGTCATATATTTTTTCTTAATTTTATCGTACTTTTTTTTTCTTTAACTTTCAATTTATTTTAATTTTATAAATGATTTGCAAAGGCATTTAATCAAACTCTAAATTGGATGAATATTCATATTTTCTAATTATTTTGCATGTATGTTTTCTCAAGAAGAACCTAGGATTTTGACATGTTTCATGTAACATAGTTTTTGCTAATTTAAAACAAGGGTTTTAAAGTAATATGGTCATAATAATTTTCTAAATTTTTCTACAATTTTTCCTTAGTCAAGTTTTCTTGATCAACAAGTTTTCCTTTCAAAGCCTATAACATAATTCTTTACCCAAAAAGCAATACAATAAATTAATAAACCTTATACAAGCACCCAAGAAGACACAAAACATATTAATCTTTCCAAATGAAATATACTATTATGGGTTTTAAACCCTACCTCATGCTAATGCTAACAATCTTGCAACCTACTAAAATACTTACTAAACCAAAACACTTCAAAGCTTCGAAAACTTCTACTCAAAATCCCAAAAATTGTTCCCCAAAAACTAGTGTGATACAATGACCTAAAATCCTCTATTATAAAGCCCTAACTCCCTTTATGGTTTCTATTTCTAGAAGTCCCAAAATATAATTATTTTATTTCATTAATCCTTTCATGCAAATTTTACTCACTTTTAATTAAACAAAATATTTTATTTTATTTTCCCACTTTATTATTTAATGCAAGCACATTAAAATAAATTATTTATTATTTTAATCAATAAACATAATTAGAGTGCACTACTTAAATGCAACTTCTAATTTTAATCAATATTATTTAAATCTTCACATTAAAATAATATTTAATATTTAATAATTAAATTATTTTTATTTAGTTTAATTTAGAACTTTAAACTAAATCTTTTCAATCAAACATATATTCAAATAATTCCAACGAATTAAATATCATATTTTTTAAATATTTTTTTTCTTTTTAATTAAATAACGTTTAATAATTCAAACGTTAATGATTAATCTAAAGATCATAAATAAGCAGTCTACCAAGAAAATCAAAAAGTCAAACCACATAAAATGCATAATGAAAATCAACCAAAGAGAAAGTCAAACAACATACATATAGAAAGACTCATGGGTTTAAAAAGTGTAAATAGTCAGATACGAGTCCTCCTTGTAGGACAAGTATTTAGGCTATGGTTGAGATTGGATCTAGTTGTTATCTTCCCATTCTTACCATTTGAGTTATTGCAATAGGGCACGCTCATGTTGGAAATTTAGGGAAGTTGATGCCTAGTACCTGCAACTTGCATAAATGATGAGCATGTACATGTGTGTGTGTGTGTGTGTGTGTGTGTCTAAGCTAAACAGGCAATGGTAGGGGGTGGTGCATCATGTAGATTTTGACCAAAAGGTGACTACGAGTCCCTCCCATAACCACATTGAACACATTAGAAAAAAATATAAAGCAAATATGCACACCATACACATGCAAGTATGAGATAAGTACCATAAATAAATCATGAATACAAATAACACCAAATTTTACTATAACAACTCATCATCATGAAGATATAATAATCATCATTTACAAAAACTCACATATTGAAGTATTTTGCATTCAAATATCACTAAGGGCTAACACATTCACATGACATTCAAATAGAGCTTGACAGATAATACATAATGGGATGAGTATTACAAATCAAGAAGGGAGGGAAAACTAGCCTAAAGAAACAAATAGTCATCAAGGTTTGATAAACCCAATATCTAGTGTTATCATTGTAAGAGGTATGGTCATTTGGCTAATGAATGCAAGAAGAAATAAGTTGATCTAGAAAAATGCTAGTGAAAATTATTTAGATGTATTTGATAGTAGTTTAGACAGTTTATTTATAACATAAAATATGGCACAAGAAATCTCTAAATATGTATGATTTTTAGATAGTGGTTGTAGTAACCACATGACTGAAGATAGAAAATTATTTTTTAACTTGGACCATTATGTGAAATTTGAGATAAAATTAGGAAATGAGAGTATAGCACATGTAATGGGGAAATTTTTTATTCATGTATTGGCTAAAAATGGAGAAAATATGTTTATTCTTGATGTTTACTATGTGCTTGCATTAATACATAATCTAACGAGTGTTAGTTAATTAGTTGAAAAGGGGTATAAAGTTATTTTTAATGCACAATCTTGGATGGAAATTCTAAAGACATGTTGATTGCTAAATTTGAGATGAGTGACAACATGATGTATCCTATTCAAATCTATTGTATTCAAAAAATTATGGAAGCAAATTTCAAAGCAGAATCACTAGAGCAGACATGGTTATGACATTTGAGATATTATGGAATCGAGAAACAGTTTACAACCAGATACACACCACAACAAAATGGTGTAGTAGAGAGGAAAATTAGAACCATAATGGACATGGCAAGGAGTATGTTGAAGGGAAAGAATTTATCTAATAAATTTTGAGCTGAAGTTGTTGCATGTGCGATATATATCCAGAATAGAAGTCCAATGAAGAGCATAGAAGATAGAATCCCAAAAGAAGCATGAAGTGTTGATTACAAGAAGGGATGTCATATTGAAGGAGGAAGAATCATGGGATGGAAAAGTAAACAATGTAATCATAATTGGAGAACCAATATCTAAAGAAGAAGACCACGAAGAGAAAGTGGATCAGCCAAATCAAGCAAGATTAGGCACTCCACAAAGAAATTGTGTACAAGATCAACCATTAAATTATGAAAATCAAAACACTCCAAGTGTAAGTAATGCACCTTCCAAAAGAAAAGGTAAAAGGATGAGAAGTTTGAGATATATTTATGATCAAGGAGAAGAGGTTTTGGATTTTTGTTCAAATTTTTCATTTTTCTTGTAGTGCCTCTCCCATTTGATTTTTGTAAGTCATCCTAATAGATGCAACCTTGTTGATCTTTCTTTGTGAAGTGATCCTGATTGGGTTACAACTTTGGGGTGATTATATTTATGTTATTGTATCAGTTAGATTGATTATACTTAAGGTTAATTAATGAGATTATGATGTGTTACATGGTTTCACTAAGCTTTATGACAGTGGTTACCAAGATTGATGTGGTATCATGGTGTTGTTTCATAATTACAATGAGATGTGTATAGAGATTGCACTATGTATTAATATCCTGCTACTCTTGACTAGGTTCTTGTAGCAACGGTTAGTCTTGTATTTGACCATGCTCACTTATGTGATTTAAGTACATTTTTATGTTGTTTAACAACCATTATTAAATGCTTAAATAATTAGAAATGAAATGTCCATGTTGGATTCATTGGTGATGTGCTACAAATATTTACCTTGTTCATTTCAGTAATTTATGCAAAATGGGCTATTTAAATTAGTATTTAAATAAAATTGATTAGATGCTTTTATTATGTGATTTTGCATAATTGTCACTTTAGCTATTATCATTGTACATCTACACTTGGTTGTGTTCATTTATTGTGTAGGACTTATATCCTCAATAGTGGCACATGGAGTTATTGATCAAACCTTTCATGTTGAGCCAATATCGTCCTTGTATGGGAAATGTATCTTTATTGTTATTTTAATCCTCTAGTAATTGGTAAATCCAAATTTATAACCCGTGAGTGTGTCTATGCATTTAGGATTTCACAATGGTCGTGGAAAAGGTTAAATTAATGGTGTTTAATGGGTTAGAGGGATTTTTATTATTTGATTTAAGATTTATTTTATTTCCAACTAATTTTTTCATAGTTGGATTCGAATTCAATTGGAATCACCCGATTTAATTTGGGTTAAACGAGCCAATTAGATTATTTAATTGAAATAATCTAATTAATATGTCACTTTGAAAAAGTGCATGTATTGTCTAAAAGTGAGTTTATTCTCACTTCTCACTTTATTGTTTGAGGATTTTGGAGGAAATTCCTCCAAACCCTCTTGTGAGAAATCAATGTTTTGCTCATTGCAAGAATTTGGCTCAATGGATCGTTGTGAGGTCAATCTCATTGGATTCGTATCGGGATTACTCTACTATGTCGATGGTTTCATCCAATTCTCCATCCCCATTATTTTATGGTGGTATTTCTCATTTTTCCCTCTTGGATGTGAGGTAGAGATTTGGAGTTTTATTGGTTTTACTTCATTTTAGGTCTTGTTTTGTGTTGTTAAATGTTGGGGAATGGAAAACTAGTTTTCCCCTCCAATTTTATGTGTTCATATTACCTGGTTGGATAGGGGTGACCATTTCTATTTCATAGGAAATTAAAAATGCAAGTTTAAGTGTTGTTATGCTGTTAGATTTCGATGAAGTATCTAAATCCTTGATTTTATTTGAAAAGTGCGATGTTGGATAGATTTGATTAGTGGTTTTTCAATTCTGTTGAATTCCCAGATGTTTTAGTTTTGGGTGTTTTGACATTGTCTCATTTTGCATGCCATCAAGGTTTTTTCCCATTTCTTTGTTATGCTTATTTGGAATGTTGATCTTATAGCCCTTGCCTTAACAATTAGGATCATGGAATCAGAATGGTTATAGGACATTCTAGAGTATTTTATTTCCCAATCTAAACTTGTGTTTCCATAGTGGATTTTGTGGACTTATGTCTTTTGCCGAATTTTCTAGATTGGGAATCTAAGCTTTTTTGGTGAATTTTATTGGACCCTTGGTCATGTGATCCTATTCTTGCATTAGGGTTTTAGTTTCATTTTTATTTGAGAACTTTGAGTTTTGGGCTTTTTATTCTTGCCTCAATTTACATACCACCCATAGTTTGTTGGGATTTTGGCATTGTTTTCTTGGATGGTGGAAATGGATTATATTCCATGTTTCCTTGCATGTTATGTCTCTCCTTCATGGACATTGAAATTCATGTAGAATCAATACTCCTATATTTAGGCTGGTTGAGTGAGTTCATGATGCTTGGTGATTTATTGTTCATTCTGATTCATGTAGAATCCATACTCCCATATATAGGCCAATTGAGTGATCTTGTTGTATTTGGTTTTTTATTGTTTCTCATTTATCCCTTGTTATTTATGATCTTTGTGTAGTTGGTGTACCCACACATGAGCATGTGAGCGTGCACTTCTTGGGTTCTTGCAAGACTCAAACTCCTTATTGATATCGATAGGGTTATGTTCATTGGGGTTGGGTTGGGAAACTACATTGCCTATGGGCACTCATCATGTGATGAGCATGGGTATGTAGGGTAGACAAGTGGAGGGGCTTCTCTTGTAACCTCGGGTTGTGTTCCTAACAAGTTTGATTTGAAGAATTTTCTAAATAAGTGATAACTAATTGAATTAAATATGGGTAATAAAACTAGGATAATTAAAATGTGAGTACCTGTATGGTTTGATTTGAGGGTACTAGTCTGTATGGTTTAATTTGAGGACACAGTGTGATGGCCTCCCAAGGGAGTCTTGAGGGAGAGTTTTTGCATGATGTTTATCTTGGGAGTCCCAAGTGATCTACTCTCTACTATAGTCCCTATATATTAGACCCATAGAGTGTATGACAAGGACCTGTTGTATTACATTGTCTCATGATCCTAGTTTTAGTCTTTTGTACTAGTTGGCATGAGTGCTAGCAATGGATGGATGATTGTATTTTGTTTTTGTGGTTGAATCATTATCTCCATCAGCACAATGGGAGTGGGCCTATGGATACCATGTGGTTGGGAGGCATAGCTACCTATACCACTACTAGAGACTAATGTACAAAGATGATCTATTTCCAATTTGAGGTTGATGATTGATATTCACTCAGTACTTCAGTTTGTTCAGAGTATGTTTCCTTGTGATTTATGTTTTACTTTGGATACATTTGATATCATGTTTAGATGATGATTAGTATGTTACTTGATGCATTCATTTATCATGATATTGTATCATATTGCTAGATGATGTTTCTTACCACTACTTTGGATTAGTGATACTATTGGTAGATTAGCATGTTGGATGTAGTTGTTCTTATGATGTTATTTGATGATTATTGGTAATAATGATCTCATGAAACAAATCCAACTTTCTTGTTGGAAATTTGAGATTCATTCTTAGAGGATGGCTAGGGCCTTTGAGGTCTCATGATGTTATTATGGTTGGGAGTAAATGAGCATGGTTGTTTTTAGTTTGGCTTCATTGTTGGTGCTTTCCTTCTTGTGATATTTGATTTATGTACATGTATGTTTATTGTGATGTTTCTTTCCATGTGATTACATTATGGATTAGATGTTGTAGATTAGATGTTAGATCTATTTGATATCCTTTATGCTTTCGAGTGTTTATGCATAGGAAGTTCCTTTTTGAAGGACCTTGTGTCAATGGACCCCTATTCTTTGGTGGGTAACCTATTTGAGGGTCAACGAGAAGGTTTGTGAATATTGGAGCGATTTGGATTTGACTTGTGGAGAAGTCTATGAGTCATTCCCATTGTTCAATTTTGATTTTGCACTTGGTGTGTTTGGTTTCTATACTTGGATTGCAAACTTCCAGGAGTAAGCCTAGTCTTTACAGGGGATGATGTAGTGCCTCTCCCATTTGATATCTATAAGTCATCTTGATGGATGCAACATTGTTGATCTTTATTTTTGAAATGATCATGATTGGGACCGTGATATATCTACACCCTTGGGGTGATTATATTTATGTTATTGTATCAATTGGATTGATTATGCTTATGGTTTATCTATGAGATTATGATGTGTTAGATGGTTTCACTGAGGTTTGTGCCATTGGCTACTAGGATTGATGTGGTATCATGATGTTATTCCACAATTACCTTGAGATGTATGCAAAGATTACATTGTTTATTATTATCCTACTACACTTGACTAGGTTCTTGTAGCAGTGGTTAGTCTTGTATTTGACCATGTTCACTTATGTGTTTTAAGTGCATTTTTATGTTGTTTAACAACCATTATTAAATTATTAAATAATTAGAAATGAATTGTCAATGTTGGATTCATTGGTTATGTGCTACAGATATTTACCTTATCAATTTCAGTAATTTATGCAAAATGGGCTATTTAAATGAAATTGATTAGATGCTTTAATTGTGTGATTTCATGTAATTATCACTTTGGCTATTATTATTGTGCATCTATACTTGATTGCATTCATTTATTGTGCAGGACCTATATGGAGTTATTGATCATACCTTTTATGTTGAGCCAATATCATCCCTATATGGGTGATGTATCTTTATTATTATTTTAATCCTTTGGTAATTGGTAAATCCAGATTCATAATGCATCATGCGATTAGACCTATGAGCGTGTCTGTGCATTTAGGATTTTGCTATGGTTGTAGAAAAGATTAAATTAACAATGTTTAATGGGTTAGAGGGATTTTTATTATTTGATTTAAGCTTTATTTTATTTCCAATAAATTTTCCATAGTTGGATTTGAATCCAATTGGAATCACCTAATTTAATTTGGGTTAAGGGAGCCAATTAGATTATTTAATTAAAATAATATAATTAATATGTCACTTTGCAAAAGTGCATATATTGGCTAAAAGTGAATTTATTCTCACTTCTCACTTTGTTACTTGAGGATTTTGGAGGAAATTCCTCCAAACCCTCTTGTGAGATATTAGTGTTTCGCTCATTGAGGAAGTTTGGCTTGGTGCACCGTTGCGAGGTCAGTCTCATTGGATTCGTATCATGATTGTTCCACTATGCTGATGGTTTCATCTGATTATGTGTCCCCACTATTTTATGGTGGTATTTCTCATTTTTCCATCTTGGATGTGAGGTAGGACTTTGGAGTTTTATTGGTTTTACTCCATTTCAACTTATTTTTTGTGTTGCTAAATGTTAGGGAGTGGAAAACTAGTGTTTCCCTCCATTTTTTATGTGTTCATATCACCCACTTGGATGGGGGTGAGTATTTCTATTTCTTAGGAAATTAAAAATGCAAGTTTAAGCATATTGTTATGTTGTTGGATTTCTATGAAGTGTTTGAATCCTTGATTTTATTTGGTAATTTTGATGTTGGGTAGATTTGATTAGTGGGTTTTTGATTTTGTCAAATTCCAAGATGTTTTAGTTTTGGGTGTTTTGGCATTGTCTTGTTTTGCATGCCATCAGGCATTTTATCCGTTTCTTTGTTTGGCTTATTTAGAGTTTTGATCTTGTAGCCCTTGCCTTAATGATTAGGATTGTGGACTTCCAGAGTATTTATTTCACGATCCAAACTCATGTTTCCATAGTTGATTTTGTGGATTTGTGTCTTTTGCCAAATTTTCTAGGTTGGGAATTTGATCTTGTTTGGTGAATTTTATTGGACCCTTGGTCTTGTGATCTTATTTTTGAATTGAGGTTTCAGTTTCATTATTATCTAATAACTTTGAGTTTTAGGCTTTTTATTCCTGCCTCAATTTGTGTGCCACCCATATTTTATTGGGAATTTGGCATTATTTCCTTGGATGGTGGCAATGGATTGTATTCCATGTTTCCTTGCATGTTATGTTTCCCCTTTATGGACATTGGGATTCATGTAGAATCCATACTCCTAGATTTAAGCTAGTTGAGTGACTTCATGATGCTTGGTGGTTTATTGTTCATTGGGATTCATGTAGAATCCATACTCCTAGATATAGGCCAGATGAGTGATCTTATTGTACTTGGTTTTTTATTGTTTCTCAACTAGCCCTTGTTATTTATGATCTTCATGCAGTTGGTTTGCCCACACATAAGCACTTAAATGTGCACTTGTCAGGTTCTTGTGAGACCCAAACTCCCAATTGATATCGGTAGAGTTATTTTCATTGGGGTTGGGTTGGGAAACTACATTGCCTATGGGCACTCATAATGTGATGAGCATGGGTATGTAGTGTAGACAAGTGGAGCGGCTTCTCTTGTAACCCTAGGTTGTGTTCTCGACAAGGTTGACATGAAGAAGTTTCTAAATAAATGATAACTAAACGAATTAATGGATAATAAAACTAAGATAATTAAAATGTGAGTACCTATACAATTTGATCGAAGGATACTAGTCTATACAATTTGATCCAAGGACACAGTGTGATGGCCTCCCAAGGGAGATTTTTTGCACAATTTTTAGCTTGGGATTCCCAAGCAATCTACTCTCCACTATAGTCCCTAAATAGTAGACCCATAGAGTGTTTGACCAAGACTTGTTTTATTGCATTGTCCCATAATCTTGGTTTTAGTCCTCTATACTGCTTGACATGAGTGTTAGCCATGGATGGATTATTATGTTGTGTGTTTGTGGTTGGATCATTATCTTCATCAGAACAACAAAAGTGGGTCTATTGCTACCATGTGGTTGGGAGGGGTGGTTACCTATACCACTGCTAGGGACTGATGTATAGAAATGATCTATTTCCAGTTTGAGGCCGATGTTGGATATTCACTTGGCACTTTGATGTATCCTGAGTATGTTTCCTTGTGATTTATGTTTTACTTTTAATGCATTTGATATCATGTTTAGATGATGATTAGTATGTTACTTGATGCATTCCTTTATCATGATATCGTATCATATTGCTAGATTATGTTTCTTACCATTTCTTTGGATTAGTGATGCTATTGGTAGATTAGCATATTGGATGTACTTGTTCTTATGATGTTATTTGATGATTATTGGTAAGAATGATCTCATGACACAACTCCAACTATCTTGTTGGTAATTTGAGATTCATTCTCAGGGGATGGCTAGGGCCTTTGAGGTCTCATGATGCTATTATGGCTAGGAGGAAATAAACACAATTTCTTTTAGTTTGGCTTCAATGCTAGTGCTTTCCTTCTTGCGATATTTGATTTATGCACATGTATGTTCATTGCGATGTTGTTTTTTGCATGACTACATTAGATTCTATGGATTAGATGTTAGATGTATTTGATCTCCTTTATGCTTTTGAGTATTTACACCTCGACTAAAGTGGTTATGGTACTCCCCGGTATGGAGGTTCTAACTCTATCTTCTTTCTAGTATTGATATTGGGCTTTTTCCTTGTAAAAATGGGAAATAGTGGTTCAACATTGGGTGATACTAGAAAATTATCACATGATTATAAGAAGAAATATCATGCAATACTAGAAAGTATCACACTGTAGTAGAAATTTCTATCATGCAACACTAGTAAAGTATCACATGATAATAGTAAATTTTATCACGTGATAATGGAAATTATCTCCTGATAGTTGTGAGAAATATTGTGTGATACTAGAAAAGTATCACTTGGTAGTGTTGTATAGTGTCGTACAACACTGGAAAAGTATCACCTAATTTTTATGCAAAAACCTACTTGGGCAAAGGACAGGTATCTCTAGACTTGTTGGTTGAGATTCTAAGGGTGTTTTAGATACCCTCCGGGGTTGCGCCTCTTTGTAGGTCCTAACAGGTCAAAGATTAATGGTTTTTGGTTTTCATAAACTTTCATAGATGGTTTTGGATGCATTGGTAAGTAGTAATGTTTGGGGATCATTGGTTGCTTGGATTTTTGGTCAAGTCTTCCATTATGATATTTGTGATTAGTTACATGTTGATGTTGTATGTATCCATGCTTAATACCTTTAAAAAAATGTATTGGATTATATTTTTCCTTGTTCCAAGGATCTTTTGGTAGGGCATTACATTTCTCTTGTGACCCATAAGAAGAAGTTAAGGAGGAATATTGGGTCAAAGCCTTGTATGAAGAAATTGAGTCCATTGAAAGAAATGATACATGGGTTCTTGTAGATATACCCAAAGGTAAGGATTGGATTAGAATTAAATGAGTTTTTAAAACCAAATTTAATGCACAAGGTGAAGTTGAAAGGTATAAAGCTAGATTGGTAGCAAAGGGTTTTTTACAACAATATGGTGTAGATTATAATGAAACATTTGCTCCAATTGCTAGACTTAATAGAATTCGGATAATTTTATCTATTGCTACAAAAAATGGTTGGAAAGTCTTTCAAATGGATGTGGAATCAAATTTCTCAAATGGTTTTCTTGAAGAAGAAGTTTATATTCAAAAACCACTTGGTTGTGAGGTATATTGGGCATGAAACTAAAGTATGCAAATTGAAGAAGGATCTTTATTATTTGAAGTAAGCCCCAATGGCTTGGTTTAGTGGGATCGATTCATACATGAAAAGTAATGGTTTTTGCAGGAGTCTTAATGAGTCCACCTTATATACTAAGATCAACAAAGAAGGTCATATTTTGATAGTTTTCTTGTATGTTGATGATTTTATTTTCACTAGAAATTTGTTTGTAGATATGTTTAAGAAATCAATGATGGAAGAATTTGAATGGCTGATTTGGGTTTGTTGAGATATTTTTTGGGTATTGAATTTTTTCAATCTAATAAATGGATTTGTATTTGCCAAACAAAGTATGCCAAGGATGTGTTAAGAAGATTCAATATGATGAATTGTAATCCAACACTAGCACCCGTTTTAATAGGAACAAAATTTAGCAAAACTGATTTTGGGCCATATGCTAATTCAACTTTATTCAAGAAACTTGTTGCGAGTTTGATGTATCTCACAACTACAAGGCCTACATTGTGTATGGTGTTATCTTGATCTCAAGATTTATGGAGTCGCCAAAAGATTCACATTGGCAAGTTGGAAATAGGATACTCAGATATGTTTGAGGGACAAAATATTATGAAAGTTTATATTCCAAAAGTAATGATTTTTCTTTAATATGAGATTTAATTTCATTAGAGAATTGGTAAAAATTGAGATTCTTGATTATTAGAGATATGGAGACTAGCTAGCTGATATTTTCACAAAATCATTGCCTAAAGAAAGATTCAAACATTTGAGAAAAAAATTGGGAGTAATTGGAGCTAAAGAAATTAAAGAGGTATGATAGAAACCGTAATTTACACAATTTCTTCATGCATCAATAGTTGATCTCAAAGTACATGCATTGAATAAGATGAAAAAATCAACATATCATAGTTCGAAATAGGAGTATTTGAATGCATTTACCGTTGCATGAAATAAGGATAAACATTAAATTAGAACTCCAATTTTTTTGTTCCATAAAATCTATTATAATATTCTATCTTAGTCAAGATAGAGCTCTACTGAATAAAGATCTAGTCATCTTCCTAGTTTAAGTACAGTTGCATGGTATTTGACAATAAAATATTGGTGTCAAAATGTAATTAACTAGATTTAATCTCTCACTATAAATGATGAGAAGTATGTTATAAAAATAAACACAATGTAGAATTTCAGCATCAAAATATGAATGAAATCTGAACATTATTTCAATATTGTAGTGGTGTACTATGATTGGGATTTACTTTAATTTTTGCTACTTATTATGATGCATATCTATTTGAATGTGATGCATCATAGACTTCAAATTATTATTATTGTTTATTATCCAATCATCTCTTCTAATAGAGACCCTAAACTATTCTAGCCATTCAATGTCCTTTCCATATGCCACTAGGTAACTCTACAACAATAAAAAATGACAACAAAGATGGATTATGCTATGACTATTACATTTTTGAAGAATTGAATTCTTTAGTACTGATACAAAATCATAGAACTCAGACAACTTCATATATTTTTCAAACTAGGTTGTACCTAGTGCGGTTTGTCTACTTCAATTTACTTGATAAGCCACCTTGCAATCTTTCTTCATGCATGTTTGCAAAGAAGAGTGTCTAGAAAAAGCCACATTGCATTGGTAGTTCCACACACCCTTTCTCTTAACAAGGAAATGATTCTAGGGATTTTTAAAAAGGAATATAGATCATTTTTTTTTTGTTTTGCATGAATGCCTAAACTAAATTTAATGGCATTGGATTTTTTGTGTAAAAATCCTCAACAAATATTTGATCCTAGCATTTCAATATAACCTCCCAAAAAAAATTAAGATGTGAAATATGTGAAGTAGGTAGTGTAAATAGCTAACTAATTTCCCATGTCAATCCAAGTGCTCATTTAGACTCAACTCCTATTGAAACCTCACTCCAATCATATATAATTATTTAAAAACATGTTCCATCATAATAATAAAAGAGAATTCATTACTCATGTATAAGTGTCCATATTATCCATTAAAGGTAAGGAAAAACAATCAAAGTCTAATCAAATAATTGTATTATGTATAATGTTAGTGTGTTAAATGTAGTTGGACAAACCATCATCTCATATGTCTTTCTTTTAATTGATTTCTATAACCCGTTTGAGTTGCCATGCCACTTCTTGTGAAGGTTTGGTATGGTGAGATGGGTCCAATCGATCATTTAGATCATTTTTTTTCTTCTCCAATTTTTATAAGTCTTATACATGCTAATTTTTAATTTTCACTTTCGCCTAATTCTATCCATAATTTTTTTCCCTTTACCCTAATTCTTCATTTTGTTTTTGGAAATTATATAAATGTCAATTACATCACAAATGAGGACCCTTTTTTTTCCTAACAAAGAAAAATTATTAAGCTTCATTTTTCAAAGCTAGATAGATATAATGTGCATAAAACTACGAGACTATAAATTTTGCAATTGATACAGATAAAAATCATTAGTTGTCCCCTTCAATAAGCTACTCTATTTTCTTCTATGAATTACATTCTTTTCTTGTATGAATTATATTTCCAAGATGAATTAGTTTGAGCTTAGGGAAAAAATATGAATGATGCTATATGCATAATTTTGTAGTGCCTCTATATAGAAAATCATTTAATATCCATTTGGAATAGCTTCTTCCTATCCTACATGTATGATTATGATAGCAATTGCTAGATTCCTACAAGAATTATGCAGAGAATTAACTGAATAAAGTATGCCCACTATAAGATTATGTTTTGCATTATAGTTTTAAATGCTTCTAATAATGTTTAAGGTTTAGGGGATGCCTTGGAATGTGCCTAATTAAATATTCAGACATTTTTATTTCTTGAATAGTTGTAGATTCCTTTTGTATAAAGCTCTTGATAAAAAGGTTTTTGTTTCCATTAGCTAAATCTGCTCTTCCATCATTAAGATTTGTAAATTTTGTAGACTGGCTTTCTTAAGTACATCTACTCTAGTAGGAGATTTCCTTTGATGGTAAAATGATGGAAGATACATTAATCTCCAACTTCATAACATTGTTTCCTCCTAGCCACTAATAAAGTTGGTATCTAGGTATGATTCTATGATCAAGAACAAGAGTCAAGTAGAATAGAAATAATTCAAGGAATTGGAGTGGGTTGCATGCTTGAGTATATATGTTTTACTGAATAGTGCATGAAATAAAGATATGCACCACTTGTGGTATTGGGGTCTTTTCTTTCTTATCCCTTCTTACTGTACAACTGAATAAGTTGTTCTCTTTAGATTGGTGTCTTAGTAATAGCTTGCAACAAAGGAGTTTTAACAAACAAAAACTTTAGACCCCCATGCTTGGTACTTTATAACTTTTTCACTCAACTCTAATCATGTTCACCTCCTAGTTAGCACCCATTTTTGTTTTCCATAACAATGAGTGTCTCTCTTTAAGTATACCCTAGTCCTCTTTGTAGATATATTAGTGTTTGCACACTCTTCCATAATAATATGTCCCTATAGCTTAAATCTTATGGTCTTCAAACATCATTATTTTGACTACTATAATTGTTGGTGTAAATACGTATTTACTATTTACACTTTACTTAAGTTTACTTAGGTTAATGCATTATTTTATTAGATTGCATTATTTTATTATTTATTTAGGTGAGACACTTAGGAGTTTGTGTACTTTCATGAGTTGTTATGTTGACAACACTAGAGTAAGCAACTCTATTTCAGCACATGATGTCTACGACACTAGAGTTTGCATAATTAACTGAGTTGTCATGTAGACAACACTATTATTCACACTCCTAATTTAGCACATGGTGTCTATGACATTATTTTGTGTGCTACACCTTTGTAGGCTTATTGTCTCATCATTGCACTTACTCTCATGTTTAATGGAGGATAACCTATATCTAGTGGACATGTGCCTGGTTATATGACTTATCATGTTGCTGACTTCTATGCATTTTAGAAGCTTTCTAGAGGCCTTTATATATAGGCACTCCTAGTGTACTATCAATGAATTTTGAATGAATATATCATCATTCTAATCATACTCTTTATGGTCTACTATTGTGCTTGTGTTTGAGTTCCTTGGTCTTGGGTGAATTTTTCCCTAAGGAAAATTCTTACATGGTATTAGAGCTTAGGGAAATTCTCCTCACATAGCCATTCAAGACCATTATTTCTTTAGCATCTTGACTTGAACCTGAAGAATCGGAAAAAATTGGGAGTGTCTAGAGCCAAATCGGACCTCACCATTATGTTTGGAACATCGATTCAGTGAAAATCAGCTATAAATTTGCCTATGCTGGGCTAAAGTTGATTGTGAGGCAAAAAAAATTTACAAACTGGCACCCGAATGCACTAATTTGCAACTTGGGTATGGTCATTAATTCGATCTATGCATTGTATTTTCAAATCTAACTTTTAATTAATCTCTGCAATTATTTTTTGAATTTCTATTTTCAGAATATTTTTTGCCTAGTCGAGCTACTAGATAAAAAAAAATTGCAAAACCCAATAGTGACACCCTAACCCTGCAAAGAATATTTGAAGAATATTCCTTTACTATTTGGCAATTTCGTATTAAATCTAGCTAAGCATATTTATTAATCAGTGGGCATCATATCACTTTTCGATAAGTTTCCACTAGCCAAATCTGGTGGATTGACTCTCACCGATGGCCACATAGCCTCTCCCACACCAGTGGCCCAATTTATTTTTTGCTAGTAGGCTATGTATTTTAAACACTCTATAGAGTGTTTTACCCACAAATGTCGAATTACTATTAAAAATATAGTGGCCTACAAGAAGACTTTTCGGCCATCAATAAAAGTTCTTAGTAGCAAAAATAGGTTCTCGATAGCAACAACAAACACATTTGGCCCGACACTAGAATTTCACCTCCAATCTTCTCCTTCTAGAACCCAATCATATTGCACCACATGACACATCCCATGACCACCACACAAACACTAGTCCCTATCAGTAGGCACATTCATCTACCATGGTGGACACCCAAACAATATAGCCAAAACCATGTCATTAATCCATGTGGACATTGTACCTTGTATAGTCAAGTACTATTGCCACCTCATTAGCATAGTCAACTTCATAAGCCATGTCAGCTAGGACACACCATCCTTTTATGTACCATCCATACAATTTTGTACAACATTGTACAAGTTGATGTCATCCTAACATCATGCTGATGTCATCACAAGGCCTAGGTACGCTGATGCCATCAAGTTCATGAGCCCAAATTTGATGGTCATCTGACCATCATCTAAGGGAAAAATAGAACTACTATGATGGCCATATGATAGTAAAATTTAACCCTATCTTTTTCTGATCCAACCACTCTCTAGATTGATTTTTGATTTTGCAGTCTGACTTTGGGAGGCCATATCTCAACCATCTGGACTCCAAATTAAGTGCAATTATTTTAAAAATTTTAAGTAGAATTTCCTAAAATTTTTAGTGGTGTAGCTCTTTTTTGGTTTTGGTGCATGGATTTGTTAGAAATTACATCTTTTGGTGATTGTACCTATCCAATCCTACATTTTGCAAATCCAAATGCTCCATACGGGCTCATCTAGACACAAAAATAAGTTCCATTTTTTTTGAAATTGCATTATTTTTCATCTACTTTCTAGATCTACAATCAAATTATAGGGTTGTGTGGAGAAAAGTGTCACTTTCAAAATTAGGTCTTTTTTTGCATTGTTATACTTTGATATATCTTCAAAATTGTTGTATATCTGAGATATATTGTAATGTTCCAATTTTGAACTCCATAAGGAGGTTGTAAAAAGAAAATTCAAAAGTTCACTAGAGCCAAAATTGGCAAGTGGCCATTGTAAATTCACTACATATAAAGTGCCAAAAGCATCTTTTTTGGGGGTGTTTATTGATTGTGTGAAAAGGGGGGGTGTTCTTGGTGTTCCTCTTTTCTACAATTTTTCTTTCATTTTCCACATCATGGGAAATTTTAAGTTTCCAAAAGTAACTCCACATAACTATGCTAAATGGTCCATTAAAATGTGGTGTCATTTAATGCATAAAAAAGTTTCTCAATATGTAGATGGTATCGTTCCTAAATCAACAAGTGATCAAGTATCTTCTAGTGAAATCACTAATTGGAAAACAATGGATAAGAAAGCCCTAGTTGATATCTATTTGGGGGTAGAAGATGAGATCATATATCAAATTCAAAAATCTCGTACATCCAAGGAAGCTTGGGATGCCCTCCAAAACCTATATGGTAAAGTGTCTGAGGAAGATGTTTTCAAAACTAAAGATGAGCTTGTCTCCTTGGATCATAACACATTTGATTCCATATAGGATTTTATCATAAAAGTGAATGAATTAAGAATGAAGGTTGATGATTGTGGGAGTCCTATTAAACATGACAGGTTAATCTACCTCATTCATAATAAGTTGCCATCTGAGTACTCCACATTTATTTTTACTTATAACACCTCAAACACTACATTAGGGTTTTCCTACTAGAAAGTATCTTTTGATCACTATGCTAACCTATTGGATAAAGAAGAAAATAAGTTAAAATCAATGGGGATTCTTAATTCACCAAAGTCAATGACATTGTTGGCCAACAATGAGGGTTATCAAAATTCAGCTAGTCAATGTTCAAATAAAGGAAAAGGTAAGAATAATAAATGGAAGACTAACAAATCAAAGGATACAGAAAAGACAACAACATCATCAAATCAACAAGGCAAGTCTTCCTTGAATTCAAATAAGAAGGGAGACAATAATAAGGACAAGAAAAAGTGTGCCTATTGCAAGAAATTGGGTCATGAAGAACATAAGTGTTATCATAAAAAAATTGATGAGTTGATGACTATCATGAAGAAACATAATGTTCCAATACCTAATGCTTATAAGGAGAAAAGATCTTCTTCAGATTCAAAGGGCAAAGGGTAAGCACTCATGGAAAATTCAAGTTCTTTAAAGGAATGGATTCTTGACTCGAGTGCCTCATTTTATATGGGTTCTTCAAAAGAAGATTTTTCTTCATTGAAGCAGTCAAAGGTGCCATACATCTTTGTAGAAGATGATATGAAAATGGAAGTTGAAGGGAAAGGAAATGTGGAAATGGAAAATGTAGAGTTCAAAGATGTTCTCTATGTTCCAAACCTAACTTTTAATCTCCTCTCAATTTACCAAATCACTCACCTTGGAGATGGTCATAAAGTTGAGTTCCTTCCTAAATTAGTAAAGGTGTGTACTCTAAAATATGACTCATTGGTTGTAGTGGGGAAAGTTAATCATGACAAAAGATTCTATTCTTTTTCCCACTTTGTGGCCAAGTCTCCTTCACAAGCCTTGTTGACTTAATCCAATTCACACATCCAATTATGGCATGAGTGATTTGGTCAACTTGCCTTCTTCTATCTTCCAAAAATTTTCTCAAGAAAATGGGTCAAAAGTCTACCTTCAATCAACTTTTTTTCAAGTGAATGTTCAATAAGTTTAGTGGATATGCATCTAGAGGATAATTCTACTAAAGGAAAGTCTTCAAGAGCACTAGTTGTTCTTTAGTTGTTTCACATGGTACTAGTAGGTCCTTTTGCAGTGACATCAATCAACCAAGGTTGCTACATACTTACTTTCATTGATGACTTTTCACACTACACTTGGGTCTACTTTCTTCATCACAAGAATGAAGTGTTGGACAAGTTTCTAACCTTTAAGACTCATGTTGAATAGAAATTGAGGAAATCCATCAAATTTCTAAGGATTGACAATGAAAGTAGATATGTGAACAAAAGACTTAAAGACTTTTGCAAACTTGAGGGTATTGATCTTTAGAATCCACCAGCATTTAGTTTGCATAAGACAGATGTTGCAACACTGAGGATCCAAACTCTTAAGTCAATGGCAAGTTGCATGATACAAGCCAAGTCTCTTTATCGATCACTTGAAGTTGAAGCAATCAGCAGTGCCAATCACATACTTAACAAGTCTCCTCATCTTGCCTTAGATAAAAAAACACCTTTTGAGGTATGGTGTGATAGAAAACTAGTTGTGAGTCACTTCAAATTCTTTAGTTGTCCAGCATGGTAAAACATATCTTTGAGGGAATGCAAGGCACCACCACCTTGACCTTGTACTTTCATCAGATATGAAGAGAATGTTAAGGCATACAAAATTATGGATCATGAGACACATGAGATCTTTGTGGAGAAGGATGTACACTTTGAGGAAAGTTCACCAAGCTTGTCCTCTAATCCTCTTCGCACATCATACATTATGGAAACTAATAGTGACACCAATGATAGTGCTTCAATAGATTCAAATACATGGGGTTCTATCAAAATTTTCAGTGAGAGGTCATGACATCAATATATTCCACATGCATATATTGCAACAGTGATAGGTCCAACACAGCAAGGTATGCCTAGTCTTCTAGCTCCAACAATAAGGGATGACTTCTTGGCAACCATTTCAGGATTGTTTGTGGAGTCATACATAGTGGATTTGGGGGACATCATTGATGATATACATGTTCTCTTTGATGGAGAAGATCCTTCTTCAGTTGTTGCGAGGGCTCACTCTGACCCTCATGTCCATTCTCTACATGATCGAGCTTCACATGTTGATGTGGTTGTGGATACTTATGTACGATAGTTGTAGGAGGTCTCTTATCAATTGAGGAGATAGTAGATTCTTTGAGACAGGTTCTATATTCATCCTTGATAGAGATAGTTGAGCAAGTTTTAGAGACATTAGTGATCATTGAGATTCTTTCTACACATAGGGGAAGCATCTCACTTGTACCTATGGTATTGTTTCTTCCAAAGGGGAGGAACACTATTCAATAGTCTTGGATCAGCTTCTACATCAGAGTAACTATAACTAATCAGCACTCTTCATTTGGGGGAGACTACCTTGTCTCTCTTCTTCTTCGCTCTTTTGGGGGGGACCTTTTCCTCTTTTGGGATAGTGTTCTTCTCACATTTCTCTATTAATTAAGTCTTAATAAATAGATTTAATTAATAAATTAATTATTTGAGAAAATTAATATAAAATATCATGTTATTTGATATTTTGATTATAATTAATTAAATGAGAATTAATTGAGGAAAAAGAATTAAATAAAAGAAAATTAGAAAATTAAAATTAATAATAATTATAAAATAATAATAAAATAATAAATAAATAATAATAATAAAAGTTATAAAAATTAAAATAAAAGTTATAAATATTTAAATAGAAATTATATAAAGAGTGAATTGGAGTTATAAGCTTGCACGGGAGTTAACGCACCTTTCTATTTCTCAAATGTCAACAACATGGGGGTTAGTGCATCAATTAAGCACATTGTGTCTACAACCCTATGACTCATCTAGAAGGTTGGAAAAGACCCATGCTTAGTTGGTGACACCTTCCAGCTATTTCTAGAAGCATTCTAGATGTTTCCTGAAAGCTCTTTATATTCAGGCATTTTTAGAAGCCTAGACATAGCGTTTGGAGTGCAATTTGGAGCATTGGAGGATTCGAGAATTCTGAAGAAGGAGTTTGCTCTACGGGTTTTGTAAGGAAGAGTGATTTAGCATCAGAATTTGAGTAGATTCTTGTGATTTTACTTATGCTATTTTTGCATCATGCATTTCATGTCTTCTTCGTGTCTTCCATATGTCTTCTGAGGAATTTCGTAATTTATTGTACATTCTCAATATGGGTAGATTAATTTATTTGAGAATTTTATATGCATAGATTTGAAAAGAACATGGGGCTAGGGTTGAAATTCATAGTCAAACCCATTAGATTAATTATTGGAAATTTTGGAGATCAGAGGTCTATGGAGGAATTCTAAAAATTGAAGTTTGTATTCATATATTATCAATTTTATTATACATACACACACACACACACACACACACACACACACACACACACATATATATGCAATTATATATATATATATATGTTCATGTACTATGATATTTTTAATTTTGTATATATTCATATATATATATACATACATATATATATACATATACCTTTATATATATATATATATATATATATATATATATATATATATAAATACATACATTTGTATATATAATATATATATATTTGTTAAAAACCAAATGACAATGGAAAAACGTTTATTCAAAATGTTCTTGAAATCACAATTGAAAAAATATATATATAAAAGTTCATTTGGAGGGGCGGGTTATACCCCGTAGTCCCTCCCTTTCCAATGTTGTTATTAATGGAGGGACTGTCACAGTTGACACGACTGACATCGTGACCTATATACGGCTCAGCGACAGCAGTCGCAAGTGTTTACTGCGGCCGTGGGTAGTACAGACCCGACACCCACGCCGAATACATTCAAGCACAGGGTACGGGCGATAGCGATGAGATATCATTTTTGTATAATAGTTTTCCTTATTCGGTCTTACATATAATGTTATTAAGTATTTTCATTATTAAATATTGTTATATGTTATTATTATATATATATATATATATATATATATATATTATTAATTATAACTAATTATTTTATTTAAAATGATTTGTATAGATGGATCAATTTGTAAAGATAAATGATTTAAAAAATATGAATAATAATTTATCAATTATTATTAAAATGAAGAGATATTAATAATTAATTTAATTAAACTTAGTTTAATTAAGGTTGATTATTAGAACGTGTTATAAATTGAAGTTTTGAAATATGTTGATTTCATTGGAAATGTTATTTTCAAAAAAAATACTATTAGATAAATTAGAATTGAGTCTAGTGGTTTTGGGGGAGAAACTTTTATCTACCAAACAAATACATGGGTTAGGTAAAACATGAAATTTCTCCACTTGATAGCTAAGTTGGAAAACATAAACTAGAAACCTCCACATTTAACTCAAGTATGTAATTTTAGCAAAACCAAAACATGTGTTTACATTGTGTATTCTTATGCTGTTGTTTTGGGTTTTGGGTTGACTAGTGTTGACCAGTTATAGGAAATCTACTAGAGGCTTGGGAGTTATGCGATTGTGATGTCATAATGATGTTTTAATCTCAATCTTTATAAACCCAACCATGGTTATGTGATGGAATGCTCTATGTATTGGATGTGATTACTGATTGTTATAGTTGAGATTCTTATGTATGAGATACTTGACTTAACCATTATTTTTGGTCATCGATCAGTTAACCTTGGTTATTTTCTAGTCGCCATGATGGGACTGAAATATAGATTTATTCTTGATGATGTCATGATGTGACATGTTTGACTCAACCATTTTTGGAGTCTTCAATCAGTTTGATTGAGATATATTTTGGTTATTGAGAACCATTGGATACTTTGATTATCAGTGATACTTCAGTTGCCAATAGAGAGCTATTGTGTTCATGATTTTCTATGGATGTTAGCTCATGGAGATTTGATGCTTTTATGCGTATTTGATGATTTGATTATGGATTATCTTTTGTGATTTTGAGATTTATGATTCCATGAGCATTAGGGTAGGATATCTACATGTAGTGACGGGAATTGGCTTGCAATGGGGGCCGAGACCCTAAGAGGCTGCCAGGGTAACTCATTGTAAGTTGGATTAATAAGTGATAACATTCACACCTAATACTATCTGAATGAACCTAAGAAGATAAGAGTTTTTTTCTCGCCCAGGCCTTGAGTGCTTGTACAGGCTAGGATGGGAGTAGTGAGATGCATGGTTGCGACCTTGCATTCCGTAGTATGCCTCGTCAGTATGAGAGAATACTAGTGGCCGCATTAAATTAGTATGGACCCGTAGAGTTTAGCTAACTGCCAAGGTAACTTGTACGTGATAATTGCGATGACACTTTCCCGCTTGCATAGTAGGTTCCTACATGTCATTGTGTGCCTTTGGAGATTAGATGTCAGATTTTGTGTTTGGAACCTTTGAGTTAGTATAATTTTAGGATTCTTGAACTTATAGAGATTTGTGCTATGTGATTTTGAGTAGCCTGTTTGGGACTTGAGATTATCTCCTCAGCATGGTGGGAGTGGACCACTTAGGTACCATGTGGTCAGGTGGTAGTGTATTTTCCACTTTTATCATTTTGAGTTTCATTGAGACATCGTGGCTGATGCGTCCTTCATGATGGTGGATATGTATCCTTTTTTATTGATGATTAGCATATGTTAGATGATGTTATCTTATGCTTTTATTTTCATGTTAGATTACTTTCTACATATGATGTTATATATGTTAGGAGTGACATTCCTACTATGTTAGTACTGATGATCTCTTTGGTGATTTGGAATGTTACGCACGGAGGGATGGCTAGGATCCACGATGGTCTAATGATGTTATTAATGGTTGGGAGGAACTGTGCACTTACTTTATTATGTTTGATCTTTATGATGGATGTATATGACTTCTATCATGTGTATCATGTGATTATCTCTACTTTGATGTATCATGGATTAGAATAGGATGATGTACCTTATTCTATGTATGTGTATTCTTTTGAGCTTGTCATACCCTGTGACATGTACAGTGGATGATTGAGTATTTGAAATGTAATGTATAAACATTAGACTTATCATTATTATTTCATGTGGATATTGTACTAGATGGATTTATGTATGTAATTCAACTTTAAGGGATTTTAAAGAATGTAATTTGTTATGTATGATATGTTTACTTTCAGATGGACATTGCTATTGCTTCCGTTATTGTACATAAGTTATATGTGGTATTTGCTTTCATGTTAAAAAAAAAATGCTACTAAACTTAGTGAAGTTCTAGGTTAATTCTTTGGATCCCTTGGCGGGGTATTACATTTGGTATCAGAGCCCGCATTCCTACATTGGGAGCTCTGGGTATTTTGGAACAACTAGAACTCTAAACTATTATGTGTAACTTGTAGAACTTGAACTAGGTGAACTAAAAAAAAACAAAACTCAAACTATTACTTGAATATTTTTCATACTTCAACACTTCGTTTCAAAACTGGAAATTTTAACTTAAACCTAAACATAGAACTGAACTTAGTACCTTGTACTGTTGTAGGATGGTAGTTGGGACTAGGTCTTCTGTTAAAGGTCGTGGTAGAGGCCGTGGAAGAGGCTGTGGTCATGGCAGAGCTATCAGTGTCCATGAGTCTTCCCATGAGGGATCGGCTCATGTAGAGAGTAGGGAAGAGCACTCTAGTAGACAATAGGAAGATAGCCGTAGAGAGGACCAAGCTGAGTCTGAAGATGTTGGTTTGAGGTAGATGATGCAAACTATTCTAGAACGTCTACCTCCTATTCAAGAGCAGTTCAAAGTGCATCAGACAGAACAAGAGCATAGACCCAGATCTAGAAGTCCTCAGAAGGATCATCAGAGGTCCATTGTGTCCACTTAGATCAAGGATCTTTCAAGATCCAAAATTAAGCCTTTCAATGGGAAAGGTTCTAGTTATGTGGCTGAGCAGTGGCTTATTTCCCTCGATAGGATTTTTTCCATGCAGGAGTTCGACAGCAATGTTAAGGCAAGATTTGCGATCACTAATTTAGAGAATTTTGGGACCACTTGGTGGACGATTGAGGAGAAGAAGCTGGGAATCGATATGAGCAGTGTTATGTGGGAACTATTTGTGAGGCCTCGCCCCGACCCATCGTAGCATAGTGATGCATTACTATTATTTTTTGATATTCATGACTCAAGATGTCGAGACATTATCTGATGCTTAGAACATATTTTATTATTTCATGTTGTGTGATGTTATTTTCAGATATATTGGATGATTGTCATTTAATGTTTCATGTATATGTATGTTGATGAAATCAGTAAATGTAGGATTGAGACTTTGATTTAAGAAATTTTAAATGATTAAGAATTAAGTAGGATAAAGAAACCCTTATTGATGTATGTTTTAACTTATGTGAATTTTTGAATACGTATACATCTATGTACATGTGATTTTATGGGACTATTGATGTGTGCAATGAGTGTGTAGATATTTAGCCAAGAAAACCTATGGAGGAACAGAACTGATCTCTATGTGCTACATTTGAAAACCTTGTTTTTCGTAATTCACATATTTGTATTGTGAGATGTATGTATGCATCTTCTTTGTTCAGTGAATGTTAATGTTTGTAATTATGTTCTTTCAGTGTCGCTCGACACTCGTATAATGGTTATGTGCTTCAGTGGTTGTTTAGGGTTAATTGTTTAACCTTTGGACCAAGTTGGTTTAAGTTAGTGTCAGTTTTCTATTAGGTTCTTAATTAGGGTTAGTCATCCCTAATCCGGATTAGTGCTTAATTTGCAAGTTAGAGTAGTTAGATGGACCTATTTTATTTCTAGATTTTATTTGACTCTAAACCTCTTTCCTAAGGCTTTTAAACATGTTATTATTCTAACTAAAGGGTATGGGTATGGGTTAGGGGTCTTTTCCAACCCCTAAGCCCCTTTTTTTGACTTTTGAGGTCACTCAAAAAGTCCCTTTTTTCCTTTGTGCGAAAATTTACCATGGCTATCTTGAGTTACCTCACCTTATCTCCACTTAGGGATTAACCATAGTGTAGGTTGAGTTAGGAGTTTCTAGAGTTGCTAGTGGGTGGAAATAGTTATTGCTCCTTTTGGGTGGTTGAGTTGGAGGCTTATTTAGAGGCCTTCCTTGGACTAGTTGGTTGTTACCCAATCTCTACATTTAGAGAAGTTTTCTTGAAGATTGAAGGAAGGAAGTGGAAACTCTACTTAAATTTGTTCATTGCCATTACCTCTTTGTGAAGGTAGGAAATTCTCATCTCCCTTATTCAGTTTTTATGGTTTGTTTCATGTTCATGCTACCTTGTTGTTGTTTCACTATTTGTATGGTTGTGGGTATGTTGGGAAGATTTGAAAGCTATGTTATTTTGGTTGTTTTCTTTTCATGGTTATGTTTGCAATTTTTTTTGAGTTTTCCTTGCATGGGTGTTTTGGTATTACTCACCCTTGGAGAGGGCAGAAGTGACCAATTTTGGAAAAGGTCTGTTTAGTTGGACTCCAACCAGTGTAGAGTCTCTTCTCAAGATGAGAAGAGGGATAAAAGGTAGGGAGTTATGGGCCCCTACTGGTCAGCACAAACCTGGTATGAATATGGCATGTTTAAATGGAAGAATGGAAGTTCTTGGTTATTAGCCCCAATTGGGCATCTGAATTGGTGTTGTGCTTGACTTCTCATGTTGGAAGAATCCACCTTTCCCTAGTCTTGATTCATTGTGAATCCTATTGTGTAAACCATGTATGATTATGCATGTTTGATTTTCTTTTGGTTCTGCTTGGTTGTCACCCGATCAGATATTGGTTCCTCCATAGTTCTTGAAATGAGATTCAGAAAATATTACAAATTCCTTGATTTTGATCATGAGGAAAAATTTGAATTAATTGTTGAAATTTGGGATTGAGATCCTATTGTAAATTGTATTTTAAACCTTATTGTAAATGGCAACAACACCGAGTTTTCTTACTAGTTCTTTCCCGATGGAGCCTTGAACTAGGATGCATAATAGAAAAAAAAGATTTATGAAATTATCCTTGCAATGTTTCCTTGTGAATTTTAAAAAAATTTGGCTTATGTTTGTGAGAAAATTGTTGGTAGATAATGTCTTGAATTATGAATGTTCAAGTTTTAATTATGATAATGAAGAGTTGAATTGATATAGTGAGTTTCAAATATGATGTATAAGTATTATGATGAGATCAAATCAAGAGCAAACCCTATATTACGAAATCAAAGATATTTCATTTCTTGATAAATTTCATGGTGGTTATAATCAAATTTGAATTAGAATAATCCACCACCTTTTTAATTATGTGTATAGTATCATTCACCTCCTAAGTCCTTCAAATATGATCAATTGGACTGAGAGGTTGTATTCTTGAAATCAATAATAATAATAATTTAGAACTCATACCATGTCCTTGAAGAATTAATATAAAAAATACATGTTTAAATAAGAGACTGAGAGACTATACCTAATGTACTCCCTTGCATTGGCATGCTTGTATAAAGGAAAAATGTTAAAAATAGATTTGATTAAATCCTAAGTAACATAAATGAAATGCATAAAATAAAATGAACATGCCTTGTTAAAATTTTGCTTCAAAAAAAAATGCACTCCTAGGAGTAAAAACTCTCTGGAAAATACATGAGGAGAAAATTTCATTCCTTCCAAGACCACAGAGCATATTCTTTGAATAGATTCCTTCCTAAGAGAATAAAGAAATAAAAGAAATCTTATGTTAATCTCTTGGGTGCATAAAATTGAATATATATATATATATATATATATATATATATATATATATATTTAAAAAAAAGTTAATATCTATATTATCACCTATAAAACTTTATGAATTTATTGCATGATCACCTTCTTTGGACGTCAGTTTTGGTTTGAATTAAAGTGAACTTTTGTTTTAATTAAGTCTTTTGTATGAGGGAGGGTGACATCATTTTGTCCCCCCACATCCCATCTCCCATCTACCTCTTACCTTATGGAGCGCTCACCTTCTTCTTTCATTTTCAACAAGTTGCAAACATATTTAAACATGCATCTAGAAATTAAGCCGCCCACCTTTGCTTGGGGTCTGCACCTGTTAGCGTGGGGCAGAGCGCTGTCCCAAGGAAAATGCTTGGGAAGCGCTGCCCATAGAGGTGGGGAGGGGGTAGGTGTAGGGTGTGGGTAGGTGTAGGGAGGAGGGGTTAAGTGAAATGTCCCTTTACTGGTTTTGTATGATATTTCCAACCTCTAATCAGATTTTCAAGATCAAACAACTAATATCACAAAGACCCACCAAATTTCTCAAGAATCCCCAAATCGGGTATGCCAGAAATTGTGCCAAAAGCTTCACAGCTTCACAAATTATTAATAAATCTGAAAGTGGAAATTTTTACAGAAATTTCAGCAGAATAACAGCCTACAAAATGAAATTTCTAGATCCGTATAGCCTTTACACAATAGTTCTCAAATGTATGACAAAAACTATGCTCATCGAGCTCCCGAAATTAACACAAAAATGCCCGGAAACACCACAAAAACACTAATAATCTATCTCAAAAGTTTAATCACATCCCAATACATATATTTAGCTCTATTTTAATACCTTAAAGTCTTAAATACAGTAGCAACCCAAATTGATATGAAATACTCAACTGAAAACACCAAACTCATACAAAAAACACACCTGAAAACTCACAAATCTGCACTGTTCAGCACAAAGGCAAACTCTGTATGAGCATGCACATGGAATGGCTTCAAACTCTCATCCTTAGCCTTCTTGGAAACCTAAAAACTTCCATTCTTGGGTCTCCCTGGAAACCTGTAAACTCCCGTTCTTGGGTCTCCTTCTCCACAGGTTTGGCAGCCTCTGAAGAATAACAAAGAAAATGAGCAAAATCAAGTTCTCCAATCAGCCCAAAATGCCTCCAAACCCCTTAAAAGAGGGCATAACTGTACCTCACATCCAAGAGAGGTTAATGAAACATATTTTAATAATAATTTTCATTTATTAGTCCAACTGTTTCCAAAGATTAATCCCCTTTTTCCGAAACTTCACTTTCTTGTGCCTGCTTGCCTTAGCAAAGATTTTTATTTTTTAATTATTTGAAAAGGGGACATGAAAAGTCCTCCCCTCCCAAAAATTGCTTGTCCTCAAGAAATGGCTAAACAATAAACCAATCAATCCACCTGGATCCCAAATGTAGTCATGAACTATACTACTGCCAATTAACACAGGCTCCTGCAATATCCTCTGCAATATGACCAAGAGGAATCCATAATCAAACTGACAATTACAGCTCAACCAAACTCCAAAATCATCACTTCCATAGTCAAAAACCCATGAGACACAAACTCTTAGAACATCAAAACCTAAGTAAAGTGGACAAATCAAACTACCAACACAGTAAATACCATCAACGCATCCCACTGGCCTATATGGAATGTACAATCCAACTCTGCAACAATGGTGAATGCTCTCGAATGAAACTGTACCAAGTATGGAGAATCCACACTCTGTACAACTCCTGCAGTCAACAAAACTTTGCAAATCACTGGCCACTATCTCATAACCATAACTCCCATGCACTACTGATGGTGAAAAGACATTACAAGATAAAGAGTAAGAAATGGAACCCAAACCAAATTTTCCTGCCATCAACTCCTCAAAACAAGGATCAAATGCTAACTGATGTACATACCTTGCAATATAATGTTGATTAAAAAAACCAACCTCAATCAATAGCTCACCATGAACAAGTGATACAACCCACTGTGACTAATCACTAGCTAAGTTAGGAGATGTCATAGCCAAAGGAGTAGAATCAATAACAACACCCATTGAAGCATCACTCTCAAACTCCTGCTCTAAGTCACATATTTTCAAGCTGTCAACTGTAGAACCTATCACCATGTCATACCCATCAAAACTCTCATCTTGAGGCATCAAACTGTCCCATAACTAATGATAAGCACTAGGAACCAAAGTACATCTTTGTATCATCATCTCATCAACATGGTCATTAAAGGTAAATTGATGAGCGTACCTCACAGTGTAATGTCGATAAAATGCGCCAATCGCAGTCAGTGGTTCAGACTGTAATCCAGATGAAACTAACTGCAATTGATCATTAACCATGTTGGAACTAACTACTACCTCCAAAGATATCACCAAGGGAGTAGTATTACTAGCAGGAACCATGCTAATTGCCGACTCACCAACATCACACATGATCTTTGATACATCTCTAGTCTCTGTGTCATCAGTACTAGAGGCCACCACTATGTCAGGCATACAACAATTTGCTACAACACCCAACTCAACTGAACCTGACTCTAGTGGAAATGAACCTGATATGCCAATGTTAGTATCAAGGATGGATGCATCCCTATCTCCACTGTCTCTAACAATCTTAGCCATGGACATCCTCAGATCACCAAACACCATAGCTTGTGACTGTATAGAATTAGGTAAAGACTGTAGTCGCTCTAACTCCATGGTCACCTTAGCCAAATGAAACTGTGTCTCCTTGAAAGCCAACTATGTACTCTCAAGAATCTCAGAAGTCACCTCAAGCTGCTTAGTAAGCTCACTCACCTCATCTTCCTTGGGCAACAATGCATCATATGTTGTACTACCCCACTCCATAAGATAATCTCTGTCAGCTACCAACTTCATATAATCTTGTCTAAGAATCTAGATAGCCTCCCATAAAGAGTGGAATTCTGTCAAGGAAAGATAACTGCCTCCTTGCTCATCACTAGTAGGAGAACCCCATCCATAAACTGCTAACAATTGATGAGCAGCATCAAAATGTTTGCAAGCGATAACAATGTCTCACTCACTAACTCTCAACTAATTAGACACATGATGGCACTGGCTTGACTGTCTCCTACAAACCTCCTCTGATGCACTGTCTAAAGGAGTATCCTCAAAGTTACTAGTCTCTAGAGTATTACCATCCATGTCCTGTGAATCAACTCTAAAGCTCATATCAACATACGGAGTATCAAAAATTGTAGCACTGTTGTCCAACTCCTCTGTACCCAAAGAAACTAAGTATTCAAAACTGCCCACTGTATCCTCCTGGATGTCATCAATGCCAATATGATCCTGGGACTCATCTGTACACACTGCCAAATATGAAAGATCATCAACACATTCTAGCAAGTATGGTCGACTGGATATATGAACAAAGCCCAACATCGATGTATAAAAACTAATACCAACATTAGACAAGATATTGGCACAAGAAAAGACAACACCGTGTAATCTTCTAATCAAATCCATGATACCACCCAAACAAACACTGCTACCAAAAAGTGTTAAAGATCTCTAGTCAACTGAATCCCAAACGCCAATATAACAATCTCAAGTCCATATCCATAAACTAGAATCAACTGGTAACTCAAGCAAACTCTGCACCTGAGTAATATGACCAATACCAACTAACTCCACATACCTGTCATGATGAGATAATGAAGTCACAATACTATCTTTGTTCACCTTTAGCTGGCTAGACAAATCATATGAAGTACTACCAGCCTCAACCTCATGTGATGAAGCATCTAACTGTGTCTGGTACTCTCTCTCAGCAAAGTTATGAATGCTCAATGTCTGCTCATCTCTACCAGGTATCTCACCATCCTACACAACAACATCCTCATAATCATCATCTGAACCCACTACACTGTAGTCACTGCCTATTGTAACTATACCATCCTGAATACCTGTGGCATCACCCTTTGACAACCTGTAAACAATTGTCTCAATTTGAGTATCAAGTTGACCATTACTATCAATCTATGTAATATCCTTTCCCACCACCTCATGTGGCAAAGTAGAATCTGAGACCTCTACCTGGCTATCAGCTAGTTTCTCAAACTCCTCATGCAAGTTCTTGGGAATTGTGTCATCTGTCCTGTGGGAAAATCTGCCAAATAGAAATCCAGTCAACTTATCCACCTTAGCTGGGTCGGACAACATGTCATTCATTATACGGTTGTGCTCAACCAACTGTTCAGACATGTCATGGCTTATTTTCATAAGTTTATCTCGAATGTCTAAATAACCATCCTTTCTACTATTTTGACTCTGGATATCAATTGTCCAAGATCGTGTCCTCTGAGACTCTGTACTATACCTGTCCATTCTGGATAAAGTAGAGCGTAACCCCAATAGGATATAACTTCTTCAAACACCAAGAACTAACATGAAAATGATTAGAAGTAGCATGCAACCATAGATTTTGACATGCAACTGATTAGAAGCAACATGAAACCACCAAATTCACCAAGAACTAACATGCAAATGATTAGAAATAGCATGCAACCATAAATTTTGACATGCAGCTGATTAGAAGCAACATGCAATCATAAATTATGACATGCAAGATCTGGGTAGTTGTCAAAACTGACATGCAAGATCTGGGTAGTTGTCAAAATTGACATGAAAACTTCTACAACCACCAAATTCACCAAGAACTAACATGAAAATGATTAGAAGTAGCATGCAACCATAAATTTTGACATGCAGTTGATTAGAAGCAACATGCAATCATAAATTATGACATGCAAGATCTGGGTAGTTGTCAAAACTGACATGCAAACTTCTACAACCGCCAAATTCACTAAGAACTAACATAAAAATGATTAGAAGTAGAATGAAACCATAAATTTTGACATGTATCTGATTAGAAGCAACATGCAACCATAAATTATGACATGCAAGATTTGGGTAGTTCTCAAAACTAAAATGCAAGATCTGGGTAGTTGTCAAAACTGACTTGCAAACTCCTACAAACCCTCAGGCTGGCAAGATCATGGATCTGATACCACTTAAATGTCCCTTTACTAGTTTTCTATGATATTTCCAACCTCTAATCAGATTTTCAAGATCAAAAAACTAATATCACAAAGACCCACCAAATTTCTCAAGAAACCCCAAATCGGGTATGCCAGAAATTGTGCCAAAAGCTTCACAGCTTCACAAATTATTAATAAATCTGAAAGTGGACATTTTTACAGAAATTTCAGCAGCATAACAGCCTAAAAAATGACATTTCCAGATCCTTATATCCTTTACACAATAGTTCTCAAATGTAGGACAAAAACTATGCTCATCGGGCTCCCGAAATTAACACAAAAATGCCCGAAAACACCACAAAAACACTAATAATCTATCTCAAAAGTTTAATCATATTCCAATACATATATTTAGCTCTATTTTAATACCTTAAAGTCTGAAATACAGCAGCAACCCAAACTGATATGAAATACTCAACTGAAAACATCAAACTCATACAAAAAACACACCTGAAAACTCACAAATCTGCACTGTTCAGCACAAAGGCAAACTCTGTATGAGCATGCACATGGAATGGCTTCAAACTCCCATCCTTAGCCTTCCTGGAAACCTACAAACTCCCGTTCTTGGGTCTCCCTGAAAACTTGTAAACTCCTGTTCTTGGGTCTCCTTCTCCACAAGTTTGGCAGCCTTTGAAGAATAACAAAGTAAATGAGCAAAATCAAGTTCTCCAATCAGCCCAAAATGCCTCCAAACCCCTTAGAAGAGGGCATAACTGTAACTCACGTCCAAGAGAGGTTAATGAAACATATTTTAATAATAATTTTCATTTATTAGTCCAACGGTTTCCAAAGATTAACCCACTTTTTCCAAAACTTCACTTTCTTGGGCCTGCCTGCCTTAGCAGGGATTATTATTTTTTAATTATTTGAAAAGGGGACATGACATTAAGATAGTATAGGTTAGTTTAATTTAAGGTTGTTTTATAGAGTTACTTTGTTAATTTATATGTTTGTTAGAATTAGTTTAAGTTCAGATTAGTTAATGTTAGATTTAAATATTTTTGTTGGTTATTTATGCTTATTAAAATTTTAATGTATATGATATATTTGTTTTAGTATCTTTTTTTTTAGCATGTTTTAGAAAAGTCATTAAGTTAGTTAAATGTAATTAAGTTTAGAACTATGACTAGTCAATTATATTAGATTTAGTTAGCTTTATTTTTTTGTAGATTAATTTAGTTGTTTATATATTAATGTTAATTTATTTAGTTTTGTAATATTTTTAGTTTCGATTAGATATATGTAAAACTGCATATGGTATTTAATTTAAGATAAATTCTGTTTAGATTTAAGTTAAATCTTAGATTTTAGAAATGTTAGTATTAAATAGAATTTTGTTAATTTGGTCTTTAATAAATTGATTTATTAAATTAACTTTGTAAAAGATAGTTATCATCAGATGTAAATATTAATGGGTTTAATTAAGAAGGTTAGTCCCTTGTATCAAAATTTAATAGACTAGTTAACAATCTATTTAAATTAATGATCGATATCAATCTTATCACTTAAGATATAATCGTCTTCATGTTAAAATCTTAAGACATAATGTAGAGAATCTGTACGCAAAATGTTATCTCAATCATTTCATCTTAAAGCACTATATTTAATAACTATACTTAGTAATGTTTTAACCAAATTAATGATAAAGGATAAATCAATGATTAATTCTTGTGTGAAGATTTTAAAACTTAAGACGTATCGAAGAGATCTTTTTCTTAAACTGTAATCACAATCATTTTAAACTTAGAACTTGTTTATTTAATAATTATTTTAAAAAAAAGAAAAAAAAAATTGTGTTCTTGCCCTCATAGTTTGGGCATGACATTTTCGTATCAGAGCCAGGTTTCAAAACTAGGAACCTTAACCATTGTGCTTCCTAAACTTAACTCAAACTTTTAATTGTGTAGATGCCGCCTATTACTCATAACCGATGAGGCAGAGGTCATAGGACTAGGGGTGGTAGAGCAGGATAGGAGGATGGGCCACCACCACCTCCACCACCACCTCCACCTCCACCTCCACCACCACCGAACTCGAACTAGGACATTATAGATGCACTTTAGACTTTGATCGATGTAGTTCAGCAGAGAGTGGTACCAAGAGTGGAAGCAGAGGGACTCGGAGGATGCGGGCCCAGAGTTAGAGAGAGGACTAGGAGTCCCCCACCAAGGCAGTTAGAGGGTTAGGGTGAACACGAAGAAGAGTCCATACACCAGAGAGGACCCCCTTTTGACAAACCTCCTAGACATGTAGGAGATGACATTAGGGAATTGATTCGACTCAAACCGCCATTGTTTACCGGTACCACTAAGGGTTTAGTAGCAAAGGCATGGTTGCAGAGCTTACAGCGGTGCTTTGGGTTACACCCTTATGGGAGTAATCTAAAAGCATGCCTAGTAGTTCATCAATTGAGAGGGGATGCCTCCAACTGGTGGCATCAGGAGGAGATCATTGGTGGAGTGAGGATGGACACCCTCACATGGGAATCTTTCCTAGAAAGATTTCGAGAGAGGTACTTGTCAGAGCATTTCTGACAGAAGCAGATAGAGGAGTTCCATTCTCTTTATTAGAGAGGCCTTACAGTGGCTCAGTACGAGAGTAGGTTTCTCGAGCTCCTTCCTTATGTGGAATACATGAAGGATGAGAAACTACGGGTGCATCACTTTATCATGGGTTTGAATTTCTCTCTTCAGGGCCCAGTTAGGATGGCCTTCCCTACCACCTTCAGATAGGCAGTGGAGATAGCACTAGTTGCTGAGGATACTCGAGGTAGGCAGGAGTCACGGGATCGGTCTCAGAACCGAAACTCCTTCCAGCAGAAACCCCCTTGGAAAGGGAATCAGAACTATACAACATGGTCCTCTAGGGGCCAGTAGTCTCAGTAGCCAAAACCCCAGCAGTAGCAGTAGAAACCTTCTCAGGGTTATCAGGGCTCTAAGCCCAAGTAGTGGCAGTCACAGGGTCCTAGGTAGGATCAGAAAGTATAGGCCCCACAGTCACAGTCAGTGAAGACTCAGCAGTCTTCTAGGGGAGAATTCAGTGGATCTAGCAGGTCAAGAGGCCCACAACAGTATGGGTTACAGGGTGCACGATCTTATACTCGTGGACCATGCTACACTTGTGGTGGCATGGGTCATATAGCTAGGGATTGTCCGCAGGGACAGGCATCCAGTGGTCAGAGTAGGGCTTTTTCAGAGCCGATAGTTGGTGACATGGGTGGATCCCATAGAGTTTTTGCAGTGGTTGACAACCGCCAGGCTGAGCATCAGGCCACAGTTATCGAGGCTATAGGTATTATACAAGGCCATATGGTTGCAATTTTATTTGATTCTGGGGCTACTGACTCTTTTATATCTCCATTTGTGGTGGAGCGTTGCGAGCTAGTGGTAGTTAGACAGGATGTTAGTTGGGAGGTAGAGTTAGCCTCAGGAGCTAGAGTGTCAGTTAGTTCCATGGTGCAGAGTTGTCAGATGCAGATTGGAGACATGTCCACTAGGACTGATCTACGCATTACCCCTCTAGGTTCTTATGATGTTGTTCTTGGCATGGATTGGCTTTATGCCCACAGCGCCAAGATGGATTGTCAATAGAAGAGGGTGGAATGTGTGGATGATGATGGTATCTCTAGGGAGATCTTTGGAGTGAAGAGGCCAGTGTCCCTTCGTATGATTTTTGCTATGCAACTTAGATGGTGCATGTGAAAGGGTTGTCAGTTGTTTGCTATCACTATTAGTGATAGAGAGGAAGATTCAGAAAGGGAACCATCCCTTGATGATTTTCCAATCCTTCAGGAGTTTGCAGATGTGTTTCCTTCAGAGCTTCCTGGTATGCCTCTACCTCGAGCAGTGGATTTTCATATAGACCTAGTGCTAGAAGCTGAGCCAGTTTCGAGAGCACCATACAAGATGACTACTCATGAGCTTAGTGAGCTAAAGGCTCAGTTGGAGGAACTTTTGGAGAAGGGGCATATTCGACCTAGTGTGTCACCTTGGGGTGCATCGGTGATCTTCGTCAAGAAGAAGGATGGATCACTTAGGTTGTGTATTGATTATCGGCAATTGAACAAAGTGACCATCAAGAAACGATATCCTCTTCCCAGAATCGATGACCTCTTCGATCAATTGCAGGGTGCCCGAGTATTTTCAAAGATTGACCTAAAGTCGGGTTACCATCAGTTGAAGATTGTGGATAGTGATATCCCCAAAATAGCTTTTCGTACTAGGTATGGCCACTACAAGTTCATTGTGGTACCTTTTGGCCTTACAAATGCTCCAGCTATATTCATGAGCCTCATGAATGGAGTATTTCATACTTTTTTGGATAAGTTTGTGGTTGTGTTTCTTGATGACATTCTAATTTATTCTCATGATGAGAGAAAGCATGAAGAGCACCTGAGACAGGTATTGCAGAGGCTGAGAGAGAATCAGTTGTTTGGCAGCTTGTCGAAGTGTGCATTCTTCAGACTCGAGATACATTATTTGGGTCATGTCATATTGGGGGATGGTGTCTCAGTAGACCCATCAAAGATCAAGGCTATCATGGATTGGCCAGCACCCACCAGTGTTACTAAAGTGAGGAGCTTTATGGGGCTAGTAGGATATTACTGACACTTCATTTCAGGATTCTCTAGATTGGCACACCCCATCACTTCTCTTCAAAAAAAGGGGAAAAAGTATGAGTGGACAAAGAAGTGTGGTAGAGCTTTTGAAGAGCTCAAGAGAGCCCTCACGAGTGCACCGATTCTTGCAGTACCAGATCCTGTTGCAAATTTTGTGGTGTGCACCGATGCATCTTTAGATGGTTTAGGGGTAGTCCTTATGTAGGAAGGACGACCTATTTCTTTTGATTCTAGGAAGTTGAGGACTCATGAACTCAATTATCCTACTCATGACCTAGAACTAGCGGCAGTGGTTCATGCCTTGGTGAGATGGTGACATTTCCTTCTAGGTCATAGATTCGAGCTTCATTCTGATCACCAGAGCTTGCAGTACATATTTTCTCAGCCGAACCTTAATGTTAGGCAAAGAAGGTGGATGGAGTTCTTGTGTGAGTATGATTTTGATGTTCATTACATCAAGAGAAAGGAGAATGTGGTTGCAGATGCCTTAAGTAGAAGGCGCCATGAGCTTTCATCTATGACTACTTGCACTGACTTGAGAGAGTGGATCTTGCAACACTTACCAGCTGAAAAGCTTTATGTAGAAGTTAGTCAGTTAGTACATTCTCAGAGACCCTTGGAAGGGAAGTTTGCAGAGTATTCCTTGGAGTTCGATGGATTTTTGCATCATAGGGGACGTATGTATGTACCTTCCATAGGGAGTTTGCGCGAGCTCATTGTACTTGAGGCTCATAGAGCACCTTATGCAGTGCACCTCGGTGTTAAGAAGTTACATGCAGATTTGAGGCAGTTGTATCATTGGCCAGGCATGAGAGTGCAGATTGCTAGCCTTGTTGCGAGATGCCTTGAGTGCTAGAGGGTGAAGGCGAAGCACCGTCATCCTGGCAGGCTTCTCCAGCCACATGAGATTGCAGTGTGGAAATGGGACACTATATCTATGGATTTTATTATTGTTCTTCCTATTTCATCTCGTCGCCATGATGCCATTTTGGTGATAGTTGACACATTGACCAAGGTTGCCCATTTTTCACCCGTGCGTACTACATTCACAACACGAGACATAGCTCAGGTGTTCTTGTGAGACATTGTTAGACTTCATGGTGTTCCCAATAAGATCATATCTGACAGAGACTCTTTATTCACTTCTTCATTTTGGAGAGAGTTACAATCAGCTTTGGGCACTAGGCTCAATTTTAGTACAGCGTACCATCCTCAGACCGATGGCTAGACCGAGCAAGTGAATCAGGTTTTGGAGGACATGCTACATATGTACGTGATGGATCATCAGGTCAAATGGGAGGAATACCTACATCTTGTTGAGTTTTCCTACAACAATGGGCATCATTCTTCCATAGGTATGCCACCTTATGAGGATTTATATGGGAGACCGTGCAGGACACCCTTGAGTTGGGATAGAATCGAGGATAGAGTATCTATTGGTCCCCAGTTAGTAAAGGAGATGGAGCAATAGGTGACTCTGATTAGACAATGCCTGAGAGAGGAACAGGATAGGCAAAAGAAGTATGCTAATGTGAAGAGGACAGATCGAGAGTATCAGGTTGGTGATAGATTGTTTCTAAGTGTGTGACCACACAAGAGTCCAATTCATTTCGAAAAGGGCTCTAAGTTGGCACCTCAATTTGTTGGGCCTTTCAAGATCCTTGAGAGGATAGGACCTGTTGCATACCATTTAGCTTTGCCACCTAGCCTGTCATGCATCCACGATGTGTTTCATATTTCAGTACTTAGAGGATGCATTTATGATGAGTCTCATATTATAGATTGGGATGCTTTATAGGTGGAGTCAGACGGACAGCTAGCACTAGAGCCTATCTGCATTATTGCTCGATAGACCCTAGCACTTCGAGGCTGAGAGCTAGACCAGGTTAGGGTCCAATGGGATTGTTACGATGAGGTCACGGCTTCATGGGAGGATGCAACACAAACGCAATCTTAGTACCCGTACCTTTTTTATGAACTCTAGAAGGAAGTTCATGCCTAGTGGGGGAGGATGTGAGGCCTTGCCTTGACCCATCGTAGCATAGTGATGCATTACTATTATTTTTTGATATTCACAACTCGAGATGTCGAGACATTATTTGATGCTTAGAACATATTTTATTATTTCATGTATATGTATGTTGATGAAATCAGTAAATGTAGGATTGAGACTTTGATTTAAAAGATTTTAAATGATTAAGAATTAAGTAGGATAAAGAAACCCTTATTGATGTATGTTTTAATTTATGTGAATTTTTGAATACGTATACATCTATGTAGATGTGATTTTACGGGACTACTGATGTGTGCAATGAGTGTGCAGATATTTAGCCAAGAAAACCTACAGAGGAATAGAACTGATCTCTATGTGCTACATTTGAAAACCTTGTTGTTTGTAATTCACGTATTTGTATTGTGAGATGTATGTATGCATCTTCTTTGTTCAGTGAATGTTAATGTTCGTAATTATGTTCTTTCAGTGTCGCTTGACACTCGTATAATGGTTATGTGCTTCAGTGGCTGTTTAGGGTTAATTTTTTAACCTTTGGACCAAGTTGGTTTAAGTTAGTGTCAGTTTTCTATTAGGTTCTTAATTAGGGTTAGTCATCCCTAATCCGAATTATTGTTTAATTTGCAAGTTAGAGTAGTTAGATGGACCTATTTTATTCCTAGATTTTATTTGACTCTAAACCTCTTTCCTAAGGCTTTTAAACATGTTATTATTCTAACTAAAGGGTATGGGTATGGGTTAGGGGTCTTTTCCAACCCCTAAGCCCCTTTTTTTGACTTTTGAGGTCACTCAAAAAGTCCCTTTTTGCCTTTGTGCGAAAATTTACCATGGCTATCTTGAGTTACCTCACCTCATCTCCACTTAGGGTTTAACCATAGTGTAGGTTGAGTTAGGAGTTTCTAGAGTTGCTAGTGGGTGGAAATAGTTATTGCTCCTTTTGGGTGGTTGAGTTGGAGGCTTATTTAGAGGCCTTCCTTGGACTAGTTGGTTGTTACCCAATCTCTACATTTAGAAAAGTTTTCTTGAAGATTGAAGGAAGGAAGTGGAAACTCTACTCAAATTTGTTCATTTCCATTACCTCTTTGTGAAGGTAGGAAATTCTCATCTCCCTTATTCAGTTTTTATGGTTTGTTTCATGTTCATGCTACCTTGTTGTTGTTTCACTATTTGTATGGTTGTGGGTATGTTGGGAAGATTTGAAAGCTATGTTATTTTGGTTGTTTTCTTTTCATGGTTATGTTTGCAATTTTTTTTGAGTTTTCCTTGCATGGGTGTTTTGGTATTACTCACCCTTGGAGAGGGCAGAAGTGACCAATTTTGGGAAAGGTCTGTTTAGTTGGACTCCAACCAGTGTAGATTCTCTTCTCAAGATGAGAAGAGGGATAAAGGGTCGGGTGTTATAGGCCCCTACCCGTCAGCACAAACTTAGTATGAATATGGCATGTTTAAATGGAAGAACGGAAGTTCTTGGTTATTAGCCCCAATTGGGCATCTGAATTGGTGTTGTGCTTGACTTCTCCTGTTGGAAGAATCCACCTTTCCCTAGTCTTGATTCATTGTGAATCCTATTGTGTAAACCATGTATGATTATGCATGTTTGATTTTCTTTTGATTCTGCTTGGTTGTCACCCGATCAGATATTGGTTCCTCCATGGTTCTTGAAATGAGATTCAAAAAACATTACAAATTCCTTGATTTTGATCATGAGAAAAAATTTGAATTAATTGTTGAAATTTGGGATTGAGATCCTATTGTAAATTGTATTTTAAACCTTATTGTAAATGGCAACGACACCGGGTTTTCTTACTAGTTCTTTCCCGATGGAGCCTTGAACTAGGATGCATAATAGAAAAAAAAGATTTATGAAATTATCCTTGCAATGTTTCCTTGTGAATTTAAAAAAAATTTGGCTTATGTTTGTGAGAAAATTGTTGGTAGATAATGTCTTGAATTATGAATGTTCAAGTTTTAATTATGATAATGAAGAGTTGAATTGATATAGTGAGTTTCAAATATGATGTATAAGTATTATGATGAGATCAAATCAAGAGCAAACCCTATATTACGAAATCAAAGATATTTCATTTCTTGATAAATTTCATGGTGGTTATAATCAAATTTGAATTAGAATAATCCACCACCTTTTTAATTATGTGTATAGTATCATTCACCTCCTAAGTCCTTCAAATATGATCAATTGGACTGAGAGGTTGTATTCTTGAAATCAATAATAATAATAATAATAAGAATTTAGAACTCATACCATGTCCTTGAAGAATTAATATAAAACATACATGTTTAAATAAGAGACTAAGAGACTATACCTAATGTACTCCCTTGCATTGGCATGCTTGTATAAAGGAAAAATGTTAAAAATAGATTTGATTAAATCCTAAGTAACATAAATGAAATGCATAAAATAAAATGAACATGCCTTGTTAAAATTTTGCTTCAAAAAAAAAATGCACTCCTAGGAATAAAAACTCTCTGGAAAATACATGAGGAGAAAATTTCATTCCTTCCAAGACCACAGAGCATATTCTTGAATAGATTCCTTCCTAAGAGAATAAAGAAATAAAAGAAATCTTATGTTAATCTCTTGGGTGCATAAAATTGAATATATATATATATATATATATATATATATTTTTAAAAGTTAATATCTATATTATCACCTATAAGACTTTATGAATTTATTGCATGATCACCTTCTTTGGACATCAGTTTTGGTTTGAATTAAAGTGAACTTTTGTTTTAATTAAGTCTTTTGTATGAGGGAGGGTGACATCATTTTGTCCCCCCACATCCCATCTCCCATCTACCTCTTACCTTATGGAGCGCTCACCTTCTTCTTTCATTTTCAACAAGTTGCAAACGTATTTAAACATGCATCTAGAACTTAAGCCACCCACCTTTGGTTGGGGTCTGCACCTATCAGCGTGGGGCAGAGCGCTGTCCCAAGGACAACGCTTGGGAAGCGCTTCCTTGGGAAGCGCTGCCCATAGAGGTGGGTAGGGGGTAGGTGTAGGGTGGGGGTAGGTGTAGGGAGGAGGGGTTAAGATAGTATAGGTTAGTTTAATTTAAGGTTGTTTTATAGAGTTAGTTTGTTAATTTATATGTTTGTTAGAATTAGTTTAAGTTCAGATTAGTTAATGTTAGATTTAAATGTTTTTGTTGGTTATTTATGCTTATTAAAATTTTAATGTATATAATATATTTGTTTTAGTATCTTTTTTTTTAGCATGTTTTAGAAAAGTCATTAAGTTAGTTAAATGTAATTAAGTTTAGAACTATGACTAGTCAATTATATTAGATTTAGTTAGCTTTATTTTTTTGTAGATTAATGTAGTTGTTTATATATTGATGTTAATTTATTTAGTTTTGTAATATTTTTAGTTTCGATTAGATATATGTAAAACTGAATATGGAATTTAATTTAAGATAAATTCTATTTAGATTTAAGTTAAATCTTAGATTTTAGAAATGTTAGTATTAAATAGAATTTTGTTAATTTGGTCTTTAATAAATTGATTTATTAAATTAACTTTGTAAAAGATAGTTAGCATCAAATGTAAATATTAATGGGTTTAATTAAGAAGGTTAGTCCCTTGTATCAAAATTTAATAGACTAGTTAACAATCTATTTAAATTAATGATCGATATCAATCTTATCACTTAAGATATAATTGTCTTTATGTTAAAATCTTAAGACATAATGTAGAAAATATGTACGCAAAATGTTATCTCAATCATTTCATCTTAAAGCACTTTATTTAATAACTATACTTAGTAATGTTTTAACCAAATTAATGATAAAGGATAAATCAATGATTAATTCTTGTGTGAAGATTTTAAAACTTAAGACGTATCGAAGAGATCTTTTTCTTAAACTGTAATCACAATCATTTTAAACTTAGAACTTGTTTATTTAATAATTATTTAAAAAAAAAAAAAAAAAAATTGTGTTCTTGCATCTATAGTTTCTAAGTGTAAGCTAGATGCGGTGAAGCAAGATCGTGGTTGGCAAGTGGAACTAGCCTCATGCATTAAGGTCTCCACAGACTCTGTAGTTCATAAGTGCAGGCTTAGCTTAGGAAGCTTTGACACTGCAGTGGATCTTCAAGTCATACCCCTTGGTTCCTATGATGTGGTTTTAGGCATGGACTGGCTTGGATTTTATAGAGCCAGTATAGATTGCAGAAAGAAGATCATTTTGTGCCAAGATGACCAAGGGAATGATGTGCAGATAGGTTGGATATCGAGGCCTATATCTCTATGGATGATTTTTGCTATGCAATTAAAGTGAAGTTTCCGTAAGGGATGTTAGATATTTGCTATTATGGTAAATGATCTTGATGAGGAAGATCCTATGAGGGAGACTTTAGATCACCCAATTTTGCAGGAGTACGCAGATGTTTTTCCAAGTGAGGTTCCAGGCATGCCTCCAAAGAGGGACATTGACTTTAGTATTGATCTGATTCCTGGAGTGGAGCCTATCTCTAAAGCTCCTTATCGCATGACAACACAAGAATTGGATGAGCTACGTCTTCAGCTAGAGGAACTTTTGGCCAAAGGGAGCATTCGACCTAGTGTATCACCATGGGGAGCTCCAGTGCTCTTTGTGAAGAAGAAAGACGGTTCTTTGCACCTTTGTATTGACTACAAACAGTTGAATAAGGTGACTATTAAGAATAGGTATCCTTTGCCTAGGATTGATGACTTATTTGATTAGATCAAGGGAGCTACAGTATTCTCCAAGATTGGCCTTAAGTCAGGATACCACCAGCTTCGCATTAAGGAAGTAGATATTCACAAGACTGCTTTTTGAACTTGCTATGGGCATTATGAGTTCACAGTGGCACCTTTTGGGTTGACTAATGCTCCATCAGTTTTCATGAGGTTGATGAATGGTGTGTTTTGATCTTATCTAGATAGGTTTACTCGTGTTTCTTGATGACATATTGATATATTCAAAGACTCAGAAGGAGCATAAGGAACACCTGCGGTTGGTATTGTAGTGTTTGAGAGACAATCAACTTTATGCTAATGTAGCTAAGTGTGAATTCTTCAAGTCGGAGATTCAACATTTAGGGCATGTTATTTCAGGTGATGGTATTTCAATGGATCCTACAAAGATTCAGGTGATAATAGATTGGCCTACACTGACTAATGTGTCAGAGATTCATAGTTTCATGGGTTTAGCCGATTATTATTGCAAATTTGTCTAGAACTTCTCTAGGATAGCACATCCTATCACTTCTCTTCAGAGGAAAGGAAAGAAGTTTGTATGGATAAAGAAATGTGAGGAAGCTTCCCAGAAGCTCAAGGAGGTTTTGGCCAGTGCACCAATTTTAGCTGTACCTGATCTGGAAGGTGATTTTATGGTATGTACAGATGCTTCTCTTGAAGAGATTGGGGCAATGTTGATGCAGAAAGGTCGGGTGATTGCGTATGAATCACGTAAGCTCAAGGATCATGAGTTAAATTATCCTATGCATGATCTTGAGTTAGCAGCAGTAGTTCATGCTTTGACTAGATGGAGACATTTCTTTTTGGGGAACAAATTTGAGCTACATAGTGATCATCATAGTCTTCAATACATTTTTACTCAGCCTAATTTGAATGCTCGCCAAAGGCGATGGATGGAGTTTCTATGCGAGTATGATTTTGAGGTTAACTACATTCAGGGTAAGGAGAATGTGGTGGCGGATGCTTTGAGCTGTAGAAGACATGTGGTATCATCAATGACTCTTAGCATGGATTTTTGGAGTCAGATTCTTCAGGCACTTCCTACGAATTCATGGTATCAGGAAGTGTGTAGAGAGATAGATTTAGAAAGATCTTTGGAAGGTAAGTTTGTAGGTTATGTTCAAGAATTAGATGGTCTTTTAAGACATTTGGGGAGGATTTATGTGCCATTTTTGGATGAGGTTCGCACCTTGATACTAGCAGAAGCCCATTGTACACCTTACTCAGCACATCTAGGTGTCAAGAAGATGCATGTTGATTTGAGACGTTTGTTCTTTTGGTCTGGGATGAAGCGAGATATTGCTGATTTTGTGGCTAGGTGCCTTGAGTGTCAAAGAGTTAAGGCAGAACATCAGCACCCGACTGAACTTTTGCAGCCTAATCTCATTCCTTCTTGGAAGTGGGATATCATCTCCATGGATTTTATAGTAGGATTACCTATGACTTTTCGGTGTCATGATGCTATCATGGTCACCGTTGATCGATTGACTAAGGTGGTGCATTTTTCACCAATTAGGTCTTCCTATATAGAAGCTTCGATAGCTAATGTCTTTATGCATGATATTGTGAGATTACATGGTATTCCTAGAAAGATCATTTCTGACAAGGATCCTGTATTCACATCTACATTCTGGACATCCTTGCAGCATGAGCTTGGAGTGCAGTTAAATTTTAGTTTGGCATATCATCCAGAGACTGATGGTCAGATAGAGAGGGTGAATCAAGTTTTGGAGGATATGTTACAGATGTATGTGATGGATAGGCAGACACATTGGGAGGACTATCTCTACCTAGTGGAGTTTTCTTACAACAATGGGTATCATAGTTCTATTGGCATGGCACCATTTCAGGCATTATATGGACATCCTTGTTGTACACCATTGAGTTGGGATAGTCTTGAAGATCACATCCTGTTGAGTCCTGAGATGCTTTGTGATATGGAGCAACAGGTGGTGCATATCCGTGAGCATTTGACTACGACACAGGATAGGTAGAAGAAGTATGCCGATGCTCATAGGACTGATAAGCAATTTGCAGTGGGAGATAAGGTTTTCTTGAGAGTTTGTCTACGAAAGAGTCCAATCCAGTACGCAAAGGGTTCTAAGCTAGCACCTCACTTTGTGGGACCATCCAAGATTTTAGAGAGGATTGGCCCGGTTGCTTAGTGCCTTGCTCTACCGCCCAGCCTAGCTCGCATTCATGATGTTTTCCATGTTTCAGTACTTCAGCAGTATATACCTGATATTGTACATGTTCTTGATTGGAATGCATTGCAGGTAGAGGACGGGCAGCTGGCTTTGGAGTCGGTTCGTATTCTGGAGCAGAAGGAGTTGACCCTCAGGAGTCAAACCATTGAGCAAGTAAGGGTCCAATGGGACCCTACTAATGATTCTTCAGCTACTTGGGAGGATGTAGCTAGATTGAGGGAGTTATATCCCTACTTGTTTGTAGGCTTCCAGGAGTAAGCCTAACCCAAGGGGGGTGGATGTAGTGCCTACCCTCGTTCACATATTTTCTGGACATATTGTTGCTATTATTATCAGACTATGATGGACTAGTTCTATGTTGATGGATTATTGGTATTGTTTTGACACTATTAGACATTATGTTATAGATTTAGAGGTTATGTGATGAGATCATTTAGACATTACATTTCATGCATACATGATGATCATTATATTGTTTTCAGTTATTGTTGATGATTAATTAGATGGTTTATTATCTCATGTGTTTTATTATGGATACTTACCCCATACTTGCATGTGTATGGTGTGTGTGTTTTCTTATTGTATGGCATTTCTAATGTGGTTAAGGAAGGGAGTCATAGTCACCTGCATAGTCAGGATCTACACAATGCACCACTTCCTGCCATTGTCTGTTTAGCTTAGCATTATATATTGTATGTACATGCATGATTTTTCTGCAGGTTGCAGGTACCGGGTATCGACTTTCCTGAATTGCCAGGATGAGCGTACCCTATTATACTATCTCAATGATAAGAGAAGGGAGATAAATTCTCAAGTCCAAATCCCAAACCTTTAAGCCAATTGTCCTAGTGAGGTAGGAAAAGTATCTGGATATTTTACCCACCGAATGTGTTGGATGACATAATTCATGATTTTTAACCCTTTAGAGTGATTTTGAGTGATCTGCTCTATGATGGGTTTTCATATTTTATTCTTGGAGGTCTATGGTGAATTTTCTATTAATTAAGTCTTAATAAATAGATTTAATTAATAAATTAATTATTTGAGAAAATTAATATAAAATATCATGTTATTTGATATTTTGATTATAATTAATTAAATGAGAATTAATTGAGGAGAAAGAATTAAATAAAAGAAAATTAGAAAATTAAAATTAATAATAATTATAAAATAATAATAAAGTAATAAATAAATAATAATAATAAAAGTTATAAAAATTAAAATAAAAGTTATAAATATTTAAATAGAAATTATATAAAGAGTGAATTGGAGTTATAAGCTTGTACGGGAGTTAACGCACTTTTCTATTTCTCAAGTGTCAACAACACGGGGGTTAGTGCATCAATTAAACACATTGTGTCTACAACCCTATGACTCATCTAGAAGGTTGGAAAAGACCCATGCTTAGTTGGTGACACCTTCCAGCTATTTCTAGAAGCATTCTAGATGTTTCCTAAAAGCTCTTTATATTCAGGCATTCTTAGAAGCCTAGACATAGCGTTTGGAGTGCAATTTGGAGCATTGGAGGATTCGAGAATTCTAAAGAAGGAAGCTTGCTCTATGGGTTTTCTGAGGAAGAGCGATTTAGCATCAGAATCCGAGTAGATTCTTGTGATTTTACTTATGCTATTTCCGCATCATGCATTTCCTATCTTCTTCATGTCTTCCATATGTCTTTTGAGGAATTTCATAATTTATTGTACATTCTCAATATGGGTAGATTAATTTATTTGAGAATTTTATATGCATAGATTTGAAAAGAACACGGGGCTAGGGTTGAAATTCATAGTCAAACCCATTAGATTAATTATTGGAAATTTTGGAGATCAGAGGTCTATGGAGGAATTCTGAAAATTGAAGTTTGTATTCATATATTTTCAATTTTCTTATACATACATATATATATATATATGCAATTATATATATATATATATATATATGTATGTATGTATGTATGTATGTATATATGTTCATGTACTATGATATTTTAATTTTGTATATATTCATATATATATATATACACATAAATATATATATATACATATACCTTTATATATATATACATACATATGTATATAATATATATATATATATATATATATATATATATATATATATATATATATATATATTTGTTAAAAACTGAATGACAGTGGAAAATTTTTTATTCAAAACGTTCTTGAAATCGCAATTGAAAAAATATATATATAAAAGTTCATTTGGAGGGGCGAGTTATACCCTGTACTCCCTCCCTTTCCACTGTTGCTATTAATGGAGAGACTGTTGCGGCTGACACGACTGACGTCATGACCTATATACGGCTCAGCGACAACAGTCGCAGGTGTTTACTGCGGTCGTGGGTAGTATAGACCCGACATCCGCACCAAATACATTCAAGCATAGGGTATGGGCGATAGCGATGAGATATCGCTTTTATATAATGATTTTCCTTATTCGGTCTTACATATAATGTTATTAAGTATTTTCATTATTAAATATTGTTATATGTTATTATTATATATATATGTATTTATGTATGTATATATATATAAGTACATATGTATATATATTATTAATTATAACTAATTATTTTATTTAAAATGATTTGTATAGATGGATCAATTTGTAAAGATAAATTATTTTAAAAATATGAATAATAATTTATCAATTATTATTAAAATGAAGAGATGTTAATAATTAACTTAATTAAACTTAGTTTAATTAAGGTTGATTATTAGAAGGTGTTATAAATCAAAGTTTTGAAATATGTTGATTTCATTGGAAATGTTCTTTTCAAAAAACATACTATTAGATAAATTAGAATTGAGTCTAATGGTTTTGGGGGAGAAACTTTTATCTATCAAACAAATATATGGGTTAGGTAAAACATGAAATTTCTCCACTTGATATCTAAGTTGGAAAACGTAAACTAGGAACCTCCACATTTAATTCAAGTATGTAATTTTAGCAAAACCAAAACATGTGTTTACATTGTGTATTCTTATGCTGTTGTTTTGGGTTTTGGGTTGACTAGTGTTGACCAGTTATAGGACGTCTAGCAAATGGTTGGGAGTTATGTGATTGTGATGTCATGATGATGTTTTAATTTTGATCTTTATAAACCCAACCATGGTTATGTGATGGAATGCTCTATGTATTAGATGTGATTACTAATTGTTATAGTTGAGATTCTTATGTATGAGATACTTGACTTAACCATTATTTTTGGTTATCGATCAGTTAACCTTGGTTATTTTCTAGTCGCCATGATGGGACTGAAATGTAGATTTATTCTTGATGATGTCATGATGTGACATGTTTTACTCAACCATTTTTGGAGTCTTCGATCACTTTGATTGAGATATATTTTGGTTATTGAGAACCATTGGATACTTTGATTATTAGTGATACTTCAGTTGCCAATAGAGAGCTATTGTGTTCATGATTTTCTATGGATGTTAGCTCATGGAGATTTGATGCTTTTATGCATATTTGATGATTTGATTATGGATTATCTTTTGTGATTTTTAGATTTATGATTCCATGAGCATTAGGGTAGGATATCTGCATGTAGTGATGGGAAGTGGCTTGCAATGGGGGTCGGGACCCTAAGAGGCTGCCAGGGTAACTCATTGTAAGTTGGATTAATAAGTGATAACATTCACACCTAATACTAACTGAATAAACCTAATAAGATAAGAGTTTTGTTCTCACCCATGCCTTGATTGCTTGTACAGGCTAGGATGGGAGTAGTGAGATGCATGGTTGTGACCTTGCATTCTGTAGTATGCCTCGTCAGTATGAGAGGATACTAGTGCCCGCATGAAATTAGTATGGACCTATGGAGTTTAGCTAACTTCCAGGGTAACTTGTACGTGATAATTGCGATGACAATTTTTCCACTTGCATAGTAGGTTCCTACATGTCATTGTGTGCCTTTGGAGATTAGATGTCAGATTTTGTGTTTGGAACCTTTGAGTTAGTATACTTTTAGGATTCTTGAACTTATAGAGATTTGTGCTATGTGATTTTGAGTAGCCTGTTTCAAACTTGAGATTATCTCCTTAGCACAGTGGGAGTGGACCACTTATGTACCAAGCGGTTGGGTGGTAGTGTATTTTCCACTCTTATCATTTTGAGTTTCATTGAGACATCATGGCTGATGCATCCTTCATGATGTTGGATATGTATCCTTTTTTATTGATGATTAGCATATGTTAGATGATGTTATCTTATGCTTTTATTTGCATGTTAGATTACTTTCTACATATGATGTTATATATGTTAGGAGTGACATTCCTACTATGTTAGTACCGATGATCTCTTTAGTGATTTGGAATGTTATGCAGGGAGGGATGGCTAGGATCCACGATGGTCTAATGATGCTATTAACGATTGGGAGGAACCATGTACTTAGTTTATTATGTTTGATCTTTATGATGGATGTATATGACTTCTATCATGTGTATCATGTGATTATCTCTACTTTGATGTATCATGGATTAGAATAGGATGATGTACCTTATTCTATGTATGTGTATTCTTTTGAGCTTGTCATACCCTGTGACATGTACAGTGGATGATTGAGTATTTGAAATGTAATGTATAAACATTAGACTTATCATTATTATTTCATGTGGATGTTGTACTAGATGGATTTATGTATGTAATTCAATGTTAAGGGATTTTAAAGAATGTAATCTATTATGTATGATATGTTTACTTTCAGATGGACATTGATATTTCTTTCGTTATTGTGCATAAGTTATATGTGGTATTTACTTTCATGTTAAAAACAAAAAAAAATGCTACTAAACTTAGTGAAGTTCTAGGTTAATTCTTTGTATCCCTTGGCGGGGCATTACAAAAAAAAGTAGACTTTATCTTCATATAAATGTTGTATGGCATTAAAATGTTTATAGATTCTTAATGACATGCAAAGATTTGATGCAACATAATTGTCATCAAACACAACATTTGATATTACAATTCAAATTTCAATCAGCTTAAGGTACACAAACTATAGATCTATTTGAACTTTCTTTATATTATATAGCAATTTTAAAACTATATAAAGTTCAAGTAGCATTAGCTATGATTACATAATATTTAGAAGTTTTCCAAAATATCATATGTAAATATTCAAGATGTACATGGATATTTGCATAAATAAATTGTATGTTGATAAATAAAAAGTACAAATATTTCATCTCTATGGAGAGATCTTAATATTTAGAACATTTTTTTTATTTTGAATTATGTTGGTGGATTTTTTGAAAAACATAGAATCAATAGTAAAATCTATTAATAAATTTATTTTGTCTATCTATATGATGAGAAATGTCTCATAGATTGTATAGTATCCTTTGAGTTTGTAAATAAATATATTTAAAAAATTCATTTTTATATGGTAGTAATAATTCCAACAAAGAGGAAAAGACCTTGCCACCTAGCATACATTAAAGTCAAAAAAGTGATGACAAAATTTTTTGATTACTCTGAATGCAATATGACCCCTGACAATGAATTTGTTCAAGAAGAATAAGTACATAGTAAGATGCAAAGGAATAAATGGACCACAACCTACAAGAAAATAGTCACCACTTCCATTTTGTCACACTTTCTACCAAAGCCCACAATGACTACTTCAACCCAAATTGCACCAATAATTGAAATAGAAAAACTAAAGGAACATTAGTGTATTCTACCACAAACAACAAAAAATTAAAGCAAACTAACCAATAGAACATTGCATATTGACTCCAAGTTATAAGTACTACCATCCTTAGACTTAGAGGGAAAAAAAGAGCCCATAATAGGAAGTGATAGCAACACTAGATAAAGCATATACTTGTAAACTATAATGTAGATAAAATACAACTTTGAAGTTGAAAAAAATATAATTTTTGTTGTGTTGTATTATACTCACCATTTTGAAAATAAATGCACTATGAGTGCATTGCTAGAGAAACATAACCCATACCTACTATAATTTACAACATTTTACTATTCTTAGATGTAGAGGGACAATGTAGAGCCCACAAAAAGAATTCATATCTACTCTTGCTACAACATATACTTGTAAATTTTGATGTACATATAAAAAAATATTGAAGTTCAATATAATATAAAATTTCGGTTGTGTTATAATATAGTTATTAATTTGAAATAAAATGCATTACAAATGCATTGTTTTTATACATTTGGGTAGCATTACAAATGCCTAATTATATAAGTATAATAAATCATACAAAATATCTTACTTATCATGACACATATTTTGGTGAGTGAAATGAGTTGGACATAATGACAACAATAATTATGAATGTCATTATTAACATTCTAGTAGACATGCCAATTAAAGACCCTTTTTTGCAAGTTGAAACAATGCAATAAATAAAGAAAAAATGGTGTGTGGTTGTGACCTATTGCCTACATCTCTTTGATGGAATACACACACACCCTCATTCCTCATGAACTTAACAAGGCTTTTGTGGGAAAAACCTTACAAGAAGGATCTATGATCTCTCATGGATTATAAATGAATTTTTTTTCCAAATTTCACGAATGTTTTTGAGTTACATTCAATGCTATAAAGTTGTGATTCTCCCATACAACTCCAAACTAAATTTTGTGTGCTTTTATTGCAAGGAAATTTTAGTGGGTAATTTTAAAGTAATGAAAATTACTAAAATAAAAATTGGAACAATAGTTCCTCTTCTCAATGCAACAAAAACACCTCTATGATGATGTGCACACACACCCTTTCCTTATTCTTCATGAGTTTAACAATTTTGTTATGGAAAAAACCTTACAAGAAGGATTTATGATCTCTCATGGATTACAAATGCAAAATATTTCTAAATTTCACGTATGTTTTTTAGTTCCATTCTATCTTATAAAGTTGTAATTTTCTGTGTGTAATTTTATCGCAGTACAATTTTAGTATGTAATTTAAAGATAATGATAACTACTAAAATAAAATTTGGAACACTAGTTCCTCTTCTCAAAGCAATGAACATTTTTTCAATAAAGAGTATTCAAAGTCCAATCCAAAAACTTTTTTTGGTGCCAAAAAGTGAGTTCTACAACTAAATGGAATTTTCATTGATCCCTAACATCATGTATTAAAACATTGACACCTTATCATAAGCATTAGTCAATTAAAGGTAGGGTATTGGGGAAAACTCTCAATCATAATATTATTTTTTAGTGCATGTGCTCTGAAGACCTTCTATCACTACTTGGGCTACTAGTAGATGGTGAGTATTCATCATCATCATCTGACATAGACTCACATGCATATTTTAATTCTTTCCTTTGTTTCTTTCCCCTTTCTAGCCCTTCGGATCATTATCCATAACTTTTTTCATGGGTCCAAGAAGCTCTTCCCAGACTTTTCCATTAACCATGTGGACTTTGTCTCTTAATCCAAAGTAATTGGTTAATAGTTTCATTCTTAATAGAGTTCATAACTAGATTCTCTATAGTTATTTGTCTTCTTGACCACTACAATATGTTCTCCTCAACTAAACATTTTGTAATTAGTTAATATACAATCATAGTTTTCTCTTGGCCAATCTTTTAGGCATGTGATTGAGCCTTTAAATCCACAAAAGAGTTGAAATATAAATCTAGTAGAAGAATAGTATTAGATCCCTTATTATAAAATTTCATCACCTACTAGATTTTCAAGTTTGAATGATATCATTTGATATTTTTTCGTTGCCACCAAGAACTTCTAAAAAAAATAGCATTTTTAGGTAGGCATCCCCCATCATCCTCATAAGATGAAGGCTTGAACTTATTTCTTGTTGTTCTTTATCCAATGATTCTAAAGGGAATAAGATTCTTACTAACAAATTCAATTAACAAGCACATCTTTTCCTTTTGGTTGTGTGGATCAGATTTTAGTATCAAAATCATCTTAATGTCTTTTTCCCAATGTACACGGGAATGTAAAGCCACTGTAATGTGTTCCATCTTATTATCTTCAGTTATTATTGTCAAAGTATACTTCTTCTTCTTCTTTAGGATCTATAGCTATGCAAACATCTGGCTATTGAGGTGTGCTAGGAATTTCAATAATTGGCATTGTGTTGAAGGTGGCACAGGGGGAGGAGGAGCAACAATTCTCAGTTGGTTTGATTATCTACCCACTTTTCTCTTTTCGAACTGTTTTTGATATTGTGCAACTTTATTCTCCAACTGGTAGATTTGTCTACCCCTTTCATCATAGGCCTCAAGTACCTTTTCAAATTTCTCATTTAATTCCAAAAATTTGTTTCTATCTTTGGTTGCTACCACCACACCAAAGTCAGCGATTTCTTTATTTATTAAAGCCACCTTTTCATTATCTACCTCTTCAACTCTATAGACCATGAGATTGCATGTATGCTTAGAATCTAAGACTTCTTGAATTTTGGCCTTGTCTCTGTTCTAAATGGACCACATGACCAAGGCTTTGTGGTCATCACTGTATTTAACTCCTTTATGGGATTGCAAAACCTCATCTTCAATTCTAAATTAGGTCTCTTTTTTCTTTCGGATTGCATCAAAGACCATTGCATTAGCAATGTCTCATTTAGGTAATATCATGATTCATGAATCCTTTAAAAAATGTCTTCCCCATTCAGAGGTTATGTGTCCAAACTCTTCCATGAGGCTAGCCTTGACCTCCTCTTCAATATTAGAGTCCTACCTATCAGGTTGCTCTGTCTTGATCTTCTTATGCCTTGCCTCAAAATTGTCTATATTGTTTCTCCATAAAATTGAATAAATGCTCTTTACTTGACAAAGATTTCATCATCAAAAAATTTCTTAAATGCCTGTTCCACCACAGGGCCAATTTATCTTCCTTTGAAATCCCCTACAATGAGAGTTAGTGATGGCATGGGGGTTTCTATAGGTGCTCCCTCTTCTACCTCTCATGTAGTGGTAATAATATTCCCTTGCCCACCCATCTATTTCAATTTCTCCCTCAAGGAGTCTTCATCTTCTATATGTATGGGGGTTTGTGAAGGGGAATATTCCTCAACCTTGAATGAAGAGCCCTATTCTAATTTCTACTTCTTTGTAGCAAGTGCAACAGGTGGACTTTCTAAAAGTTGTCTCTTGTAGAGAGGCACAAGTTGTACACTTCTTGCCATAACATACCCAACCCTTTTTTGTAGTGTGTACTGGCCCAGATTTATGATAGCTTTACTTGATATCCTATTTTCAATCTCAATAGCCTGATCTGGATAGGCTTGAACCAAAAAAGAGTCTTCTCATTCAGGGTTTGCATGAACCTAACAAAATTACTAATAAGCATATTAATTTTGTTACCCCAATATTTGACATTAGCTAGGGGGTCATATTTTGGTTCTGAGGCATTAATGAATTCAAGGACCCTACTATAAACTTTCCATTTCTCTTTCCTAACTTCCTGCTCTTGCAAAGAAAATTCATTCCTAATTATATCATCAGGAAAGTAAACAAAATGTTTATAAGATTTACCTTTAGTCCTATCCTTTAAAATATCATAGAAACCTTAGGATCAATAAAACAAGGGTGGGATTGGGCCATTTGCTATTTGTCCAAAAAAATTCCTAATTGTCTCCATCCTCCCTTACTAAAAGAAAAATTGTGGACTACAGTAAACTGAGGAAAGAATGTACCTTTGGATTTTTCCATTAGTTCCTTTTCTTCTAATCCTCCTACCTACCATTGGAATTCTATAATCCCAACTTTCAATGGTAATTGATATGGAAATACATGGTGTTTCCCTTAGAAACCATACACTATGAATCTCCTAGGAAAATACTCAGTATCTATTGCATTTATAGTGTGTGGTTTCTAAGGGAAACACCATGTATTTCCATATATACTGCTAAAAAAATATTGAGGTATCCTAGGATTGTCTCCTATTAATATAATCCTCAACTTTGAAGAAAATTATCTATCAAATCTCTCAAAGTTGGCATCAATGACTTCTCAAGACATATCTACACTCCATTACTGAATAGGTAGTTTTTCTTTATCTTTCTCTAACTCTAATTTCATCTCCTTGGAGAAAATAGAAACACCCTTGTACAAACATATGTACATTAGCATAGAATACCAACAGAAGGGTTTTATAACTTTAGCTTTGTTTATGCCTATTAATCCATTATGGATTTCCTCCACTAAAAATGTGGCAAAGTCAAAAATTGAGCTCATACCATCCTGCAATGTTTGAGAAATGTTGAAAACTATAGACCCTTGGATGTGATCTTTCTCATCCATCCTAAAGAGTCTATAGAGGGAAAAGTATAGTGCTTGTGCCCTAAGGTTGAAATTTTTTTTAGCAGTGGCTCTGGAGTATTTTCTATCACCAATGGAAAATGACCTATCTTTACAAAGTATTCTTGCAGTGGCCCCCTCCTCATGTACACTCTTTGAACAACAAACTTGGCTTGAAAATCCTCTAAATCAATCTTCTCATGCATTATGTGGTTAGGTTTTAACCTAAAAAATTCCCTAATCACCTCTAGTGTAACCCTAAAAAGATTATCTCTAGCATGATTCTTGGCCATTCTTGACACTGGGTCATATATTTTTTCTATTGTTGCAAATAAATCATCATCAAAGAAAACATCAGGAATAATTAGATTGCCAATGCCTAATTCCCAAACATTACACAAAGGAGTATCATGTTTTCTCTTAGAAAACTATTTTTGAAATAGCTCTAAACCCCCAATGGATGTTTCACCATCTCTTAACCAATTGGCCTTGTTGTAAAAACCCTCACTAATCAGTAATGTAGGGTTTTGTGGGACTAGCTCTCTCCCTTTAGCAACCTCATTAGTAGAGAAAGGTAATTGTTTGAGAAAATCATCATACATACTTCTCCATTAGTAATCTACTTTTCCTTAGAAATCCCTTCACAGAGGCATCTTGTCTACATTATCACAATTAAGTGTGCAATTTCTCAAATAACTAGAGGCTTTCGATACTTACCCAAACAAACTTGCTTGCTCCACTAAAAATTCTATCTACAACAATTCACAGCTTTGGGAAAATGTAATTTGAACTTTAAATCTTGTTGCACTTTGAAATGTTTGTTACTTGGTACTCAATAATGAAAAGAATCATAACTTTTATGCTAATTATCTTCACATGAATTCACATTGATTAGCATTAATTTTCTAATAGTTATATTATAGATTGTCCCACAAAATTTGAAACCTAACCGTTGATCTAGGAAAAATTAGACGATTATATTTTAAACTCCAAAGGTTGAGTTACCTTTTTGAGAAGTCAAACACATTTCAACACATTTATTTCCCACTTTAGCTACAGTTTGAGCACCTTCAAAATACAAGGAAGTGATTATCATCAATCTTCATCTAATTGACGATCCTAAAAAATCCTAGTTGTCACTACATTCACTTCAAAACTTCAAGCCCAATAATACATGTGTCTCTTCACCATTTTCCTACTTTGGTTAAACATCATACAACTTCAAAATGTAGGAAAACAACAACTATTGATCTTTATCTGATCGATTATTAGGAACATGCATGATCTTACACCATTTTAAGATTAAAAGGAAAGGGGGCCTGCAGGGACAAATGTGAACATGTTGCATTCCCACTTTAGTTAAACATTACTCATCTTCAAAATGTGGGAATGTGATGATCATTGATCTTCACTTGATCAACGATCATGAAAAAAAACTCACCAAGGGTTAAGAACTTCAACAAAATAAACGCAGAGCTAACCTTAGGAAAGCTTGAGTTTGAAAAGGAGTTATGTGCTAGGTTAAAAAGGATTTTTGTAAAATATTTTAAAAAGGTTGTTTGGAAGCATATAATAAAAGGTTTCTCAAAGGCTTTTAGGACTTTATAAAAATATTCTCATGCACATTTTGAAAATATGAAATATGAATAATGTGAGCCAACTTTTAAGAACCTAGGGCACAAAAGACATTAGGACAACAAAAACTAGGGATTTTTCTAAGGCATAATCAATTAAAAGATACACAATCCCTAATTTCAACTAGATTTTTAACTACAAATTTTTAGAGTTTTAATATGTAAAAACCTAGGCCAACACGTCTATTGAACTTTTATTATTGCTTAAGATTAACTACTTATTACCTTCTTACAATTGACTCTACGTATTAATTCATCTTTGAGTGCCTCTATCTCCTATAAAAATTTAAAAATGTTCCATGACAAGGGTAAGAATTTGTTGACTATATTTATTGATAATATTAGTAGCCATGAAGTGGGGGTCAGCGCTACATGCGATGCCATCTAAAAATGTTGCCTCAATTTCATATCACATTTGATTTTCTATCATTTTTTCTTTTCCCTATCAATAAGTATCAAATTGTGACATCAATATCAATAAAATTCCATCAAAATAACTCCAAAGCCATAAAGAAAAGAATGTAATAATATCACATTTGTTTCTATATAATTTGTACAATTACACTAATTAAGGTTTATCTTTGCTGAAGGTGTGTGAGGAACATCCCCGATTGTGCCTTCTGGTGGATCCATTTCACCCTATGAAAAAGATTAGTAATTCTTAGTAATCAGTAGCAAAATGAAAGTCATAGATTTACCAAAAAATAATATTAATAAAACACTAGACTATAGATTGGAATCAATATTAATTAGAGCCAATTGATTTAAAATATGTTATAATTACTAGTCCCATGATAGTAAATTTTTTTGTATCACCACAATTCAAATTGTAATCTATTAGAAGCTCTTCCCCTTCACTTATTCATTTTATTGCATATACAAAAACAAAATTTCCCTCACGTACCTCAAATATACAATTTGACTGCTTTATTAGTTGATACAGGTTGAGAACTATTTATAAAACTTGTAATATTCCCTATTTATTTTTTCCTTCCATCAATATACATAGCGAGCCTTTTACTTTGATCATTTTATTTGCATTGTATATAATTTCTTGACAATCAATACCTACACATACTTTTTTTTATTGCACAATCCACATCTAATTATTGTAATTGTAACCAGGTCCTACATACTCCATCAATTCAATAATTTTACTATAACTGACCTTTATGCCATCCATGGATAATAAGCCCAAACCATGTAATAAAGATGAAGCCATGCAATATATCATGTTGTTAATAAAAAATTAGTGTTAACTGGAGGTAGTTCCTTGGGTACCCATTCTTTCTAAAGATGAGTGTACCTTAAGGGAACCTTCTTGTCACCTTTGGTCTCATTATTATAAGAACATGATCCCTCCCCCCCCCAAAAAAGAAAAAATTGCATTCATTTATTGATTTTTTTCTAATATTTTGACGTCTAGTATATCTCCCTATTTTAGACCTACTAGATGTCTCACTTTTGCCTTCTATTCTTGCATTTTCCTCACTCGAGGAAGACATATCAAACAAATACCTATTTTTTGATATCTACAATTCATCAAATGAGAGACATAGTAAAGACTAAAGTTTATGCAGATGGTAAAGATTCTATCGCAAATAATAAATTGTATCTATAGGGTCTATTGACTTATACCTATCGATTTATGCCACTATTCATGATCCTAGTCAAAGTCATTAAATTTCCTACATATGTAAATCATTTATCTTAAGTTAGCCAAAAATTACATGATATGTATGCTAAAAATTACATACAAGACAAAAATTACATGATCCATTCATCTAAATCAGTGTATGTTTCATAATTTCTTACTTTTACTTTATGTGTGGTACGTATGCAAAATCTTTGAATATACTCGATGACATTAGAGTCCAACACATAATAACCACTACTAAATTTGCACCAAAATTGTGCTGGAAGGTTTGTTGTAGTTATTGCATCACAACCTATCACTATCATAATTATGACAGCAAGTTATCACAATATGACAGTAATAGGTTTTGACACTATAACTGCAACGAACCTACCATCACAATTTTGGTGCAAATGTAGTAGTGAACTTAATTATAAAAACATACAAGTCATAAAAAATTGTATGAATAAATCAATACCTCATACGTGAGATTGATCATACCTTGACATATATTTCATTGATCATCCTCTTTATCCATGTCATCATTGTGACTATCATCATCATCGCCATCATCATACTTATCCCCTTCATCATCATCATCATCGTAATCATCATCATGACCAACACCATAACCATCTTCATCACCACCATCATCATCTTCATCACCATTATCATGACCATCATCATCATGACCATAATCACCTTGATCATCACCATCTTCATCAGCATGATCATGATCATCACCATCATTGTCAGCATCACCAAAATTATCATCATTGTGTAATAGTTGTTTGTGATCATCATTTACTTCATATTATAATTCTTTAGTATCTTCTTCTTTCATCACATTATACTTTACCATCCTTCCTCTTGGATCATGTCTAACCAAAAATAACCAACCCAGATTATGTGGAACGCCAAAGTAAAAAACACACTCACATTGACTTGGAAGAATATAGGGTTCATCTCCAAGTGGTTCAAATGACCTTATATTAATCATTATAAATCCACTTTCATGTTTAATAATAGTCCTATCAAGATCATTTTGATTCAGTCATAGTTGAACTATTTGACAAAAAATAGAACTAATTTGAATGAGTTAAAGTCACACTCAAGTATATCATCCAAAATGCCATAGTATTGATTTTTAGATTGTTGAGGTTGTAGGTCATTTCTAGATGAAATATAAGTGACCTTGAAGATTGCACTTATCCCATAATCACAAGTTTTCTTCATTTCATCTAAAAATTTTATGCAAAATTTATAGCCATGGTAGTACATAGATTTGTGGTGTTTGATCTGCAATGATTCAAACATGTCAAGATTATTTGTATTGACCTGTGAGTTGATATTAAACTTATGGGTCATTATTAGTAATCGTGTATGTACCTTTCTACCTCTTTAACCATATTCTAGACCAAGTACCATTGGTGTAATATTGGGATCTCCATTATGATGAGCTTGTTTAACCAATGATGCAACACCATCCCATGTTAATGAGTGACCATTTTATTGAGATTGTTTAATCCATACCATCATCTAATCAAGATTTTTTGCAATATAAAAATATAGTGCATCCCACTCATGACCAACTATAAAGAAAAAAAATAAACCACTTAGAAACAACTTATATTAAAGATTTATAAGAATTAATAAACTACAATAACATCTTATAATTACATCTCACTTTCCTCATCAAGTACCTAACGGATATCTACTATTATGACAATCAAAGGCATTCTATTGCAACTTCATGTTGTTTATGATAGACAATGTGATCATTGGGACATGAATGTATTGTTTGATACTTCATTCCAATTTGATTCATAATAGTAGATAATTCTTGGTATGAACGAGGAAGAATGTTTGATTGTGGTAACAAAAACTCACATATCAACCTACAAAAACAAATATAAATTGTTAATATAATGAATAGTAATGGTATGCTAACATTGAAGATGAAAAAAATGGCATACCTTAGTATACATGACATTGCTACATTGGATAAACCATTCATAACTTTCAACTTCACCAACAAAACTATAGTGGAGAGAAGAGTTGTTTGGAGCCTTGGTATAGGGGTGTGTATGCCTTCTCAAGTATAGGTATAGCAAGACCATCTTTATCATCATTATTAGACATGCTAGTACAATCATCATGATCATCTTGATCACTTGTACCAATATCATCTTCTTCAATCATGTCCTCTAGCACATTATCAGCTACACCAATCCCATCATCTTCAATTGTGTTCTCTTCCATAGGATCATCTTCTTCCATGGGACTATTATCCTTGACTTGGATATTCACACCTCCATGTTCCTCCACTTGGAAATCCACAATGACTAATTGAAAAAAATTGTGCCCCCCTTCAACATGACCATATTGCCTATAATAACTCTAGGCAATTGTGATTAGATCTTCGATTCTTTAAGCTCTTACACTTTTTGCAAGAACAATTACATTTATCAACTTTTCTCCAAAACTGAGACCACGATCTAGCAAATGTCTCGTTATTTTGTTCTGAGTTCATATTGGCAAGCATGGTCTTTCTTCACAAGAAAATACTCAAGCTATAAATATACAAAATGTAAACATACAAGCATTATTAGTATCTTTTATATAATAAAAAAGTAAAAAATTACAAGATTACACAAGATTTATAAATACATGCACAAATCATACTCACAAGATTAGGCTAGCCAACTTGCGCATTCCTTCCCAAATCATCTTCATTTCCCCTTTATTTTTAAAAATGCCTTTTCTATAATTTCCAAAGCTTACACATTTGTACATCTAGTTTTAGAAACCTTTTTTATAGTGATATGTTCTAGTCTTTATTTAGTCTCTTGAGCTCTAATCCTCTTTCAAACCCCATTGATTAAAAATTTGATGACATGTATCCCTTAGAATGACTACTCTAGATATTTCTACATGAAAAATCATTATTATTGAAATATTGATGCCATTGTTGCCATCCAGTGGATATTTTTTATCTTCTAAGCACATGTAATCCCCTAGACTCATTTACTCCCATATATTAACCTAGGGATTTCTCTATAAATGACTACTTGGAATATTTTTCTAGTATTGTCCTTTACTCTTAACACCTACCATCTTAGCCCACACCTAGTTGCTCTGCTTTCACTCTATCGGCCCACAACTGGTTGCTCTACTTTCACTCTATTGGCCTTTCACTCTAAAGGTTTAAAATACCATGCAAGGCCATAGATGGACTAAAATTTAATGTTAAAAATCTCATTGTAAACATTTGGACCTATTTAAGGTGCCAAGTAGGCATGTGGTAGCATAAAATGTCAAAAATAGAAAAAGTTGGAACAAAGTTGTCAAAAATGTTGTTGTCAATATTTTCTTGCAAAATGACAATTTTGGAATGTGAAGGGTCATCAAGCTTGTACACTTGGATAGGATTCTTTAGGAAGTTGAAAATTCATTTTTAATGGCATATATTATGCAATCCATTGTAATGAAGAGAGTTAAAAGGATATGGTATGGTTTTTGAATAAGTTAATTAGTTTTTGGTTATGGTGAAATCAGATTGGGTACTTGTATTTGACTACAATTTTGGTACTTTCTCCCTTACCTCATGGATGTTATGGTTCTTAATATTTCTATATAGTTGAATGAAATCTACAACTAATGTTAATGTTAAAGGTGTACCAAGCATTATTGGTTTATTTTCAAAATCTCAATGCTCATTAGTTACACATTAAACTGTGTATATTTTTAGAGTGAAGTACCCCAGTGACTGTAAGATCTCACTATGTTGAGTTAGGGAAGGTTTAAAGGTATTCCTTATTGTTTGAGATTTTCCTCTCATAGATTCACACCATAATCCTAATCTTGATAAGGTATTTGTCCAAGAACCTATAAGATATTTGTTGTTGCATGAAATGGGAAAATTTGTAATCTCGACCAATTGAAAAGTTACTTTCACCATTTGCATATCCAATGTTGATCTTAGATTTATGTGTTGATAGTAAAGGGTTTCTCAAATTGAATAATTTGTAGATTATTTCTTATGGTCGTGCATTTTGTAGAAGCTCTTGAGAATTTAACAATGGTAGATCTAAGTGTTAGAACTAAATCCAAGGTTAGAAATTTTTTTGAAGAATTTGTGTAGCTTCTATCAAATTCTTCTAATAGTGTCTCTAGAAATGATCACACATGGAAGGACACATGCTACCAACATAGCTATTTTTTTAGTGGTACTTCAATGTTCATGTATTTCTTGGATAATAGAGTGAGGTAAGTACCAATGTGCAACCCTTGGTAGATAAAATTAGAGAAATTGATTATGATTAATTTATTCATGGATGTGGACCTAGTTAGGGACCTAACAAAGTATTACTGCCCTCTAGCCAAAGTGATAAGGAAAAGGGACAAGTCCACCCTGGTGAAGACTGATAGAGTGAGTTTCATGGAAGATTTTGGAATAAGTAGTGCACCCTATATTGATATCAATTTGGAGGAGGAAATAAGGAAATATAATCTCTACAAGACTATGCCAAAGAGAAATTCTATACCTAGGTACAAGCCTAGACTTGGTAGAAGGATAGCCCTAATTACAAATGATGTCAAACCACCATTTGAGTTGGACACTTTCCGCAACCATATGAGATACATTGTATATGGACTAGATAAAGTCCTTGGAATGGACTAGACAAGATTCCACTCAAGTAGACTTCATGCATTCTTCTATCCTTATGCATCTATTTTTTTATAGTTCTAATATCATATATGATGAGTTGAGTTTAATGAAAGTAAATATGGGATATGCTAGTTAAACAATGGACCAGTATTTGGGAGAATGGTACTCATGTGTCTTCTTTCCTTAATTTTAATGATTAGATTGTTATTCCTATCATAATTGTGTTAGGGTATCTCCCATTTCCATAACAGTGTGCAATAGCTTAGTGAAGTGTTATATGACCAAAAAAAATGGTACAAAATCAATTGTAAATATTTTAATTACACACATGTTGTTTACAAATTTTCTTTTATCAAAGTTTGGAGAAACCTTAACTATACGTTGGATGTGATTCTAACTTTGATATACTTCTTGTTTTGACATTTGGAGATATTGATGTCTTATCATTTTGAATTCTCATTTCACAAGGAATAATTTCTATCCTACCTACAACTATGTTAACAATTGATTCTTTTGAGTGTCAAATTTTTGGTATTGAGGTTCTTTGTCCTTTGATGTAGTGTTAACAAATGCAAATGCATGTTAGCAGAGATTATTGTGAAAGAAATTCTTGTTGTTGTAGATTTGGAAATAAAAGATGTTAACTTGGATTTGATTAAAGTTGAAGGAAAAGTTGGTGGAAGGCTGGAGGATACAAAGCTAGTTGAAGACATTGTTATTAACAAATATATGAGTCATCCACAAATGCCTAAAAAAATTGAAGATAAAAAGACCTAGAAATGGTTGGCAATATTGATGCTTTTGCAAATTTTCTTAGATATATATTATATACTAGTACTAAGGAAGAGAGTATTCTTGCAAGGTTGAAGAGAATAATGAAACCATTTCATATAGAGAATAATCCACATGTCTAATGAGTATTTCAATTAATTAAAAAGAATATTTAGGGAAGTTCAATTACCTTCACCATATGATACCGTTGTTGGTTTGATTGATCAAGAACTATACAAAATGGCACTCCATAGCTCTCCAACCAATATTAGCTCCAATAATCTAGATTTGGGATATAAAAACTAGCTCTCCACATAGCTCTCCAAGCACTATTCTAATTTGTGCCCACATTTGTTGGGTTAACAAATGTTCATGTCCAATATAATTGACCTAAATGCATGAAATCACCAAGTTGATTTGATTTGTTTACATAACTATACTATTATGCTTAACACTTTCTCCTGCCTATGAATAGCCACTACAATGAAATGAAATGAGAATAATTTTTTTTTTTTTTTATATCCCATGTTGGTCAAAATGTTGACATTAAACTTTACAAGGTCAAAATTTTGACCTTTTCGAGACATATACAAAAAAAATCATAAGCCAAAATGGCCTTTGGTTGAGAATCAATAAAAAAATATACTAGTTCTACTATATTTTGTATTAGAAACCTTCACTCATCCATTACAAATGACTTTAATACCACTTGATTGAATTATGTTGTGAAATTTCTCTACCACATTATTGAATTATGTCACATGTATTTGTTGGAAATATAAGAGGAGTGATTGAGAGGGGAGGGGTGAATCAGTTACCATTAAAATAAATCCAAGATCCCTTAGATGTCAATACAAATCAAAACTCTGATTAGACTATATTCTATTGTAACTCTGCAAACACACATGCACTCAGTTTACACTAGCAAATATTGTAACCCGGTAAACACTCAAAATAAATTTTAACCTGGAAATAATTGAATGTATTGATCATAATGTGACTAATCTTAATGTTAACTTAGTTTCATACACATTAAAGAAATAGTATGAACACAACTGACACCAAGATTTAACATGGAAACCCAATTTGGAAAAAACCACCAATTGTTACTAGTTACTAATTTTCACTCTTTTGAAATGAGCCCTATTAGGATCCAACCCTATTAAAGGTTACAAAACATACTATCAAGTGTGACCCTATTATAAGATTTAATCACCCTATTATGAGTGGCCTTGTTAGAGGTCTTTAGATAATTCAATCTAGAAATGCCACCTTGCTAGAGGATTTACAAATAGCTATTAAGCCAACTCTGTTAAGAGATTTAGATCACTGCTACAATGGTTAGAAGGTAAAAATGAGATGACCTGATTCCTATTGCAAGTGAATTACTGATTACAAATCTCAATTCTTTGTTGTATACTTGATCCTTCCTGATCAAATGTATCTTTGCAACTCTACAAGGATATTATACTTATCCATCCAATTCTCTTCCTCTAAGCATAATCAAATATTCAATTATGTTCCACACATTCAATCCTCAACTTGAACTTATATTTTTATCTTACATATTCCAAGTCAGTATGAATACAACTTAGAATAATTAATATTCATATTCTCAGTCAACTAGAACCAACAAAAAAATTAATTGAACTCAATATGCCAAAACAAGAAAATCCTTCGTTAGAAAACCTTGCTCAGTAGATACTAACTCAAAGCAATTTTCCTATGTTAACCAAGTGAACTTGGTTAACACTACATATTCACAAAGTTCCTTTGGTAACTGTTAGTACCCAATATGGACATGGTTTCAAAACTTGTAATTTGTATTTTTGAATCACTTTGAACCTTAATTCAAATTATTTTGAAATAGTTCAATGGTTTAGATAATCTATCCTGCAAGTTCAATACAAGAAAAGTTCAGACTCATGGTTCAAAGTATAGAATGGTCGACTTAGAAAAATTCACAATTCATGATCAATTTTTGTCAGTTCAGTAGTTTCAAAGGTTCAATGAGTTTGATGTTTCAAAGGTTCAACAGTTTGAAGTTCAAGTGTAGATTTTTGAACCACTTCGAACTAAAGTTTGAAGCAGTTCAAACTAGTTCAAAATAGTCCAATTTGTTCATGCAGGTTTAATGATTTTTTCTGAGAGGTTTACATGTATGATTCAGTGGCTTGGTTTCAACGATTCATTTCGCAGGTTAGAATTGTAGTTTGTTATCCCACAAAATTGGAGGCTCCGTGATACAAAGTTCACATTAAGGTCAAGTTCAAAGGTTCAACATTCAGTTCACTAGTTTAGTATGTTCAAAGCATAGGTTCAACCAAAGAGCACTTGAAACAACTATTGGCATTATAAATTTAAAATTTATATTGATATTCCATCTAATGTACTTGATGAAGGTTTTGAATGCTTTTCTATTGCATGTTTAACAATGAGAACACAACATTAATGAACAATCAACCATATGCCAATGGGAAAACATGCACGCAAATGAATAGATTGTACCACTCAAAGCTTGTGGTTGTAGAAGATGAATAAATATATTTGGAGCCAAGGAAATATATATTTAACATAAATGGTCTAACGTTTCTATATGTTATTAGATGGGCTATGTTTTGAATAAAAAATAGATCAGGATTTGTTGAAATCGGATGCTTGATGTTCCAGAAAAATAGTCTTAGTGTGGGGGACATAACTTTTAATTGCACTGTTGGATTTAGCTTAGCTTTGGATATGTTGTTTAGAGGCAAGTTACACACGATCTAACTAGAGTGATCTTCAAAATTATTCCTGGCTTACAAGTTATATGTAACTGAGTAGAGCATTCTCAAAACTATCAATGGCAGTCACAAAATTATGACAGAGCCTCATCACTAGCAAATGCCACTTGTCAAGTTAAGGTCACACTTTAAAAAGATTTTTGATCTTAATATTCCTACAAATGAAATCTATCCCAAGAAAGATACTGGAAGCATAAGAGTGATGCTTTATTTTATTAACCAAGAATGATGCAAAAATTTGAAAAGTCTTTGTAAACTTTGGAAGTGCCCACAAAGGAGGATTTTCAAGAATTAGTTATGAAATTGAAAATTTATGGGAAAGAACATGTTAAAAAGGCCAGAAAAAGATAATGAAAGAGGTTCCTTCTTTCTTTCTTCCAGACTATAGACTGTGTGCTAAAGGAGGGAGGGAAAAATTTTCAAATTATTCCATTTTCTTGAGAGATTATGAGAGGCAGAGCATGGGCTGATTTTATTTTTCTAAATTGTGTGTTAGAGATAGAAATAAGATTTTGATTGTTAATATAATTTTGAAAAGAGTTTTAGTTTTTCTTTAGATAGTGGTTTTGGTTGTAAATATGTAAAAGAGTCTTTATGATCTTTTACATTCAAGGAAGGGAGACTAGAGGTTAATCACATCAGAACTTTGATTATGATGTATTTTCCTTCCACTAATCATGATCTTTGTGCCATTTTCAATTTTCTCTCAAATACATTATAATGTCATTGTTTTCTTGTTACACTATCATTTCAAAATATCTTTAAAAGCTCTGATTTTTAATTCTCTCAAGAGGATGGAAGATATATTTTCATTTTCATTATGTAATGCAGCATACAAAAAATGAACCTTGTGTCATCTTCTACTCTTTTCTTTTCTTTCCTTTCAGCTATTAGGTTTTCACATCCACTCTGTGTTTATGGATAGATACTTGTAATACTTTTGCACTTTCTAGTTAAAAGCTATTGGAATGTTCAAATGGAAAGATTACTTCTGAGAGGGGGGGTGAATCAAAAGTACACAATATTTATCCTTTCAAACCCTTAATAACATATAACTAAAAAAGAAATTGCATGCATGTAAACATATAAACAAACATGAAATGAAAATATGCATCAACACATAACACAAGGATTTAGTTCATTGGCAAACCAAAAATCACTACAGCAATGAGTTCAACCACTTTTGATGGTTTGCCTTGTTAAAGGCTTGCCCCATTAAAGGCTTTACACTGTGTCAATAGTGACCTGGTTAAAGTATTTACAAACACTCAGATGAAGTGTTACCCTATTAAAGGATTTACAATAGGTTGTAAAATCCACCTAATACATAGGATTTTCTTGACCTTCTCCAAAGGCTCCCCCCTAGCTATTAAGCTAACCTATCACCATAGGATTTCAACCTCTAATAAAATTGTAAGAGAGTATTAGAACTTTTAACCTGATTGAATACAATCTCAAATTTTTGGGTTTAGGTACTTGATATTCTCATCCTCTTCTGATCCTTTCTTGATCTGATATTTGAATATGTCCCCTATTTTGTTCTGATTAACTGGATGTATATATGCTATTATTTTCCACTAAGTCTTTTCTCTTCACACTAAAATTTTACTATAATCTCCCCTTTTGTTGTTTTCTTCAACACATACAATGGTGCATTCATTCTCCTTATAAAGAGTGCAAAAACTTAGGGTTAGGTATGGATCTACAATCCATATTGAATCTCAAATTCCCACTCATACTTTGCATTTTTCTTATTGGTTACATGCCTTCACCATTTTTCTAATTGGTTGCATGCAGATTGCATAGGGAATGTAAATGATTTATTCTATCCTCTTTCTCCTTCAAAATTTATGTAAGTCAGCTCCAAAAATGGTTTACATCTTAGTTTGTGAGGGCACAAACTCATATGTTGATTCTACATTGCTCGACACATGAAGTATTACTGATGCTTGGCACATACTATTTCTAGATTGTTCAGAATCAACTACATTTTTTGGTTTGCTCAGCATATGTTATTCTAAGTTGCTTAGCATCTGAATGATTCTATTACTCAACACATGAACAATTCTATATCACTCAGCACATGAGTATTTCTTGTATTGCTCAGCACATACTACACTGTGATCTACTTGGCACTAACTGTACTTGGCACCTATTGAAATTTTGGCTTGGCATCTATTGTGTACTCAGCATACATAGTGAAAATGGTTAAGTGTGTTAACACTCATTTTTTAATACTATTTATTTGACCAAAAATCTCCCCCTTTGACATGAGTGTCAAAAACACTTAACTATGCATTAGTGATCCTATTCTTATTGAGTACATTCTTCACTTACTCAACTTACATGCAAAATTTCAAAAATATGTGAGTAGCTATATACCTTATGACTCCCTTGAGTTGATTATGCCTTTGAAATTGAAATTTTGTACCAATGTGCCTAATCTTCCCTGTCCTTTGACCTGTTTCTACATTCTAAGCCTGTATATTGTATTTGATCTGTGTGATGTCCTTGTATTCCATGTGATTACCAAAATTTTACATCTCTGCTTCACTCCTTTATTCCTTGTCTCCCCCTTTTTTGGATAATTACAATCATTCCACTTTATTCTCAAAATGAATGAAAGAATGGAGTGAGAGAATGTAATCAAAATGATCAAAATTTGTCAAAATGTGGTAATTACCCATAGTATCTACATATCTCCTCCTTTGCTTACTCCTCCTATAATATATCTCCCCCTTTTTGACACTGATGTCTAAGGGTCCTATGGAGTAATACCATGTTTAGCCAAAAATGAGTTATTAACCTCCAAGATTATCTTCAGAGCTGCATTCCAATTGTTTAATGCAATATTGAATGACTTGTTTTGGATTGCAAGCTCTGCTGCAAGGTCTACAAGTCCTTCATGTGTTGAAAGATTGGGATCTTTCTTTAGGATTGTCTCTACATATATCTACTCCTTGTGAAGTACTTCCAAGTGAGGGGTAATGGAGGATTGGATTTGCATTAACTTGGCTTTTATATTAGCCTCCTCTACTATTAATACAACTAGTTCCCTTTGAGTGTGAAGTTTTTGAGCAAAATACTTCTCACTTTGAGCTAGATTGGTAGGAAGTTGCATGCTAGAAATCTTTAAATTTCTCTCTAAGATCAATATCTTTTGGCTAATCTCTTGTTTGAAATTGGAAAAATCACACAATTTATTGTAAAGGGAGAATATATTTCCAAATATAATTTTGACTCTATCTAATTTCTTAGCTAGGTCAACTTGTCCCAAAATTATAGTATTTGATATCTTCTCATTGACCTTACCTTGGAATTTCTTCTCTGACTATTCCATTAGTTTGGTGTTGGTGTCATGGTCCTCATTTGTTACCTAGTCAACTATATCTAATAGTTTCTCTATAATTGGTCTTGATTCATCTAGAGATTGTAGGCTAAAGGCATCCATGAATATGTCCTTGATTTCATTTAATGCTTGCTTGTATTTATAATCCTTTCTAAGTGCCTTTTGTCTCCTTCTATCGAATGCACTTTGTATCTCATTCATCTTTTCTTCCATGAGAGTGTTGGATTCATAATAGGGTATCTTTATTTCTTCATCACGCTACCCTAGTTGAGATCGAGCCTAATGTTCTAATTTGTAATTCTAACATTCTAGTTCTTGGCTACTAAAGAGTTTTTGTAGGAGTACCTTTTTTGGGTAATTCAACCAAAGTTTTTATTGCAAATTCCTCCTTATGTTTTGTCTCTTCTTTCTCTTCAGTTTGTTTCTCTTATGTTATCATTCTAGTTGAGGGTGTACCTATTGATTGTACTAATTTGTCTTTATCATCCCCTACTACTGCACTTGGCTCCTAAAGTGCTTGTGTGATTGTCTTTGGTGGAGATGGAGGTGGAAGGAGTAGAAGTCCACTAGATTGTGTGGTCATAGGTGGTTCTTGTGTTTGCACCTTGACTTCCTTTAATTTCACTACTACCTTCTGCAATTCATCAACACTGACCAATATTAGGCTTGAGCATAGTCTAGCTTCTTCTGTTGATTGGTCAAGGATCTTTGCTAGATCCTCTACAGTTAATGGATTGATGTTTTGACTAGAAGTATCAACAACATCCTTTATCTTGATTTTTTCTATAGGTGTGATGGTAGAATGAGGAGGGCTAGGAGGTAGCAGTTGTGTGTCCTGCACACTCTATTCTTGTTGCTCATCTATCCCCTTTTCTTCTTCTTTACTCATTTCCTCCTCCTTCTCTTCTTCATCCTTATTTTCTTCTTCCACTTTCTTCTCTTCTACTTTCTTCTCCTCTACCTTCTTCCTTCCTACTTCTTTTATTTCCTTTGTTTTGGCACTTGCTTCTGCCTCATATTCTTCATCAAATACATCATCAATTTTATTGTAAATAATCCTTCATACTTTTGTGGTTTTGCTCACAACTTCTTCAACTTTATTTTGTAAAATGCTAAATTCCCTTTATTTGGTAGTAAATATACTATTGTGCCTTTTGACTACATTTGTTATTTGACTTTTAGTCAAATTAGGCAACATCCTTGCTAAGGTAGACTCCCTTATTTCCTTCTCAGTTTGTAGACAAAAATGGCATTTATCCTCTACAATATTATATAATTCCTTTGGCAATGAGCTATCCAATTCAAGTGGTGTATGTTTATATTGTGCCATCATACTATAGATATATTTCTCTATTTTATTCTGCTCATTCTTTGTGAGCTTATTAAAATCTACATTCTTCAAGTCATTCGCGTCACCATTCCTAATCTTAGAACATAATTTTTCAATAGAAGACTTAGGTGAATGACTTACCACTTCAAACTGACTATGGTCTTCTAATTCTATCCTTTCTTCATCTGAATCAGGTTGAGCCATGAATTTTCTTCTTTTCTTTGGCTCTTCTTCAGTCTTCTTAGTAGATTCCTTCCTTTTTGCTACCTCTTCATTTGCTTTTTGTGTAGTAGCTCTTGTAGTAGCTCTAGTAGTAGGCTTCTTAGGTGCAAGCTTTACCACTTTCTTTGGCTTGGACTGAGGAGTAGGTGGTGCTTTTGCCTTTCTTTTGGTGACCTTGGTTTGGATGGATGTTTCCTTGGCTTGTTCTTCCTTGTCATTCTCATCCTCATCTTCACCTTTCCTACTAAGGGGAATTCTTTCATAATGTAGAAAAACATGCAAATCAAGATTGAACCAAACTTGCATTGAGCCCCTTTTGATTTCATTATGGCTCCCAAGTTTTCGTTAATTTTTTGCATCATCAACTCTGCAAGATCATAAGTATGATCCTTTTTCACTAGCTTGTAAGCAACATCTACTATTATGTAGGGTACATTGTTTAAGCTGATAGATTGGTAAAATTTGTGAGATATAATCCTTGTAGAAAAATCTAGTAGTGGGTCTTTGATGGTGTCAATTATCATACCCCTATTGTTCCACTTGGCACCAGTGTTTTTCTCAATTGTCTCCCTCTTATCACTCCTTAGGGTCTTGGGCCGATCTAGGGTTGGAATACTAGTAACCCTATTTATAGTATTCTTTGTTAACTTTACTAGACCTGTTTCTAACCAAAAAGCTCCATTATGGATTTTTCTCAACACAATGTGTATCCATTCCATTTTAAAGACAATAGGGAAAAATAGGGTTTTGGTTAAACCCTTCTTCTCAACTATGGAGAATTCATCTTTAAGTTTCCCATTTTCATAGAGCTTATCAAATGCATTGAAAATCTCTAAATCTCCTATTGCTCTAATTTTATAGTTGTAGCATTTACATACATCCTGAACCATTACTACTTTATCAAGAATCACAGATAGGGCACCAGCAGGATCATTTCTATAGGAAACCTCTGGGATTGGCTTGAACTCAGGTTGTTTAACTTTGTTGCTAACTAATTGAATCTCCAAACCGTCCTTTCCCTTTGTAGACTTAGAACCAAATGCCATTTCTAACCGAACTAGGGTTTACTATTTAAACAAAATTTTCAACTTGTGTAACTTGGCACTTGAATGAAATACAAGGTAAATCAATGAAACAAAGTTGGCTTGTTGTTGAATCACTATAAATAGCCTTTTGATTGGTAGGAAATCACTCAATCACTATGATCGTCCTTGCTCTTTGTTTGAATGATAAGAAAATGATCAATTTTTACTTTTATTAGGCTTGAAACCTAGCATTTATTGCATTTGTGCCTTACAGCTGTACACTCAGCTTCCAAAGGATTTTCCAACTTGGCATTAATTCTATTTCATTCACTTGGTAGCTATTGATCTTGTTAATTACTCGGTAGCCACTATCTTATTTTACTTGTCATCAACTAAACCTTTTTCAATTACTTGACATCCACTAGACTGTTCAACTCGACATGTATTGGAGTTTTACTAGGTAGCCAAAGGTAGCTCGGCATCATCTTCCAACTTTTATCCTGAAATCTTAACTTATGCATATTTCTTCTTTGCATTGCTCCTATGTTCTTTTGGGTTGATGTATGATACATCTTTATATGTATCAGCTCCATTTGCCTTTCTAATGCTTAATTTGATGAGGTGTGATCACTTGACCTCTTGGGTGAAGTGATCTCTCCATTTGATGTGTTGCATTCACCTTTCTTCTGCCATGTCTTCTTCATATCTTCCTTGATGTGTTCCACCTTAACTTTTTCTTTGCCCTTGTTACCTTTAGTCTTGGGTGCTTTGACCTATGTTGGACAGTTCTTGCTAACATGTCCAATCTTCAAACAACTAAAACAAGTAGTTTGGTTTAGCCATCTATTGTAGTTTCCCTTGAAATGTGTCCTTATGCAATTTTTAGGAATGTGTCCATATTCTTGACAATAGTGACAGCTATACCTATTATTGTAATCCCAATTGTAGTGATGTGCATGATCAATTCCTCTTGTAGGCTAATTAGGTATCCACATAGGCTTTGATCTACATTCAAATGCTCTGTGTCCATATTTTTTGCAGTTGTAGTAGTGACCCTCAAATCTTGGTGTCCTCATGATCTTAGTTCTGCAATCTTGTGTTAAATGTCCTTGCTTTTTACACTTGTGATAGAAATTTGCATTTGTAGGCTTATCATGTTGATGGTTATTCTTGCTTCTACACACATTAGAGGTATGTCCCTTTTTACCATAGAAATGACAAGTAGGTTTAGTGTTCTTACCTTTGTTGCTTCTTTCTTCTATAGCCTTGGATGATTCTCCTCTGTCTGTGCTGATGTAGCCAAGTCCTATATTGTCATTACTAGCCCTTGGTGATTTCAACAATTACTCAAAGCACTTGATGGCCTCATTGGGTTTGTTTTAACTTTATGCTATTTCCTTTTCTCTCTTTAGTTCATTATGCAATTGTTCATTCTGTATTTTCCCACAGTTAGAGCCCATGTTAGTAACCAGTGTGGACATGGTTTCAAAATTTGTAATATTTGTGTAATTTGAACTACATTGAACCTTAGTTCAAAGTAGTTCAAAATGGTTCAGTGGTTCAGATGATCCATCTTATAGGTTCAATACAAGCAAAGTTCAGACTCATGGTTCAAAGTACATAATGGTTGACTCAGAAAAGTTCACAATTCATTATTAGTTTTCATTAGTTCAGTAGTTTCAAAGGTTCAATGAGTTTGATGTTTCAAAGGTTTAACAGTTCAAAGTTCAAGTGTAGGGTCTCGAACCACTTCGAACTAAAGTTCAAAGCAGTTCCAACTAGTTCAAAATAGTCCAATTTTTTCATGCATGTTTAATGATCCATTCTGAGAGGTTCACATGTATGATTTAGTGGCGTGGTTTCAATGATTTATTTCACAAGTTAGAATTGTAGTTTTTTATCCCACAAAATTTGAGGCTTCATGATACAAAGTTCATATTAAGGTCAAGTTTAGAGGTTCAACATTCAATTCACTGGTTTAGTATGTTCAAAGCATAGGTTCAACCAAAGAGCACTTGAAACAACTATTGGAATTATACATTTAAAATGTATATTGATATTCCATATAATGTACTTGATGAAGGTTCTAAATGCTTTTCTATTACATGTTAAACAATGATAACACAATATTAATGAGGCAAAAATCAACCATATGCCAATGGGAAAACATGCATGCAAATGAATAGATTGTATCACTCAGAATTCGTGGTTGTAGAAGATGAATGCATCTATTTGAAGCCAAGGAAATATATATTTAACATAAATGCTCTAAAATCTCTATATGTTATCAAATGGGTTGTGTTTTGAATAAAAAATAGATCAGGATTTGTTGAAATCAGATGCTTGTTGTTCCAGAAAAATAGTCTCAATGCAGGGGACATAACTTTCAATTGCATTGTTGGATTTAGCTCATCTTTGGATATGTTTTTTAGAGGTAAATTACGCACGATATGACTAGAGAAATCTTCAAAATTATTCTTGGCTTATGAGTTATAGCTGACTGAGTAGAGCATTGTCAAAATTTTCAATGGCAGTCACAAAATTATGACAGAGCCTCATCACCAGCAAATTCCACTTGTCAAGTTAAGGTCACATGTCACTTTTAAAAGATTTTTTATTTTAATATTCTTTTGAATGAAATCTAACCTAAGAAAGAGACTGGAAGCATAAGAGTGATGCTCTATTTTATTAACCAAGGATGATGAAAATTTTTGAAAAGTCTTTTTAAACTTTGAAAGTGCCCGCCAAGAAGTGGGATTTTCAAGAATTAGTTATGAAACTGAAAAGTTATGACAAAGAACATGTTAAAAAGGCCAGCGAAAGATAATGAAAGGGGTTCCTTCTTTCTTTCTTCTAGACTGCAGACTATGTGCTACATAAGGGAGGGAAAATTTTCCAAATTATTTCATTTTCTTGAGAGATTGTGAGAGGTAGAGCATAGGCTGATTTTCTTTTTCTGAACTGTGTGTTAGAGACAGGAATAAGATTTTCATTATTAATGTAATTTTTAAAAGAGTTTCAATTTTTCTTTACATAGTGGTTTTTATTGTAAATGTGTAAAAGAGTCTTTATGGTCTTTTACATTTAGGGAAGGGAGACTGGAGGTTAATCACATCAAAACTTTGATTATGATGTATTTTCCTTCCACTGATCATGATCTTTGCATCATTTTTAGTTTTCTCTAAAATACATTCTAATGTCACTATTTTCTTTTTACACTATCATTTCAAAATATCTTTAAAAGCTCTGATTTCTAATTCTCTCAAGAGGATGGAAGATATATTTTCATTTTCATTATGTAATGCAGCATACAACAAATGAACCTTGTGTCATCTGTCACTCTTTTCTTTTCTTTCCTTTTAGCTATTAGGTTTTCACATCTACTCTATGTTTATGGATAGATGCTTGTAATACATTTGAGCTTTCTGGTTAAAAGCATCCATAATTAATTCATTATATATCTTACATTGGGAGCTATACTTGATAAAATTTAGATGAAGGTTATCAATCGAATGATAAGCTATCCAATTTTTGGTGTTAATTAGTCTTCTCACTTGGGCATCCAAAGTTATATTTGCACATATTTTCTTAGAGGACAATCTATTCACTAACAATGACCGAGTGAGATCGGTTAACACTAGTTCCATCCAACATTTCCTTCATTAGTCGAGTGAGCTTGGTTAACACACAACTTCTACAAACTTTCCTTTGATGATTGAGTTTGCTATCATCTAAAATAGGAAAACCTTGGAATGCTTGACAAATATAGGGAACTATCTTTAATTCTTAAGTGAGCTCAACATACACTAACTGGAAATGATATGACATTTTGTGTAACATTAATGACAATACACAATTAATCAATTATTTCCAACAATCTCCCTCTTTGGCATTGATGGTAACACATGTCATAATGCAATGAATTTTTAGAGAAAGAATAAAGTAAGGAACATATCCTTAGTTTCATTCTAATTATCATCCATAAGAACTCCCTCTATTAGTGTGAACTCCCTCTACCTTCAGTTAGTCTCTCTATTAGCAAAACTCTATCATCAACATCTTATGATAGTAAACTCTATCTTTGATATCAAACCAAGCTCATTCTCCCTCTTTGACATCTCTTTCTTTGGTGTGTAACTAAACTTTCCTTCCTAAATTTTTTTTGTGATATGACAATAAACTTCTCCCTCTTTGACATCTCATTCCAAAGACAATATTCAATAAATATCAATGTACCTTGTGTACTAATTCATTTGCAATGTACCCTTGTCAATATTACATCAACTAACTAATATTCAACATACTCTTGTTGATGCATCGCTAAACTTCATTTAGTGAGCTTCAGATAGGAGAAATACATTTAACTTACCTCTTAGATACAAAAATTAATCCTTAGGTAATGGCTTAGTGAATATATTTGCAATTTTCTCTTTAGTATTCACATATTCTAATCTTACCTCTTTATCTTGTACTAATTCTCTTAAGAAATGATATTTCATAGCAATGTGCTTGATTTTGGTATGCATCATAGGATTCTTTGATATATTAATTGCACTAGTGTTATCATAGAAGATAACCATTGGATCCTTAATTTCTATCTTCATACCTACCAACAATTGCTTGAACAAAACAATATTTGAATAATTAACTGCTACAACCACATATTCTACCTCTATTGTGCACTGAGAAATATAATTCTACAACTTGTTTGTCCAAGACACTAGTCTTTTACCAAGAAAGAATGCTCCACCACTAGTGCTCTTTCTATTATCAACATTTCTTGCCCAATCAACATCTATGAATGCTTTCAAATCCAAATTTCCTCCTTTTTTATACCATAAACCATTCTTCAGTACCTTTTAGATACCTCATAATTCTCTTGATTTTCATCATGTTATTTTCTTTAATATTTGCTGAGAGTCTTTCCATCATACCAACTACTAATGAAATATTAGGCCTTGTATGCACTACATATTGCAATTTTTGAATTATTGATCTATATGTGGTCTAATATACCTCTTTGGAATCATCATTTTTGAAAATTTTATGTCCAGTAGACATAGGTGTTCCAATTGGTCTTGAATCTTCCATTCCAAACTTTTTTAATATCTCCTTGATATATTTGGATTGAGTAATGTAGATACCATCTTTCTTTTTCTATATCTACAATCCAACAAAGAATTTTATCTCTCCAAACATAGACATCTCAAATTATTTACTCATCTCTTCTAAAAATTCCTAACACGATTCATCATTTCCAATAAATAAAGTGTCATCCATAAATATTTCATCCAACACAATCTTCTTGCCTAGTCCTTCTTTGATATACAAACTAATTTTATCATTTGTTTTTTGAAAACCAATCTTTATCAAGTAGTTATGAAGTCTTTCATACCAAGCTCTGGGATCTTGCTTGAAACCATACAATGATTTGTGTAATTTTCAAACCATATCTCTTTATTTAGGATCTACAAAACCTTCAAGTTGTTCTATTAAGACTTCCTCATCAAGAATTCCATTCAAGAATGCAAATTTTACATCCATTTGATAATTTTTAAATCCTCTTTGAGCTGCATATGCTAATAAAGTTATAACACCTAATCTTGCAACAAGAAAAATTCTTTTACCATAATCAATACCTTTTTCTTGAGAATAACCTTTACATACTAACCTTGCTTTATTTCTATGAACTTCTCCATCTTCATTTAGCTTATTTCTGGATACCCACTTTGTGCCAATTATATTTTTATCCTTGGGTCTTGGAACAAGAGTCTAAGTCTTATTCTTTATCTATTCTAATTCTTCATTCATAGCTTCAATCCAACTTTCATTATCCAAAGTATCTTTAGCATTTATGGGTTCAAATTCAATAAGAAAACATGTACATTTCAATTTTTTTCTTGTCATTGTTCCATCTGACTTGTCTCCAATGATCTGATTAGGTGCATGATGCTTTCTGACATATCTTGCCAACATAGGTACTTTGGATTTGGAATTTTTTCCACTAACCTCTTCATGATCTTCTATATTAAACTTGGGTACCACTACCTGTGACTCAGGTCCATCAGACTTAGTTTTCTTTGGCAACAACTTGATAGCTTCTAACTATGACTCAAGTCCTTCAGACTATTACTCGGGTTGTACTCATTGCAACTTGATAGCTTTAAGAGAATTTGGGGACTCAAGAGGTGAAGCTTCTTGACTTCCAGATAGATTGGCAATGTATCAAGTTCATAATAAATGAATCTTCTATAATCCTTAGGTTCTTTATTGCTCTCTTCTTCACTCTTTTCTACAAACTCATCAATTCTTACATGTGAAATTTCTATGATTTTATGAGTCAAAAAATTCAAACATTTATATGCTTTACTTCTATAGGAGTATCCTAGGAATATGCCTTCATCACCTTTGACATCAAATTTTCCTTTCCTAGATTCCTTCAAGATATAACATTTTCTACCAAATACTTTCAAGTAACTTACATTAGTTTTGTAGCCATACCATAATTCATAAGGAGTTTGATTTGAGTCTTTCTTCAACTATACTCTATTCAAGGTATGTACTATAGTACTAGTTGCTTCCTTCCAATATTTGATTGCAACATTATTTTCTATCATCAATGTTCTTGCACAATCCATGATTGATCTATTGCTTCTTTCAATGCAGAACTCATTGAATTCATTGGAAATGAATTCACCACCTCTATCTAATCTAAAACATTTTAGCTTCTTTCCAATTTCTTTCTCTACTCTTGTCAGATACCACTTTAATTTTTGAAATGCTTCAGACTTTTCTTTTAGATACATTATAGTCATCATTCTAGAATAATTATCAACAAAAAGAATACAATACTTATCTCCACTATAACTCTCTATTCCAATAGGTCCACATAAGGCTATATGAACTCTCTCCAAAACTTATTCTAAATGATAGTCCTTGCTTCTAAAACTTGTCTTTCCCATCTTACCAATTTGACAATTTTTGCATAGACCCATATTAGGTTTCCTCAGGTTAAGAATACATCTTACTCTTTTCTTTTTTCTTATCTTGATTAGATTATCAAAGTTTACATGACATAATCTTTTGTGCCATAACCATCTTTCCTCTACTTGAACAATAAAACATGAACTTTCACTGAAATCTAGGTAAAATAGGTTACCTTTTGTTTGTTTTTCAGAACCAACCAAATTTCCTTTTCCATCCAATAGTTTGGCCTTCCCATTCATGAATTCTAACTTGAATCCAATATTATTCAACTGTGCCACACTCAGTAGATTTTGCTTTAGTCCTTCAACCCAATAAGCATTGTCACATCTAAGTTTATTGGTTAGTGAGATACAACCTTTCCCCTTTATGCAACAAGGTTCATTGTTTCTAGCTCTCACACTACCACCATCATTGTGTTCCATGTGTTCAAACTTTATTTTATCACTAGTCATATGATGTGAGTAGCCACTATCAATAATCCATGTATCATTCTTGCTAACATGAGAGATAAGTGTCATTTTATCTCCTTCATTATCATATTCATTTTTTTACAACAATATATACCATTTCATCATCTTCACTACTATCTCAATCTTTAGCTATGAAACAAGATTTCTTACCTCTATCCTTGTAGTCCTTGAAATTCTTGAGGTTTTTGAAATCCTTCTTTCCTTTATACGTGTTGTGCTTCTTTTCATCTTTGTCTTCTCTATTTGGACATCTTGCTGCAATGTGTCCAACTTCTTCGCAAGAGAAACAAATTAAAGGAATTTTATCTTTATACTTGCCTTTGCCTTTGGGATACCTTCTTGCAAGTAATGCTTCAATGACTTCAATATCACTGTTATAATTGTCTTCCTCTTCATTTTTAGATTATTTTATCTTAGACTATTTGGATTTATTCTTGAGTGATACTTTGGCTTCAAATGTAGACTCAAGATTGCTAGAACTAGAAATATAATTATCATAGTTATCTAGTTCAAATATTGTCAACCTTCCAACTAGTGCATCCAAAGTTATCTCATTATTTGGATCACATCTCATCTCTTGAATAGTAGAAACTTTTATTGCATAGATGGGAAGAAGGGTTCTGAGTACCTTGCTTACCACTATTACATCTTAAATTGTTCCTCTAGATGATTTGATAGCACTGGCACTTGCTTTGATTCTTTCAACATATTTTACAATATTTTCATCTGATCAAACTATCCTATCAAGCTTTCATATTTGGCTCTCCTTACATTTTCATCTCCTCCATAGATGGCTTTCAACTTGATCCACATTTCTTGAGTAGTTCCACAATCTTTGACCTTGTCAAATTCAGCATAGTTGAGAAATGAAGCAATATCAATCATCATGATATTATAATTTTTCCTTTCAACAATTTCTTCAATAGACATTGTACTAGTAGGAGTTGTTTAAGAAACATTTAAGAATTTCAAACTTGAATTACTTATGATTGCCAGATGCAACTTCATAAGTTATTTCCATGATACAAAGTTGTCTATATTCAACTTGGGAATCTCTCTTCTATAAGACATCTTGATCTTTAGCTTAGGTCCTTGAAACCTTATCTGCAACCACCAAGAAGCTTTGATACCAATTTTTGTAATTATAAGAGGAGTAACTAAGAGGGGAGAGGTGAATTATAAATCCTAGATCTCTTAGATGTCACTACAAATCAAAACTTTTATTGGACTATATTTTGTTGTAACTTGGCAAACCCCCATGCACTCGGTTTACACTAGCAAATGTTACAACTTGGTAAACACTAAAAATCAATTTTAACTTGGAAATAACTGAATATATTGATCTTAATGTGATTAACCTTAACTTTAACTTAGCTGCATATACACTAAATAAATAGCATGAACACAATTGACACCAAGATTTAATGTGGAAACCCAATTTGGAAAAAACCACCAATTGCAACTAGTCACTAATTTTTACTCTTTTGAAATGAGCCCTGTTAGGAGCCAACCCTATTAAAGGTTACAAAACACACTGTTAGGTGTGATCCTATTAGAGGATTTAATCACCCTATTAGGAGTGACCTTGTTAGAGGTCTTTAGACAATTCAATCTAGAAATGTCACCTTGTTAGAGGATTTACAAATAGTTGTTAAGCCAACTCTATTAAGAGATTTAGATCATTGCTACAATGGTTAAAAGGTAACAATCAGATGACTTGAGTCCTAATGAAACTAAATTTCTGATTATAGATCTTAATTCTAGCTTGTATACTTGATCCTTCCTAATCAATTGTATCTTTGCAACTCTACAAGGATATTATGCTTATCCTTCCAATTCGCTTCCTCTAAGAATCATCGAATCTTCAATTATGTTCCACACATTCAATCCTCAACTTGACCTTATATTTATATCTTACACTTTGTCAAGTCATCTTGAATACAACTTAGGATAATTAATATTCATATTCTCAATCGGCTAGAACCAACAAACAAATCAATTAAACTCAATATGCCAAAACAAGAAAATCCTTCATTAGCCAAATCTACTCGGTAGATATTAACTCAAAGTTATTTTCTTGTGTTAAGCAAGTAAACTTGGTTAACACTACATATTCACAAAGTTCCTTTGGTAACCGAGTGAGCTTAGTTAACACTGGTTCCATCCAACCTTTCCTTCATTAACTGAGTGAGCTCAGTTAACACTCAACTTTTGCAAACTTTCCTTTAACGACCGAGTGAACTCAATAGACATTGTCATCTGAACTAGGAAAACTCTAGAATACTCGATAGCCATAGGAAACTATCTTCAATTCCCAAGTGAGCTCAACATACATTGAATGGAAATGACATGATATTTTGTGTAACATCAAAGATAATACACAATTAATCAATTGTTTCCAAAAGTATCCTACTATTTGCTTTGTCTATAAGATTAAAACCAAATACTTTTCCATCATGTTCTTTTTTTTGAAATTATGAGTGAGAGTTTTTCATAGTGTCCTACCTTTAATTGACCAATGTTTATGATAAGGTGTCAATGTTTTGATTGAGGATTTTGGGGATGGGTGCAAACTCTGCACACTTGTATAACTTACCTCTTCAAAATTAGAAAATATTTTTAATTTAGATTTTTTTGAAGAGACCTTTGATCACTCTTTAAGGAAACAATTTTTGTTGTTTTGAGAAGAGGAATCGATGTTCCAATTCTTATTTCAATAATTTCCTTTACTTAAAATTTACTTTTTGAAATTGTACTACAATAAAAGTGTACACAATTTAGTTTGGAGTTTTATGGGAAAACTACAACTTTATAGAATAGAATAGAACTTGAAATACACATGAAATTTGGAAGCTTATGCATTTGTAATCCATGAGAGAGATGATAGATCCTTCTTGTAAGGTTTTCTCCACAAAAAACATGTTAAATTTGTGAGGAATAAAGCAAGGGTATGTGTGCACACCATTAGAGAGGTGTAGGTGATAGGTCATAGTCATGGAATGTTTCTACTTTATTGACTATATAGTTGCAACTTGTAGAAAAGAGTCATTAACTAGCATGTCTTCTAGAATTCTAATTATGACATTTGTAGTTATTGTTGTCATTATGTCCAACTCATTTCATTAACAAAAATATGTGTCATGATACGAAATAGATTTTGTATGATTACTTATCTATTAGACATTTGTAATGTTACCCAAATTTCTAAAATAATGCATTCTAAATCGAAATAGTAATTATATTATAATACAATAGAAAGTTTATATTATATTGAACTTCAAATTTTTGTTTAATGTACATCAAAATTTACAAGTATAAGTTGTAATAAGATTTGATATGACTTCCTTTTGTGGGTTTTGCATTAGCCCTCTACATTTAAGAATGGTAAAACGATGTAACCTATAGTGGGTATGGGCTCTGTTCCTCTAACAATACACTCATAGTACATTTCTTTTCAAAATGGTGAGTCTATTACAACACAACCAAAATTTTATATCATTTTAAACTTCAAAATTGTTTTTTATCTACATTATAGTTAGCAAGTATAGGCTCTATTCATTGCTACTATCACTTATTGTTACGGGCTCTTTTTGGCCCTCTAAGTCTATGGATAGTAGTAGCCTGTAACCTAGAGTTGATATGCGGGTAAAAGCACAAACCTGTGTCACCTTTTATAAAGAGAAGGGATATCAGAATGTGACAATTCAACATTAATCACAAAAAAGAATTGGTATTTGTGTTTAGAATATGAAGATGATGTAAACTAATAAAATATATAGAATTCAAATGAATTTTCTACCTATAATTTTAATAAAAAAATTTGAGTAAGAATTTATTCATTTTATTTTATTTTCAAGTTCCTTTTTTAACTTTAAAAAATATAGGGTGTAGTTCCTATCAAACAAGTATATGAAAATCATCTTTTTTTGTTCTAATTTGAAAATATCATATAGAGGACATGTATAGCTAGGGGACAAAAAAGCAATAATTATTTTTGATGTATATTTTCTTTGTTATAAGTACTCAAGTTTGACCTTATCAAAATCCAATAGTTTTTTCCTCCCTATCAAAGCTATACCTTCTTGAAAAAAATTACATATTCGTGAAGAGGATTCTCTTCTCTAGAGATAAATATGATTTTTAAATTTTTTTGATATGATTTACTATTTTTTTTCCTTTTTTGAGGGAGTATCTTCTGAGATGTTGAAATATCGACTTATAAGATTTTGAGATTATAACATATTATAACTAATCAAAACACTCAAAAATTTATATGATGATGATATTGAATATGAGATCTATAAAAGGGTATTTTTATCTTTTGAAAAAAATTGAGTTTTGACAAAGAAATGAGATTTGACCAAAACAGGTTTTGGTATCATAAACGGTGACACAGATCTATACTTTTACCCATGCATCATTCTATTAGCTTATTTATTTTAATTTGTTTGTTGTTTTTTATGGTAGACTTGTTGGCAAATAGGCTAGGTAGATGTTTTAGGGTTATCATTTATGACAACATATAAGCTATATTATGCAATAAAAGTGTCATAATATGTTTTGATATTGTGGAATTCAAAAACTAAGTATCACTAAGTCAAACTGTGTACAATACCAATATTCTAGATAGTGAGCTTCATAGAGAGCATATTATCATGTGAGTAGTTACCAGCAACTAGAATGGACATTGTAATACATTTTTGCTAGTGCACTTAATATTTCAATTCCTAGAGATAGAGATATTAAGGCTTTACTAGTTACTGCTTGTTACAATATCATCCCTAGTTAACAAATAATCATGTTATGAGTTACACTATATTATGGTTATGTTTACTTTTTAGTTTGATCACTTATGCATGCTTAAAGATTGTTAGTAATAGCCATAGTTCGATGAAAGTTTGTGGAACACTGGTTCATCCCCCCCTCTCAATATTCCCTATTTCTAACAATTGGTATTAGAGTGCAATTACTCATAGAAGGCCTAACAACTTGAGTATGATCTCTACGGATATTGATCAGTTAAAAAAGAATCTGAAGGAAGCTCTTGAGGAACTTGATGTAGTCACAGAAGAAAGAGATAACCTGAACATCAAAATTAAACATGCACAATATTTCATTCATAAGTTGAAAGAGTCACATGATCAAATCAAGGATTTTGAAGTAGTCTCTAAACTAGAGGAGAAAGAGATTCTAAAGAATGAACTTTAGATCACTAATCTTAAGATGGGTTTGATGGAAGATGAGAAGAAAATTCAACTATATTTGAGATTTGAGAATACATATCTTAAATCCAAACTTACCAAGGTGACATCTAAACTTGATACCGCAAAGTTACAATTACAGAACTTGAGAAGTATAATTTTATTGTTAAAGGAGAACTTACGCAAACAAAGAAACATCTTGAGAAGTTTTTTTCCAACTCTAAATTGTTTGATGAATGAATCATGATGCATATACCTAAAGGTGATATGACTATTATTGGCTACTATGAAGGAGAATTGTCTAAAAAATCTAAAGATATTGAGGAACCAGATCTAGTGAACCAACAACTTGAATAACAAGAAGATCTTAACAAGGAGGAACCTAATCAACCTGATAAGCCTAAAGAACCTAAGGAACTTAAGTAAAAATTTAATGCAAGATATTTTTCATGCAATGAACTTGGTCATATGAAGAAGATGCATGTATTCTAAACCTATTTTGGGTCACTGTTATAATTGTTTTTCTTATGGACATAGAGCTAATGAATTTAGGAAACCTAGATATAATAATAATAATGGTATGTATCAAAGTATTAACCTTGCAACTAGTAGACATGTTGGAGAAACACATGTTATAAGAAATGGAGTTGTGTGTTATAAGTGCAACAATTTTGGACATATTATTAGGGATTGCAGATTACAGAGTAATCAATTTAGACCTAGATATGGAAACAATGTGACAATATGTCATATTTTCAACAATTTGGGACATATTAACCCATTAAATATTACAAATGCCACTATCACATATATACAATAAATTAAGAAATTTTCAAGAATATTTTCCCCCAAATTGGCATTGATTCAATAAAACTTACACACAACCACCCATTAAGTGTAAGTAAAGCCCCTTATGCAAACCATTGAATATAGCTCACACATTATTATTTCAGATATAACCATGGAAACCTAAAAAATTATAGGAGTCTATGAGGTTAGTCCCCTACATAATAATATAAAAGAAAAAAAAAAACTTTCCAAAGGCTATTTACATTCATTTTAGTTTTTTCATTGATGCTCAACATTAGCATCATTACTCTCTTTAGCATCCTCTAGCCCCTCCAAACTTCCTTCATCTTTTGGTACACATACCTTAATTCCCAATATAATGTTGTGGTGTTTTTGTTTCAATAGATATAAAATATATCCATAACTTCTATTCAATTTCTTGATCATCAAAAATTCAACCCTTGATTGTGCCTCTGGAACCCAATTTACATAAATTCATCATCCAAGGATATTCTAGACTACATGTAAGCCTAAAGAAATCATCTAAAATTTGGATCACTACAAATCATTTCCTCCTATTAGGATTTTCCTTTATACAAGTCATGACCCCTTATAGTGTCATCTAATGTAAAATATGGAGTAAAAACTTCCTCTTCCCAAATGCCAATGGAATAGGCTATAGCTCTAAAGAAAATCCATGTAGTTTGAAAGAAATCTAGATATCAATTGGGATGGAAATATGAAATGGGGCTAGCAATATAGAAAATTTTACCCAATCAAAGATGCAATTGCAGATTCCACACATATATAATCAATATTAAACCAATTTGATAACATATTTGGTATAATTTTTCCCTCCATGTCCTTTTCTCATTCATGTACAAGGATATGGATGTGATATTTGCAAGGAATAAGTGCCATAAATAGCAAGATAGACAAATAGGTTTTATTTTTCAAATTGTTGTCAAGACCAAAGAATACATTTAACATATAGTGATATGATGTAGATAGCACTATGAGTAAAGTGTTAAAGATAAAAATAATAAAATATATTATCTACAAACCCAAATTTATTAGTAATATTAACATTTTTGAGCCTTTCTTATTAAAAAATATGAATTGTGTACCAAAACCACCTCCAAAATTGGTTGGGATATAGTTTAAATGACATTGGTTCTCCATTCCCAAATAAAACCTCTATAACATTGTCATTATTCTCATCCCTACCACTCATTGTGTCCTTATTTGAAAATTAACAAAAACAATAATGAAGTGTCATTATTCTCATCCCTACCACTCATTGTGTCCTTATTTGAAAATTAACAAAAACAATAATGAAGTGGAAATCTCACAGTGCTAGCAATACTACATTTAACTCCCAACATAATTGCATGGAAAAGTGTTTGTGCATATTTGTTATATACACATTCTAAAATCCCTACAAAATGTACTAAGGAAAAAATTCAAAGTTTTCCTTCTATCGTTTGCAAAAACATTGTGATTTCTAAATTATTTTTTTGTCTTTTTTTACCATAAAATATGCAAATCATGAAAAATAGATGTTGAAACTTTTAGGAAACTCTTCTATTTTTTTGGATTTTTGAAATTTGGTCAATAGTGAATTTTTTTATAGAGCTTAGTTTTGTCAATTTTTATATGCCCAAGGACTGAACAATTTTCTTCTCTTAGACCACAATAAAAAATCAAAATTTTTGCTCAAACTATGTTTTCTTTAATCTATGAAAGAAACATGAGAAAATCCATATGAATACTCTCAATTGACACAAACATTTAGTGAGACTAAGTTAAACAACCATATGTATCAATTAATTGATAGATCAAAAGGTTATGTTGATAAAAACACCAATCAAAGGTTGTAAGACTAATTAATGAACTAATTCATTGATGGACACAACATTAGTAGAGTGTGAGTAAAATTTCTTTAAAGATAATTAGTCATCATTCATCCTTAAAAAGAACCATACATCTAGCTAAGGTGCATGATGTTGAAGTTGTCAATTTTTTCAGCCATTAACAAAGAGAACTTGCCTACATTAATCCTCTAGTTTACTAACTTCTTGGAGGTATGGTCACTTAGTTATTAGTTCACTAAAATGGAAACCCCTAAAATTATAAAACATTATATCTAAATAATATATACTCTATTTATACCTTCTCTATTTTATTGATATCCTAAATATTTATAGTATATTTTATGTTAAATAAATGTGTGTGTGTGTATGTATGTATGTTTGTATATGCATCAAATTTGAGTTAATATATCTAAAATATCATAGTATAAAGGACTTATATAATTGAGCGACACCATAATAAATTATAATATATTAATACTATAATATTTAATTATGTATTGAACATGTAGATCTAATTATTATTTCTCTACTTAGAAGGGAAGGACTTTGCAAATAAAAGATGGGTAGTATTGATCCAATAGGATAATTCCCAAGATAATATGTTGATTACCATGCCTTAAATCATATAGAGCTTGGTCCTAAGAGAGCATTTAGGCTCTGATCTACTAAATTTGATGGACCCTAAGAACTTCATTTCATGGCCAACATCATTCTCCCTATTTTCACATTACTCATCTATTTTCTTAGCAAGAGGTGGTGGAAATTTTCATTATCTTGTACCCTTTTATACAAACTTTTATGATGGAAGGAAAGTAAAACTATGCCATACTATGTAAAATTTAGATTTTACAAACACTAGAGTCTCTAGCTTCCTTATTTCCAACATGAACTATACTCATTGAAGTATAATAATCTACTATCCACTCATTTAATTTTATGATTGGTAGAGAGATGCTAAAATGATTCCAAAATAAAATAGCATACCTCATGTCATTTATAAAATTGAATTCACAATATTTTAAAATTAAAATTAAATAATAATTATAATCTTAGATTCACATTTTGTGTCCTTAAAATAACCCCTTCCATTCTTTCTTGTCTCGTCGTCAACATTACCATGATCATATTCACAACCTCCTCCTCAATTACCACACCACCCTTCTTATCACCCTTGTCAATGGCCAAGTCAGAGTCTTCCTTGACACCAATATAATCTTGAAGGGAATTAAAAATAGTGAATAGTATTATCTTTATCAGATATTTAATAGTTCAAAAATCAAATTCTAAAGTGTCGCCGTTTACACAATGAATCGAAAGAATAATGAAAATCTAATAACTTTGTACATTGAAAGTTATTTAATTCTTAAAAACCTATTTATAAACCCTCTTTTTATTTTGGCTTTTTCAAAATATATAAAACTAAAGGAAATAGGAAAGTTGATCACACTAGAATGTGTTTTGGATTTACATTTCATGACTTCACAATCACTATGTAAGAAGGTTTATCTGATCTAAGTAGAATTGTAGATCCCATTGTCACATACTTATGAGAGGACAAGTTTCCAACATAATAAAATTCACATTATTAGTTCTTTTCTCTAATTCTATTATAGGTCATACTCTCAAACAATTTCTTTAAAAAAATCATCGTCAAGTAGATATTTCATTTTTCTTTCAATTTCAAACATTGTTCACCATCAAAGGCATCTTTTTCATCAAATTTCATTCCAATGAATCAAATTTCTATTTTCTTCCATCTTCCTCGGTAGATGTGCCTCTCTCATCAAAAGCCAAAGCAATTATCCAAATGCCCTCGATGGTGAATCTTTAATGTTGTAAATCCATCCTCTAATATGAACAATGAGATCTACATTTCCTTTGAGATTGGATAAACCCTCTTATACAATGTATGTGAAATCATTAAAATGTAATTCCACTACACATGCTAGAGAGATTAGATTTCCTACTTTATTTAGTTGTATATATTTTGAAATAAGTGACAAAAAATAAAGGGTTTATAAAGAGTTATAAAAATTATATGATTTATCTCACCATTCCCAAGATAATATGGTCGTCATCATCTTTTGAATCATATAAGAATTGGTCCCAAGGGAAGATAAGTATTTTGATATTCTAACTTTGGTGGACCCTATTGAATGGTGTCTCAATGCTTAGTTTTTCTTCAAATGATTTATCCCTTACAAAAATGAGGTAATACTAACATTATGAGGAGGCACTAGGATTACACACCTTCAACAACTTTTAAAAAGGTCACTTTCTATCTTTGTTTTGTGACACCCACTTCAAGGGTTTCAAGAGGAACTACCTTTATTTCTTTAGGCCTCTCAAGGCATTCATCACTTCAAACTATCTAATCACACTTAAATTTCACCAACATCTTCAAATGGGTCCAATAGGTTAACCTTACTACCAACTAATATCTACTTGTCTTTACCCTATACTACTCAAACTATCTACTATCATATCTTACTGATCACCATGCAATCATGATCCTTCTCTAAAGGTTATTATTGCCATTAACCATTTTACCAAACCTACAATAGTGAGTAGACCAATTAGTCCTTCAATGATCACAAACTATTTCCTTGTAAAAAAATCCACCAAATGACTAGTAGAAGGGTCTCTTCCCCAATATTGATAGTCCAATAGTGCTTCAATGCAACTCCTAACATAATTCCCTTAAGGTATTTTATGAACTACAATCAAAGATAAACTTACTAAAATGTAACAACAATAATATGAAAAGAGACATTGAGGGTTGGTAAGGGTTCATGACTTGTATCCATTGTGCTTGGATGTCCATTGACAAGGATTGGATTAGGACTAGGATAACATAACTTGATTAACTCCCTTATTCCTCAGTCCTCAAAACATTCTTAACCAACTAACACTGATCAACCCACATGAAAAATACCTCTATTCTATAATAGGACAACCATTGTCCTTAAACTTGAGATTCAACCTTAGCTTTATGTGATTAATGGATAGTCCTTCTAGTACCTTGCACCATGGTCAAAAATCAACCAATTTATTTTTTTATAAAACCTAATCAAGTTGACTTTACAAATAGGAAGATGCATGATAGTTACGATCTTACAATGGTGATTATCTCTTACATAGTGGCTTGACAACTTTCAAGCAATACCTAACCTAATCTATTATCTAATAATCAATAATCAAGCTTAATAAGGTTCCTTTCAACAATTAAAACTACTCACAACAAAATTTTCACTTCAAACATTATTAAAATATGATCAAACAACTAATATACACCTACAATAGTCAAAATCTTCATGGTAGTCATACTAGGGCCTCCTAGAAACATGACTAAATAAATTTACCTTCACCTTCAATTATTTGAACATAAAATATTCATCAAAATAACTATCTCACCAACTTATATTCAAATCCCATGGCTAGATTGAAATATATTGATTTCTCTTGGTTCATTGTTTACACTAGGAGGTTTGGACCTGTTATGAGAATACAATTTGCCACACCTCCCTCCATACTCCATGTATTTTCCTCAAAATTTGTTAATTTAAAAAAACAAATAATCTTCCTAAAATGTAAAAGGATATCATTTCAACATAGTTCCAATCCATATGGGAGTATATCAAGTGTCTGTTTACATGAAAGATTTAGGAAATTGCAAATTTTACAAGAATATCATTGGTTTACCAACTCATTACATCCAAACTTCCACCCCCATGATCTCATTTGACAGAAACATTTTTGAAAAGTTAAAAGGAACTTAATGGATCAATTACAAATTATTTGAACCACTCTTGAACCATTTTGGACAAGTGTGTTATGAAATTTTCATTTTCCAACATGTCAACGTTTTGGTATCTTGAGAAATTTTCAACTACCTTGACAACTTGACCTTAAAAAAAGATAAAGTGGTCCTAATCTATACAAAATAAGATCAAATTAGTCCAATTACACCAAATTATCCTATTTTTGACCTTTTTTGCATGATTGAACAATGTTGACCCTATGGTTATGATTGGCCTTACAATAGCAATTTGGATAACAAAATGCCTTATTGGGAATCATAATTGCACAATGACAACAACAATAATTCATGAGAATATATCTCTTGAAATTTCAATAAAATATCAACTCCAAGGTTCTAGGAGGTTATTTTTCAATCAACTGGGTAGCTTAATTGAAGATAAATGTTTATATTTAATTAGGATGTCTTTTCTCATTTAGTGAAGTCAAATCTATTTCTCTATAACCCTTACAAAATATTTAGTAAAAAATTGTATTTTTTTATTTTTAATGGTGATGCATGCAAGTCTAAACTAATATAAAATTCTAACTTAACCATATTTTCGTGAAAAGAAAATTACAAAGAAATAAGGTAATAAGAAAGTAAGAAAATTGCTAAAAAAGGAATTCAAACAAACATAAGCCATAATGGCAATGCGTCTGTGAATTAAATCTTTGAAGGGGATGGTAAGAAACCAAAAAAAATTGGAGCAGTGTAGTTGTACTCTCCCTGATGCAATTGTCGATGAAATTTTGTAAGATAGTATTATTTTTCAAAAATTACCAAATGATATAGCTATGGATGTGTGTTCGAATTAGACAAGTTGCTATGAATTTATGTGTAGAAATCCCCTCCTTTGATTTGTCACTATAGAGGTATTGTATGACTAATTGTGACAAACTTCTAGAAACAAAAACCGTGCAAGCATTCTAAAACAATAAGACTATTAGCTCCTTTATTATTCATGAATTATTGATCCACAAAGAGAATGCACATTCTAGTAAGAATTAGTAGACACATAATGAGAGCATCAATAGTATACTTTATTAGATAAAATGTCGGCCTTGAATACATGTTACATCCTTGTATTTATAGTGAACTCTCTCCATGTAAATTTTGGAGCTAGGGTTTTTCCCATTCAAATATTATGCTAAAACTATTTGAAAAATACTAAATCTATACAAACTAACACCTAATATGGTGCCAAGTAGGCCATCACACTTGTTTTCATCAATTAAATGGTGCATGGGCCTTTACATGACTCAAAACTATAAACAGAAAAAGAAGATAGAAGGAAGGCATGTCTAAGTGGTAGCTAGAGCTTAGGAGCCTTGCAAAAATAGAAACTCAACCTATTACATGCATATGTACTAGGTAACCACTATCAAGCTTTAAAAATGTAGTTTTGGTGCATGAATATGCAAAATATAGAAACTAACAGTTAACTATTAGCACAATTGTAAGTCATCAGAAATCATCACACCTAAAAAATGTAGAGTTGCACACATGCAGAGGTGAAAATTGTGGATTTATCAAATCTTCAAAATTGTAGAGATGGAGAGTTGCACACCTATGAAGGTGCACATGTGTAGAGGTTCTAGGGTCAAAATTGGCACAATTTTGTCTAAGTCAAAACCTGAATTTCCAACATCTAGGTCTTATAGAACTTTCACCAAAATGATGCCTAGATGAGTTGCCTTGAACTTTATGATTATTTTTTTAATTCCTTGGGGATCTATCAAATCAATAAATTCATACTTATCCTTTATGCCCCTATGAGAATTGTGGACCTTTTTTCATACTTCATCAAAACTCACCATTTTATTATCTAACTCATTCAATGCTTCCTCGGCTCTGAAAATTCTCCTTATATCATCTTCTTAGGAGACTACCTTGAAAGATGCCCAAAATTGTTGTACTACTACCTCTACTAAACATAAGTTCTATATAGAGTCATCATAAAAAATCTCTAGACTAACTACACTATAATATCTATCTACCTCCAAAATCTTGGCCCAAGCCCTTTCCTACATTTATCGTATATCCTGTAACATTGTCTACATGGTCTTGTTTCTTGCTTGGATCTTTTCAATCCAATGATCAAATTTATCTAATTCCTCATATGTGAAAATGGATAGAAGTATTATGTATCTTTGATTTTTTATTGTTTGCAAAGCCTCCAATTCATTGGACCACATTTCAATCTCATCTACTAGTCTAAACTCTTGTTGTATTATACCTCCCATCTTCTTTGCAAAATTTCTATGTCATGCAAGAACTGCATATTTAGTTCTATTATATATGTGACACCATCTTTTCCTAGCATCCAAAAATGAATCACTTGGTGGAGGGTCTAGAGTTCATTTCTTGAGGGAAGCCTTTAGTGATATTTTAGGGTGAGAAGGGTCAATGGGACCCTCTACCCCTTTCAAAAATTCTTGCAAAATTTCATTTTGCTTCATTGAGACTTGGGTGTCTTCTTCACCTTGATCCAATTGGTAAAAAACTTGTTGCAAACCATAGTCATTAGAACTTTGGTTGTGTCCTTGGTATCCTTCCCCAATACAATTTCTTACATTTGATAATGATGGGGGGCTAAAGTTTGACGATCAACATGGGGTGGAGGAATGACTATGTGCTCTATCAAATTATCCTACACGTTCCTCATTTTAAATGCTAGTTGTTGGGGATCCTCTAAAGGGGGCACCATTAGCTATAAAGCATTTGTCAAGACTCACATTCCCTCTATTAGAGTTGTTATGTAAGTTCTCCTTTGGATCTCTACTACATATTTTATCATTTTTGGGGGTTGTACCCAACAAAGACATGAATTGACTAGGTGACGAGGTCATTACTAATGCTAGTCCTTTCCTGCTGTCTTTTCTCCTCTCTAGCTTCTTCTTCGCTCTTTGAGTTTCTACCACTTGCATGGCTACTGTGTGTCTCAAAGGAGAGGGAGGTTGTGTCACTATTAGAGGGGCATTTTTTTTGTAGGAGTTGCATGTCTTTTCATAGGATCTTTCTCTACTGTGGGAGCCTTCTCTTCTTGAGTTGTACATGAATCTCCCTCTATGGTGATATAGCTTTGTTCTTGTTATATGGGAGGAGGTATTGGCATTGTATTTGGCTCTAATGGAGGTGCAAGTGGTGTTTATGGCCTTCCTAGAGGGAGAGGATGTACCTCTATCTATCCAAGTGGGAACAAATGAATAATGATTGAATCATCACCTTGTGGATCCTAATGTTGTGTATCCTTTATTTCTCTTTCCTCCAAGTATCTTCCCATAGGAACGAAGTCAACATCATAAAAATCAAAATCATTTGACTCATCCATGTTTTTTCTAGGAGGACCATTGCAAATGTACTAAGCACTACCTATTTGGTATGCTAGTTTCAAGGGCAGCGATCTCTCTCTCTCTCTCTCTCTCTCTCTCTCTCTCTCTCTCTCTCTCTCTCTCTAAATTTTGGATGATACATGGAGAGACATGTCCCTTCAAGGAACATCTCCATCCATTTTATTTAATTAATATAAAAATTGATTATTTAACTATACACACAAATATATATACATATATATGTATATATAATGTATATACATACATACATACATACATACATACATATATGTATATATGTATATGTATATGTATATATGTATACATATATATACATACATATGAATGTAACTTCAGTTTAGTCTCATGAGTTTATCCAACTGAAGCTACCAAACAATAACACTCCCTCTTAGCTAAGAAGGATAAACACATGATCATATATTAACTCAATGTAATATATGAATATATTTTATCAAAATATATTCAACATTTTTGATATCACATTTGATGTCAAGAGTATTGGTCTTCCAAAATATCAACACATGATATTCACCAAATACTCAAATAAGGTTTGATATCACATCTAATATCATGAGTCTTGGTCTCCTAGAATACTGACATTTGATATCCACCAAGTACTCAAAAATTTTGATATCACATCTAATACCATGTGTATTGGTCTCCCAAAATGCATGATATTCACCAATTACTCAAAAAGTTTGATATCACATATGATATCATGAGTATTGTCCTCCCAAAACATCAATGATATTCACCAAATACTCTTTGAGTAATGGCCTTCCAAAATGTTGAGATGAAATATATTCACCAAATACTGTGAGCAATGGCCTTCCAGAACATCAAGTCATGTGATATTCACCAAGTAATTTATGAGTAATGGTCGTCCAGAAAATCAAGATGCATGATATTCACCAAGTACTCTAGTAATAGCCTTCTAGAAAATCAATATGCATAACATTCACCATGTACTCAAAAAATGTTTACAAGGTATGTGCACATGCATTCTCATAATGCCTACCATATAAACATCCACCATGCAAAGTATAACCTATTATGATCTGCATAGACATCATAAGATATCCATCATAATAGAAAATCCAATTGTTGTAAGATCATAACCTTTCAACAACTTCTGCAAATAGAAATGACATCATTTGGAAGTCATCACTTCCTCATGATCTACATAGGGGATAGGCTTGTATATGCAAAATTGGGGGCCTTTGATCCTCACATACACTTCAACATGGTCATTACCTATGAGATCATCCCGAACTAAACATTGTATTGTTTATTCGAAAAGTCTAACAAAGTGACCTGTTGCCTTCTAACTAGACAGATTATGCCTTTTCTATCAGAATGAGAAACAGGCAACCAAACCTCTAGAATGAAGGATTTATGCAACTAAATAAAAGTGCAATTAATCTAGATGAGAGATGCAATTATTAATCTAAGAAATGAAGAAGCATAGTATGCTAAATGGATGCATATTTTAAAATCTAAATGATATTACAATGAAAGAAATAAAGCTATGCAAATGTGAGCAAAGTGAGTAAGAATTTTAGAATACATTTGATGCAAATTCCAAAATTCATCCTCTGTAATGAGGAATGGAGAGCTTCTTTTATAGAATGAAAGAGGTGATCGATGGTCAAGATTAACCAAAATGGACGTTCAAAATTGAAGAGGAGAGCCAGTCATAAAGGTAACTTCCTCATGAAAAGGGAGTTAACTGGTTGCCTTTGAGTGATAAAAGGAGTTAACTGAGTCCTTTTTGAGTGATAAAAGTAGTTAACTGAGTGCATATTGAGTGATAAAAGAAGATGACTAACTTCCTTTTGAGTGCTAAAAGGAGCTGACTAACTTCCTTTTGAGTGATAAAAGGAGCTGACTAGTTCCTTTTTTTGAGTGAATATCTAATTTAATAAAATAGAAGTTGACCTCATAAATGGATAACTTTAACTAATTGAATAATTAAATTCAATAATTAAAAAGAGGAGATATCTTATTAAATTAAATGTATTTAATTCCTTTGTATATTAGCTAAAGAGGTCATTTTAATTTAATTAAAGTAGAACACTTATAATTGAATTAATTCATATTGATAGGTTTGTGTAGCTAATTTGAGTCGATATTTAGGAATTAAATAAATAATATGATTAATGCAAATTATGGTTTTCTGCATTTGACACCTAGGTCAAGTAGTGATTATTAGAATTAGAATTGCCTAGTAAAATAGGACTTAGGAATAGTTGAATAAACCAAAGTTGGTTAATATGGAAATGTGCCAATTTTGGGGTATTACATTTTGCACCTCTTTGAATGAATGTGTGAACAACACCTTCAATTCAAATAAAATCAAAAAGCATGATGTGAAGATTAAGAAATGAGATTGGATCGAAAATTGATGACAGAGAGACCAATTGATAAGCTTTTAAAGATTGTCTCCAAAACGGAGCTTAACCTTAAGGAATCGAAGCAAAATACTTAGATACCTAAATTGATAAGCATTTTAAAGTTTTTCTCCAGAATGAAGCTTAACCTTTAGGGATCTAGATAGAACAACCAGATACCAAGATGAATAAGCTTTTAAAGATTATCCCCAGAACTGAGCTTAACCCTAAGGAATCTAGATAGAACACCTAGATACCTAAATTGATAAGATTTTAAAGATTATCTCTAGAATGGAGCTTAATCTTAAGGGATCCAGATAGAACACCTAAATACCTAAGTTAAATAAGCATTTTAAAGGTTTCCTTCATAATGAAGCTTAACCTTTAAGTATCTAGATAGAATACCTAGATACCTAAATTGAAAATATTTTAAAGATTATCTCCAGAATGGGGCTTAATCTTAAGGGATCCAAATAGAACACCTAGATACCTAAGTTAAATAAGCATTTTAAAGGTTTCCTACAGAATGAAGCTTAACCTTTAAGGATCTAGATAGAACACCTAGATACCTAAATTGACAAGATTTTAAAGATTTTCTCTAGAACGGAGCTTAATCTTAAGGGATCCAGATAGAATACCTAGATACCTAAGTTAAATAAGCATTTTAAAGGTTTCCTCCATAACGAAGCTTAACCTTTAAGGATCTAGATAGAAAACCTAGATACCTAAGTATAAAAGATAACATGATCCAATCATGACACATAGAATCATCCTCAGAATGAGGCTTGATCCTCAGGAGTTAGGGTTTAGATTTTCCTGATACCTCTCTATCGAACTTTGACTAGAAATGTTATAAGATGTGATCAACTGATAAAAAGATGAGATAGATGACAAATGATGTTAGGTAGAGGGGAACAAGATGCCCCGACTAATGAAGATGCCCCGAGTGATGAGGACATAAGATTCAGATTGAGTTGAATTTCATATTCAATGATGTAATCATCATGTCCCCTCAGGAGTGAAATCAAAAGATGACACACCAAAAATGTGATGTAGCATAGTATGTTAAAAGATACTGAAGAAATCTAATTTTCAAAAGAACATAAAAGAGATCAGAACGATCAGAAGAACTATAGAAGAGATTAGAATGATTAGAAGAGATCAGAATGATTAGAAGAAATATAGAAAAGATTAGAATGATTAGAAGAATTTAGAAGAGATTAGTACAATCAGAAGAAATATAGAAGCCAATTTGAAAAAATCTTGGAAAAATTGAAGAAAGTGTGATTTGAAAAGATTTCAAGATTCACAAAGTATCAGAAGAAAAAATGGACTGCACAAGCATTCAATCACACCAGTTTCAAATTTTAAAAATGTGATTTTGAGCTATTTAAGTGTGTTAGATTTTGAATTTGATCCCGAAAATGGATTCAAAGCAATCAAAGTAGCCAAGAGAGTGATGAACGAATCATTTGTGTAGTCATGAAGAAACATGATACTTTCAATAAGCTAACAATTCCTCGTCGCAAATGATGTAAGTGGATTTGCAATCGAACCATGTGATTATGCATGTCTTTAGTGCTCCATCTGAACCTAGAAATTGAGCCTGGAAGCCATGAAAACAACTAAGAATGTTATAGGATTTGTAAAAGCCATCTACTTTACTAGTTTTGATAGAAACTAACTTTCTATCGAAACTTTTTTAATACTTTCGATAGAAACTATTTTTAGTTAGTTTCTATCGAAACTAATAAGGCCGAGTTTTCATGTAAAAAATAGTTTCGATAGAAACTAAATAGTTTCTATAGAAACTATTTAGTTTCTATCGAAACTATTTAGGATAAAAAAAATTTGCATAGTTAGTTTCGATCGAAACTACATTCAAAAGTAGTTTCGATAGAAAATTTTATAGTTTCTATCGAAACTAGATGATTACATTCTATTGAAATTTTTTCGGCAAAAAATCTGACTTTTGCGATTTTGGAGGAATTTCTTCCCCCAAAAAAGTGTAACCCACTATTGTGGGTTCACCCGTAAGCATTCGAGGCACAAGAATCTAGAATGACTAGAACATTTGTCCCTTTTAATATAGCGAGTGAACATAAGCATCAGAGCATAAATGCTAGGATGACCAGAATGTTTCTTGCATACAAACACACCAAACACACGGGAGATCCCTCCTATGCTAAGTAATCAATAAGTATTTTGTCTGTAACAACCCTTGTGTCCATAACCTGAGACAAAAGTTTCCATATACACTCACAATGACCCATATGTTCACTTAGCAGGATGAGTATTAGTATTTATTATAGCATAAAGAGTTCACTCCAATGAGCAAGGAGAAGAACCAACCTCATTGATTTATCCATATAAAAGGAGTCAAGGTACACACACCCATCCAATACAAGATGGAGGCTCTTATAGTGGACACCCCATTTATATGTATGCCTCAGATCATTGGAACTAAACCACAAATAGAAAGCAAAGAAAAGATCATGCCCCCAATCCTTGCTTCTCTAGTCAAAAATGACATCATCGAGTTGCTCAAGGAGATATGATGAAGAAAAAACAAAACAAACAAAGAAAATGCTTAGTATATCTAAACAAGTATGTCATTTTGAGTTCATGTTTTTGGGATCAATGTCATGTATCAATGTCCAAAATATAGATGAAAGAAATCTCTTCAGTACAGTGACAATAGTAGATAAACATAGCCAGAATGATTGGTGACTAAGGTCAAAGAGGAATCTTCAATGTGAAGAACTTAAAGAGTACCGAGTGACAGTAGACAAACACATCCCGAATGACTAGTAACTGATGCAAGAGAGATCTACCATTAAGGAATCTTGAAAAGTGACATGAGCAACAATAAGAAAACACAGCTAAAACAACTGGTGATTATCGCGAAAGAGATTCTATGAGGAGAATCTCGACAAAACATGACACTGGTGATAGTAGGCAGACACAGCTGAAACAACTGGTGACTATCACAAAAGAGATTCTATGAGGAGAATCTCAACAAAGCATGGCACTGGCGAGAGTAAGCAGACACAGATGAAATAACTGGTGACTGTTGCGAAAGAGATTCTAGGACACTGGAGAGTAGTGCCCTCGAGTTGTGACAAGACTCAATCCATGGATACATGAGCAAAAAGAAGTAAACTAAAGTAGGAAAGCAACTATATAGGGAGCCAAAAGATGCGCTGCAAGATGGAGCATTAGGAACAAGAGGTGCCTGTTTGCTAAGTTTTCACCTTCTTGGCAGGGCTTTCATTTTATTTTTTCTGGCTACCATGATGCCTATTTCTAGGTTTTCACCAATGGCACTTTCTTTTTTTTCAATTTTTTTTGTATTTTTCTCTTTTTTTGATTTTTTTGTATTTTTGAAACTTTTCAGCTTTTTTAGTATTACTAAGGTGCCTATTGCTAGGTTTTCACTAGCGTAATGATTTTTTCAGGACTTTTTGCAATTTTTAGATTTTTTTCAAGACATTTAGATATGTACAAAGAGCCTCTAAGATCAGATCTTCTATAAAACTACTTCAGGTGGAGAGTGTTGATAGGCTCCTTAAGCACTTCTCCCTCGATTGTTGAAAGTTGGTAAGCACTAGATCCATACTCTACAGTGATTATGTAAGGACCAAGCTAATTTGGTTTGAACTTCCCTTTTTGGACCCATTGTTGCTGATTCCTAAGATTTTTTTCTCAAGACAAGATCACCTAGGTGGAAATCACATGGCTTAACTTTCGTATTGTAGCTTCTTGAAATTCCCTACTGATAAGCTTGCAAGTGATCACACACCATTTGTTGACATTCATCTAGTAAGATTAGCTCTTGAAGCCTAACTATTCTATAATCTTCATTAGTAATAAGGCCTTTCATAGAGATTCTTAAGGTAGGAATCTCGACCTCTATTGGAAGTATAGCATCTGCTCCATAAACCAAAGCAAAGGGCATTGTACCTATTGGAGTCCTAATGCTTGTCCTATATGCCCATAAAGTTGGATTAATTTGGAGGTGCCAGTCCCTCCCATATTTTTTGACTGTGTGATGGATAATCTTGAGGATCGCCTTGTTGGATGCCTCTACTTGACCATTCCCCTAGGGGTAATAGATAGAAGACCAATGTTATGTGATTTTCAATCTTTTGCATAGTCATGAGCTATATTATTGAATCATAGTCCTCTTGACTACTACAATTTATTGATCATTGGAGAATCCATCAAAACATGGTTTAGTCCCTCTAAATAAATATGATCAAGATCATTAAAGGTTGACCGAATCATATCCTCTATTTGCTCCCTCTCTTTTCAAGGCTTCCTGAAATTTCAACCTCACTTTGAATCTCAATCTCCCTCTTTTTCTTGCAAGAACATTCTTGGAGAAAAGGATCAAGGCATATAGCTTGTATAGAAATATAAATAAGAAATAGACTACTAGACTACCCAAGGATAATAGTTCTGCATAATAAAATCATTTCAATATAATATAGATCTAACTTAAATCTATATTTTCAACCTATTGTTTTCTTATTAATGCCACATATAATAATCAGTAGTGACCAATTTCACTTATATTCTTTACAAATTATTTAGGAAATATATTTGACTTCATATATAATCATCATATATTTAATATCACACACACACACACACACACACACACATTCATTGATTTAATAATATAGAAGAAACTTTAATATATATTCACCTTATTCTATATCACTCAAAATATTTTATATTTAACATATTGAAATGAGATCATAAGAATGAAATAATACATACATGTACACTTACCTTTTAATCTTTCTTGCATTGGCTAATGTAGGTGAAATCAAGGAGGGTAAGTTTTCTCAAAGTCTTTATAATTACTCTCTCTTTTCTTTTTAACATAACCTCTAGTCCTGCAATAACACATACACAATGGCCACACATATAATGGATAAGAGTTTAACACACAAATTTGATCTACCACTCATAACCACTCATTGGGAATCATATGCCCAACACTCACAAAGGATAGATTAACTGATAATCTATTTTAGTCACCACATATCATTGATGACTTCACCACTATTAGTGCAATTTGGGATACCTCAACTAATCTCATCAGATGTTGATGTCTTAGTTTCTTGGATTATTCAAGAACATGTGGTTAAACTGACTAATTTTTCCTTCATGTTGTTGGTGGTCACTTAGAGATGTTACCTCAAACCCATTGTCACTTTCCATGGTGAATCACAAGTCTAAAATACTTTCCCTACTCTAGTTGTGAATCATTGAGGAAGCAATTTCCTTATTCTTCTATTGATCTTTTGTATCAATTTGGATCATATCAAAAGAGGTATGCCTCCTCTTACACAATACACGAAGACATCTTCCATGTTCAAAAACATGTATTTCTTAATCCAATTGATCAACTCTACCCTTAAAAGAGATGAAGAATGGATAAAAGTTAACAAAAACACCAAACCTAATTTTTCTCATATGTCTATACCTTTCCATAGAGCTTAAAATTCCCCCATGCACATTTGTAGCTTGCTTTGTTATATGTCTTTTATGCATAGGGGAGAAGTTGACACATAACACTTGGAAACAAGACTGACTTTGATTGAGTGGTAATTTTCATATTATCATTGCATCAATCCTCAATGACACCATCATATTTGCAAAAATCTTTCCAAGCATACTTTAGGATACTTGGGGATACATCAATATTGATATCAACAATAATCAATATATGATTGATCATCACCCATCCTTGTGACAACATTTGTATCCTATACATGACATCAAATATCAATGATACATTTCTTATCACCAATCAATTCTCCTAGTTATTTATTTCATGTTGGATTGGTGTTGGATCAGTGACATAGAATTCAGTAGCAACCTAATGGTTAAATTTTCTTCTTCTCCATGCATATCTTGAGATGACAGTCAATGAAGGTAAGGAGGTAGATCTAGCAAACATTCTATACTATTAACAATTTTAGTCTATGACACTACATTCCTTATAGGCATGAGGGAACCTTTTCTGATACCATGTTCATTTAAGGAGGACCACTACAAATGTGCTAAGAACTGCCTATTTGATATGTCAGTTTCAAGGGCAATGGTCTCTCTCTCTATACTATGGATGATACATGGAGAGACATGTCCCTTCAAGGGACATCTCTATCCATTTTATTTAATTAATATTAAAATTAATTATTTAACCACACACATAAATATATATATATATATATATAACTTTAGGTTAGTCTCATGAGTTTATCCAACTAAAGCTACCAAACATCAACAATTCCCTACCATTGACTATCTAACCTTCCTTCTCCTAATCGATCAAATCCTCAATCTAGATAGGTTGGTCTTGTGTAGTTGGGTGGGTTTGTGTTAGGCTCCTCCTCCTTCTCATCAACTTCCCTAGCCAAACATGTCCTCCTATTCAAGGGGGGTGTATTCTATCTAATCATCTTCCCCTTCCTCGAGATCTTCTAGTATGGTCTCAGGGATAGAAGGGAAATTAGTGATTTTCTTTTTCAATCATCTCATCTTCACTCTAATGACTATCAAATTTTTTTGGATATTCTTTGGGATTGATAGAGAGGCTTCAATTTGAGCTCAAGGCTACTCTAGCTATAATTCTACTTCTGCCACAACCTTTCTCTTCTTCTTACTCTTTTCCTTTTCCACTCTATAGACATAGACCACCTCCCCATCATTATTGTGCATTACCTCATGCCTCACTAGAGACTTCTCCTTATATGTAGGAATGGTAACCTTGGCCCATTTTCTTTTCTTTGGCTTAGTTGGTGCTTTCAAAGTTAGTATACTAGGAAAGGGGTCCAAGGGGAAAGGTCTTTGTACCTAGTCTTTGGTCATCTTAATGACATGTCAAGCTTGATTTTGAATGTCATATTTTTCCTCCCAATTTACCTCAACATTCATTATTGGGTGCTCAAAGATATTATCCCTATTATAAGTGGGATCTAGGACATTGGGAGTATCCTTATTCCACACTTTATGGGATATATGCAGCTTCAAAATATTTTTTGTCAACACTAGATCCATCTTGCAGTAGCCCCTAATGCAGACTTCATAATCATCCACATAGTTTAGCTAATGATCTTTGATGGATGAATTAGGAATAAACTCCCTTCTTGTGATGTGCTTGAACATCCATATGTTATCAAAATAAGGGCCTTCTAGGGGATACTTTTCCCCATTCTACCTCATAAGAAGAAATTTCCCTCTTCTCCTTGACCTCATAAAGATTGATGGTAATGGGACATGCCCATGCCTTCATGTGCTTGTCACAAATTTTTTCATATGTTGAACTTAGTTGCCAAGAAATCTCTTGTAGGATCAATCTATCTAAGGGGTAGTATGGTAGCTTCTTCAGGTGCAATAGTATTACAACTACTTGGATGTATGTAAAGGTGTGGTATTGGATAAAATACCCTCCAACCTAGCTGACCTTCGTCATTGTCTCTACTAATAGCCTTTTCACATAGTCTCTTTTAATGATTCAAATTACTATGAAGATGAAGGCATAATTGACTATTCTATATTCTATGCTATCATGCCAAAGCTCTTTCTTTACCAAGTGAAGGTACACAATATGTGGCCATGCATTTGCATCTTCTATACTGCCCCTCCTAGTGACTCATGGATATGTTGCCCTTGTAGCCAATAGGTATACTACACAAGAAGTCATAGAAATAAGGGTCATTTTGGACCAAATTCAACTACTCATCTAAGGAGTTACTAATGATAGTGCTCTAGTTAATTTGTTAGCCCTAGTCCTGATCATCTCAATAAAATGTACCTTCACATTTATAGATAGTTTGTCGTAGGAAGCCCCATTACTCTTCTTAAAAGAACTATGTAATAACCCATATCAACTATCATAAACTCCTGAGTCATGTCGACTTTGTTAGGATTTTTTTGCGGGGTCTTAAAGATCACATATGTGTCTTACACTATGGCTTTACCTCCTGATGTTCTTTGTACCACCTTCTGCATCCTCATATGAAATCTCATAATACTTAGTAGAATTGAGTAGATGGAATACCTTCTCTTTGATGTCCCACTTGATGTCTAGGATAATCTCTCTAATGACATTCTTTACAACCTTCTCATCTAGAACATAGTATTGTGTTAGAGCCATGATCAACTCTAAAGTTTGCACCAAGATTGGGTGTGAAGAAGCATTGACTAGTCCACTTTGTATAAGTGTGGACACCTTCTCCAATCTCTCATGAGGCTTGTTGCAAAGTACCAAAAACTCATTCTAGACTATGTGTCCTAATTTTGTGTCTCTAATTGCAAAATGAAAAACAATAAACCTAGACTTCTTTGGTACTCTTTTGATTTTGAAGAATACTCACTTTGGAGAGATATTTTCTTTTAATCTTGAGGATGAAGTGGAAGCCATTATTACCTACATAAAAACTACCAAGGATATATGCTAATTGATAACTTGTAAAAAAGACCTTGGAATTGATAAAATAAGACACAAATTGAAAAAGAAACTGAGAAAGCCAAATTTTAGGGACATGTGTACATTTGGATATGTGTGCAACCTATGCAATATGCACCAATGGAGCATGAAGGAAAAAAGGAAGAAGGAAGTTGTATAGATTATGCAAGTTTGCACTTGTGCAACTGCAAAAATATGGTGCAAACTATGTAAGATGAGTTTGATGTGCATAGGGTGCTCACATTGCATGCATGCATGAGTTGTACAAATTATGCAAACTATGCATGCACACTTGGTGAGTAGCTTGTGGATGAAGTGTAAGTTTGCATCATGTACAGGTTTGGATGTGTGAATATGCACAACTAGGAGGCATGTGGATGTAAATGAGCTCATTCATCCCACTTCCTTTGTATTTATAAGAACTTTTCCTCATGGAGGTCTATGGACCTACTTGTAATCACCTAAAAATGGTCATCTAGACTATTATCCCTCTTCTTAGCATTTTGGATAATTTAATTAATCACTTACCTAGACCAAATAGCTAATAATCAATTAATTTGATTATAACCTATAGTTTGACTATGCTATCCTAAGTTCATTGTTTGATTAAAAGAACATGTCCCCTTTTAATTAAATAAAAGACCCCATTATTATAACCCCTTTAAAGTGCACACATAAAGTCCTTTTTCTATTTTGCAATTTAAAAAAAAGGCTTTTGAGAAATTTTTCTTATATGACAAGTCAACTTATATTCTATTGGTTGACTTGTGTGTGCACATGGATCACCACTCTTTTCGAATTCAACCGTTGATCATTCACCATATTCATCTTGATCTCTACCATCTATATGAGTTTAAAAGGGAGAGAGCTTTCCCCCTCAAAGTATCCATCCTCATTTGAATATTGTTATGTTGAAGGTTTTCTAACAGGTTTCCTTGGAGCTTTGTGGAGAACTTCCATTTCTTGTCTTTGATTCTCTCATTCCATCATACTAGCTTAAGTTCATATAGCATTATAGCATAGTTGCATGTTAATGTAGTTTCTTAGCAATAGATTAAATCACATAGCTTAATAGTTGGATTTGTAACACTCTCATCCATGCTTAGAATAGTTGCACTGTGCATTCTCATCCTAGATTAGCTTTCATCTTGCATTGCATCCTTGAGGGATTCATTGTAGACACTTGCATTCTTGCTCTTGTCTCAAAGAACCTCCCATTGCATGGTTTACTAGCAAGAAGCATATCTCTAAGGCTCATATGAGAACCTTCATACTTGAAACATATCTTCTTTCACTTTGTGGTTAGGGAGCTCTAAGTCGACAATCAAGCATTCCAAACTCATGGAATTATTTGGATAGAAGGGTTTAGAGTGTGACACCTTTTGAGTGTACACTACTCACATTCCCAAGTACACAAGTGCACACATCCAAAAGGTGCACAAGTATGTCACTCTAAAAGGAGGGACTGCATATGTGTGTAAAACATGACTTCGCAGAAAATCTAATGAAAAAAGAGAACTAAATGCCTCCTCCAACTTCCATGTTTCCTAAATATCAAGACCCATTCAGAGAGACCTTATTCTAAAGGTAGAGGGATTGGATTGCTGAGTGGCAAGAAAAAGTATGTGGGTCCCCATTTTGGAAGTTTAAAATGGGGCATGGTTTACTAGCAAGAAGCATATCTCTAAGGCTTGGCGAAGAGCCTTCATACTTGAAACATACCTCTTGCACTTTGTGAGTAAGGAGCTCTAAGCTGACATCCAAGCATTCCGAACTCATGGAATTATTTGGATAGAAGGGTTTAGAGTGTGACACCTTTTGAGTGTAAATTTTTGGTGCCCACCATGGGGCAAAACATCAAGTTTTGTTTTATACTTTACTATTTTTATTGCATTTTTTCGCTTATTGTCTGCATTTCTTTTCTTTTTTTAGTCACAATTCTCAGGTGATATTTTTCTAGTTTCGTGCAATAGTTCTCATAATTCTCAAGCAATACATTTTGGAAAAAAGTGTCATATGGCCATACTGAAAACTATCGCATCAGTATTGTAAGTTCTATCATCTAGCTTAAAGAAAATTGTCACATAGGAAAGATCTGTCACCCATGTATATTGAGAAGTATCGTACAACAGTCTTCGAGCATAGATTATTACCTGATTTGAATTTACTTATTGTTTGGGTGTTTTGGTTAGTTTTAGTTGTTGTTTTCCTGCTTACAGGTTTTTGGCATGTCCTTAGCTATTTTACAGGGGTTTTTCTATAGATTTCTTTTGTTTTGGAGCATAGTTGTGGTGCTAATGGTTTTGGTTGTAGGTTGTTATCTTGAAATTTTAACCTTTCCTAAAAGAATGCATGTCAAAGATTCAAATGCATAAGGGCTACCAACCATTTTTTGTAGGGTTGCCCAATGGCTAAAAACCCCAATTGCTTGTTTTCTTTTATTCTATGTACGACATTTACTAGATGTTCATTTTTCATATGCACATTAAACTTGTGATTGAGGTTCTTTGGTGATAGGAGAGTATGCTCTTCACCCTTGTGGTGAGTCAAAAATCTTGACTTGCCTTGGGATTTTGAAAGCAAGTGGATAATTAAAGCTTCTTGGTGTGTTTGGGTGAAACAATTGGAATAGGAGAGTATGCTCTTCACCCTTGAGGTGAATCAGAAATCTTGACTTTCAAAAGTTAATCTACTTCTTGTTTAGTCTAGAATCCTTTAGTGGGCCTACTCTCGAACAACCTGAGAAGAACAACCCAAGTGGGGAAAAGAAAATTACCTGACTCTTCCAACCCACTATAAACTCAAGGCTATCAAGGACACAAAACCTTGGTACACGTAGTGTCTATCTTCACTTAGTGTGATCTCTTATGGGATTTTGAGCATAAGAAGATCACTAGACAAGAATGCTTAAGGTGCTCTTGTGAACACAAGCTCTATTACCCACCACAAGGTGGGGTGTCCCTTAATTGGGTACAAGAGGAACATTATGAACAAAAGCTTTTTTTAAACACCCTAAGTTAGTAACTACCCTTTTTAGCTGCTCAACTTCTTGGTGTAAGGATAAATCCTAGTGGACTACCCAGATCACCTCAAGATTCTACACTCACCATATGTGTTCCCTTGGTTGTGCTTATGAAAATTCCATGAAAAATCCAATATCTCTTGTGGGCAACCACTTGGTGTGAGGTGAAGGAGCATTAAGTGTGGGCCAAGTTGTTGAGTAATGAACCATGAGTTTAAGGTAGATTGCTTGGATATTGTTTTCGAATGTGTTGACCATTGTTAACATTCTTACAAATCAAACATCTCGATAAAATTGGTAGAAAAGTTATTCTGATATCCCAAATGCATGTTGGCAAGGTTGTTTTTACCCTTGTTCAACTATTTGAGACATGTTAAAACACCTACTATTTGCAAACCTTGCTAATAATTGACACAAACTAGATACTTACACTGTCTGATCTAAAAATCACTTGATTGACCAACTAAAACATAAAATTTTGGAGTCAAACTTGTCCTTTTTGCACAAAAATTGGCACTTTATTGTCTGTTCACTAAAGAAATATCATGCGACATTATTTTTCACAAATTGTGTTGTACATCTTTACTAAGTCTATTGTCCCAGTATTCAAAAATCTATCATCTCACCTTGGGCGAGTTGTCATCTACAATAAAAGTATCACATGGGTGTCCTGAGCTGTGTTGTATGATATATTATGCTGTCCTAATATCACCTAATCTCTAAAAAAGTATCGCTTGAGATTGTCTACTATCCAAATAGGGTCTATGTTCTGATTTATCTAATCTAGGGTGGTCACTTTAGTCTTTCCTAGTCCTAGTTCTACATCTATATGTTAGGAAGTTGTCCTAAGTTAAAAAGATGGGTTTACTTCATTAGATGTAAGCCTAAAAACACCATTTATGAATCACTTGTCAAAATCTAGTTACCACTCTATTCTAGCTATTTTTCTATTGAACTTTTTGCCCATTCACTTAGTGTCACTAGTGTTGTAAGTCCTTGAGCACTATTTGACAAGTCATTAGTTATACTTTGACAAGTGACTAATCTTGGTTGTAAGAGCTTTGAATCTGATATGCTTTTCTTATCCTATTAAACAAAGATGAATCCTTATGTAATGCCCCGCTTGGAGATCCTTGGAAACAAGGATTCAAATCAAGCCAAGATTTTTTTTTTTTACAAGTATGAATGCACAAGACAACATCATACAGGGATCACAAGGATCGAAACGGAAGACTTCAACACAATCTCGACAACCAACGAATCTTCGAACACCACTACTAACTGACACACCCAAACAAAAGCCAACAACCACCACAACAAGATGAGGGCACCAGAAATGACCACTCATCAACAAAACACCAAGCTGGGGTAAAATGCAGAATCCTAAAATTTGGCTAAGCCTGAAATCCTAAAACCTTGAAAATTGGCTAAGTCTAGAGTTCTGAAGCCCACAAATTTTCTAAAATCTATAACTTATCTTTAAGAGGTCTGAAACCTATCTCAAATGATTTATCGCATATATTAAAATATAGTATAAGTATAATAAATTAAATAGACGTCAACTTATACTTAAACGATATATTTTAAACCCCAAGAGACTAAAACAGAAACACGAAAATTCGATTTCAAGAGAAACGGACAGAATTCAAAATGCAACAGCGTAGGGTCAAAGAACACCCAAAAGGGTATCCAAAACCACTCTCAAAAAGATCAGATCACGAAGAAAAGTGCCCGTTGATGGCACATGCAAGTTTTTCACAAAAATCGTGCGACACTTTTTACTAAAGGAGGGCAACACTTCTCCTTAAGGCGTGTGACACTCTTCCCATGTCGTACGACATTTCTCAAGGAGGCATGTGACACTTTTCAGCATCGTACGACATTCCTCAAGAAGGCATGTGACACTCTTCCAGTGTCGTACAACACTTCTGAAGAAGGTGTGCAATACTTTATAGTGTTGTACGACATACTTTGCATGGGTGTGCGATACTTTTTAAAGTGTCGCACCATACTGAACAAATGTCGCCCATACAAAACAAAAACACTACCAGAAGCAAAAATGACCAAAATAGAGCAAAGAACCTCCACACCAGGGAGTACCGGATCCAAAAAGGCTTGAGGAAAGGACACTCGAGTGCAAGAATAACACAAAAAAAGAACATCTATCCATCTAAACTACAGCAGCAAAGAACACACTGAATATAAACATTGCAAAGAACAAAAGCAACATCACAATGTACATAAATACATCTCAAGAACAAAACAACCAAACTAAAAATGCAGTTCCTCCCAACCGTCAATAGCATCATAAGACCATCGTGGATCCTAGCCATCCCTCACGCGTAACATCCCAAGCCACCGATCAGATCGTCGGTACTTTCGTAATAGGGACGTCACTACTAAAAACATGCAACAATAACAGCATAAGAAAATCTAACATGCTAGTGATAACGCATAAGATAATCCTACAATAGATAACATCACCTATCACATGCTAAATAGTAGTAAGCAATAGATATACTACTAAATCAAATAACATCATCTAATCATATGCTAAACATCATGATAAGAGAATGCGTCAAGTAAGCTAACATCATCTAAACATGATATACAAGCATCCCAATGAAAGCATAAATCACAAAAAAACATACTCCAAAACCTGAAGTACTAAGTGAAGACATCCAACAACGATCGCACTAGGACAAAAGATCGTCTCTATACACCGATCCCTAGCAGTAGTGAAGGTAGCTATGCCTCCCAACCACATGGCACCCATAGGTCCACACCTGTCGTGCTGATGGAGATAATGATCCAACCACAAACACACATAAAACACAACATCCATGGCTAATACTCACGCCAGATAGTATGATGGCTGCAACCAAGAACCTAAGACAATGCAAAGAGTATAGGTCCTAGTCAGACACTCAATAGGCTACTATGTAGGGACTAGCATCATGGAGAGTCACTTGGCATCGAAAAGCCCAAGCTTGGATCGTGCGTTTCAACTCCTCAATGGAGGGCCTCGCACACACATTTTATTATCTTAAGTTTTATTACCAGTCACACATTTTCTTTAATTATCACTTATTTAAAACTTCCTTTGCCAACCCTATGTGACTAAGGTCACCAGGCTGTGAGATAGAAGCCCCCTCCATATGCTACCCTACCCTACCCATGCTCATCCTATGACAAGTTTCCCTGGGCATGCATACTCCCATCCCAACCCCAATGATCATAACTTTTGGAAGTACCACGGAAGATCAAGCCTCGCAAGTCACTCGACAAATGTACGCGAATGTACTCATGTGTGGTGCACCACCATCACGAAGATCATAACAAAAGGAAAGGAATGAGAACACAATGCAAAGAAAACACCCAATTGAAAGCAACACGGGAAGGATGGATTCTACATGAATCTCAAAGCCAATAAAATCATACATCATGAAATCACTCAACCGGCCTCAATCCGAGAGTATGGATTCTACATGAATCCCAATGATGTAACAAGACCAAACATCATGAACTCACTGAACCGGCCTCAGTCTGAGAGTATGGATTCTACATGAATCCTAGCATTCACGAAACAAAAGCAAAGGTCCAACAAAAACCATAACAAGTATAAAATCACTCAACCGAACACAACGTCGGGAGTACGGATGCAACACGCATCCCAATGCAACATAAAAGTGCAAAAGTGGTTTGACTGATATCCAAATAGATCATCAAGGTCCACGACCCACATTGTGCCAAGAAAACCTGAGAAAATAGGGCAACACGCAAAATGAGGTAAAAACTCCAAAAATTTAGAAAACCTCAAAATTAAAACCCATTTGGCCTTTGGGTTCAAAAACCCCAAAAATCTAAAAATAAATGGAATCGAACACCGTATGCAAAAACAGCCAGCATAACAGCGTAAAATTCCAAACCCTCATCCCAAAAAATAGGGAAATGTTCATACCCGCCCAATCGGGTAGAACTAGCATACAGAAACGAAGGGGAACACTAGTTCTCAGCCTCCAAATAAATGGCTACCAAAAATAGAAGCAGAAACGAAGCAAAAACAATAAAACGGGAAAGCCCTACCTCACAGCCAAAAAGGCAAGACAAGAATCTAAACCATAAAATAAATATCCTGCAGAAGTAGCTGAAAATCATGGCAATCCAAAGTTTCCTCGAGCTGGATCCAACGAGCCCAACCTCGCAACAATTCCACGCCCGTAGCTCCCACAATGAACAAAACAGTAAATCCTCATGAAGAGGATTTTGGGTTTTACTCTCCAACTTTCCAATTTGAAAGTGAGAAGTGAGAAATTAAATTCCTCTTTGGATATTTATTCACTTTTCGGGTGAATAATCGATTAGGGCATTTAACTAACCAATCTAGTTAAACCATGAATCGACCCAAACGAAAATAGGATATTCCTATTAATAGGAATTCATCTATGGCAAAGCTGCCAAAAATTAAAATAAATCAATTAAAAAGCCTGAAAATCCAAAAACACATAAATCTCCTTAATAACTTTCGCGACAATGCGAACCTCTAAATGCACAGACATGCTTACTAGTCTAATCACATAATGTAAATGAGTTCGGATTTAATAATCACCAAAAAGTTTAATTTAAACATTTTAATAAAGGATACGTCGACCATACAAGGACGACATTGGTAAAATATGAATGGTTGAATCACTAACTCCATGTGCCACTGCCATGGATATAAATCCTGCACACTAAACAACACGATCAAGTGCAATTGCATATAATAACATAGCCAAAGCAATAAATGCATTAAATCACCTAATTTAACCATTTATTTAATTATATTAAAATAATCTATTTACATCACTCACGTTCGTAAAAGGCATAACAATGTAGGAATGAAGTAAATAACCATAGTATTAAATCCATCACATAACATAATCAGAGGTATGTCCAAATACCAGATAACCAGATATCATCATAAAACACACTTTCATCTCAAAATGGCATCATCATGCAATATGATTAACTGAATAGCATAGTAGTCTAATATCTATGATATTGGAATCCAAGAGTAACATTTGACTCTCAGGTCATCTCAAATGTAAAACATCACATAAGAACAGATATCTCCCAGATCAAAATAAAACAAGGTAAATGTCCGCAGCACATAACCAAATAATCCAACAAGAACAATCCATTCTAATTACTTAAGCATTTAATAATGATTGACTACTCTACATAAAAAGGCATTTAAAACACATAAGCAAACACAGTCATAAACATGACTAACCACTGCTATAGGAACCCAGTCCAGTGTAGCATGGTAAAAGAACATAGTGCAATCTCTGCACACATCTTAGGGTAATCATGGAACAACCTCATGATACCACATCAATCCTGGTAACCACTGGCACAAACCTCAGTGAACCAAAAATCACATCATAATCACAAAGATCAGTCAAAAGCATAATCAAAGCAACTGGTACAAAAACATAAATCCAAACACCTCAATGGTGTAGACCACTCAGGGTCACAATAATGATCCATCACAACAAAAGATCAGCAAGGTTGCATCCATCAGGATGACTAACAAAATTCAAATGGGAGAGGCACTACACCTTACATGCTGGTCACAACTAGACATCAAGTTGGTAATAGTAACCATACCTCTTTTTTTTTCAAGCAATTGGAGACACCACCTAAACATCCTCATAAACAACCTTGTGTGGAAGGTCTTGAATCTACCCAAACAAAAATAGTTAACGTTTGGCATAATCCACTTTACAACTTTGAGAATCCATTTGGTACACCCATTGAAACACCTAAGGGTGAAAATAGTTTGATCACTATGGTGCACCCTGATGAGGTCTGACATCGTTAGAAGAGCAAGCATGTGAAAATCAAAGAATCTTGGAAACAATATATGCTAGGGAAAGGGAGAATCAATGATCTAAAACTAACAAGTGTGCACACCATGAGGGGAATATAGGAACCTATTATAGAAACCCTTTTGAGGGAAATGATGGCAATGATGGAAACAACACGCCTCCAAGAACTCCTAGAGTCATTGCAGGTGCATGTTCTTCACCACATAGATAATCCCATCATGAAAGTGATGAAGAAGTAACTAGTGAAGATGTCATAAAATTTCAACAAGATGATTTTGCTCAAAAATTGATGCTTAAAGCTTCAGAGGAAAACAGAGACCAATACTTCTAATACATGGCAACCAGAGGATGGAAACTTCCTCAAGGTTTTGATATTGAATGCATAATCTACAAACAAGACTCCACTGAGGCCAAAATCTTAATAGAAGAAATACAAGAACTGAGGAAACAATTTTCATAATTGAAAACTTCAAAAGAGCCACCTAAAACTTCATCTATTGAGTCAATATGCGCTCTTCCATTTGATAGGAGTCTATACATGCTACCATTTTCTAAGGATATAGAGGTTCCTAAGTATGAAAAATACAATGGAAATGGTGACCCTCATGATCATGTGAGACATTTTTATGCTATTAGCATGGACTTTATGCATGAACACACCTTTCTTATGCATCTATTTCCTATAAGTTTAAGAGGACAAGCCATGGAATGGTTCACAAAATTAAGTCCTCCTCTCAAAACATTTGACGAGCTTGCACAACATTGTATCCAGCAATATTCCTATAACATTCAACATCCTATAACTATTCTAGACTTATGCAACATAAAACAAAAATTGGGAGAACCTTTTGTGATATACCTTCAACAATGGAGATCCTTACACTCTTGGTATCCTCTACAGGTTCTAGAAGTTGGAAAAAATGACATTTTTGTCAAAACAATTGTACCTGAGTTATACTTTGATCTAAGAAAATAGTTATTCACATCCTTCAATGTCATGGTTGAGAGTGCATATCACATTGAGGATGTTGCTATAAAAAGGGGTGACATTGTCATAAACAAAGACAAAAATAGCAATGGAAATAGTAAAGACAAAGGAAAACCTTGGAATAAAAACAAGTATGTTGTCAATGATGGAGTAGTGGGCACTCCTAAGACCAAGGAACCTCCATTTAACCTTTCTAATTCCATCTATGCTTAAAAGAAACAAGAAGGTTCAAAACCACAAACATTCGACAAGAGCTCTAAGTTTACCAAAAAATGATGTGTTTATACACCTATGGTTGAGCCTTACGAAGTGGTCTTAAAAACCTTAATTGCAAACAAGCTAGTTACTTTACCAGATAATTCTTGACCCTATGAACCACCCATTAAACCTTCATGGTGGAGAGAGGATCAAATTTTTAGTTATCACCAAAGAAAGGGTCACAACACTGAAAACTATTTCAAGCTCAAAGACATCATCCAAGACCTCATCAAGGATGGAAAAGTTGTCGCTAATGGCCTCATCAAAAATGTTGATCATAAATCCTTTAAACAACCCTTCCTAAAATATGAGAAAGGTGAAACTTCCAAAGTTGCTAAAAAGAATCATGATGCCAAGATCAGCTATGCTTACACTGACACAGACAATGTTATAGGCATGCTTGAGCAAATTGAGTATTTATGCATGAATATTCCTAATGATGACAACCAACTTGAGGATGAACGACCCAAAGTTGTCCTAAAAATATGTGATTCTCCTCAACCTCATACTAATACCAGACCTAAGGTGGTACTTTGAGTGGCCAAATCTTCCTCTTCACAAAGAGAACCGCTTAATGTCATGACTAGGGGACAATCTAAGGTTGTCCTCAAAGTTGCTAATGATCCTAAGAATGCTTCATCTTCTAAAAACAAACTACTTCTAGGATCTCCATCTATGATCTTGTCAACCAACTCCAATGTACACCAAATCAAATTTCCATTTTTGAGTTGTTAGAATTATCCCCTTTACACAAGGATATCCTTGAAAAAGCTTTACGCTCTACCAATGTTCCTCAGATATTGATGTGGAATGATTCCAAGCTATGGTGAACCATATCTCTTCAACTCACTATCTCACCTTTTCTAAAGAAGATGACTAAGCTCTCAGTCACTCCCACAACCTTCCTCTCCATGTCAAAGTCCAAATCTTTCGTACTCACATTTGTCGAGTCTTGATAGACATTGGTGCAAGGTTAAACATCATTTCATTTAAAGTAATCCAACAGTTGGGCATGTCTAAATTTTCCATTGTCCCTAAATGAAAGATCACTACAAAAGCCTATGACGAGATTGAAAGAACTTCCAAAGGTCTAACTATCCTTCCAATCAGAGTTGGTCTAGTTGAGAAGAATGTCATTTTTCAAGTCCTAGACATACCACTTGCATACAATTTGTTGTTGGGATGACCATGGATTCATGACATGCAAGTAGTACCCTTTATGTACCATTAGTGCATCAAGTTCCCTTTTAATGGCACTAAAGTAGTTGTCCCCAGTGACAACTCAATGTCTAGCAAAACACTATCTACTACTGAAACATTGGTTCCACACAATCACTCTTCTCATGAGCAAACACTGCCCTTTATAGAGTGTGAACAAAAATTGAAAATGACGAGCCTTGGTATGGGTGAATACACTCTAGACTCTATTTTTGCTCTACTTATTTTCCCTCGATCTTATGGGAAACCATCTACCAAATAGAAGCCTTCTGCTTCCGTCATGACTCTTTTTGGCACTTTCATGTAGTCCTCAATTCCCCTAGAAGCAAAGAAAGAAGAACAAGCTATTGAAGATTGGATCTACAGGGAAGAGGAAGATGAAGAGGAAGTCACAGTCACTACTCCCATCTCTCCTAAATGTTATGATAAAGGCTATAAAATTCTTGCAAACATGGGCTATTAGGGCCACAGGTCCTAATTGGTAATAAAAAATCTCTCATTGAACCTTTAAGTCATACTCAAGGTCATGATACTCGAGATACCACTGGTCTAGGTTTTGGGTTAGAGGATGCTATACCAACATTTGATAGAAGTGCACCATTGTCTAGTGACTTAGAGGATGATGATCCTCCCTTTATTGCTACCACATCACAAGATGAGTACTTCATGCCTACAACTTCTCTCCTTTGGGGAGAAGAAGCTCTAATTACCAACGATAATGCTAAAGCTTCCACTTCTCAAAAACTAGAACCAAATAACTCTAACCATGAAGATATGAATAAAGGTTGAATTAGAAAAAATTTTGCTTGTCTAATTGCTAGAGATCAAAGTATAGATTCTCACAAGTATGAATGGGAAAGCTTGTCAGACACATCTTTTCAATTAGGAGTGGATGTTATTCATGCCTATGCAACCCAACCAAATGTAGTAGACGAGCCTAGTATAGGGTTAGATGAATTTGGCTCACAACATGCTTTAATGGATTGTGTTGGTCCCAATAGGTCTATTCCTAGTTTGGATTCCTTTGCAACATTCACTTTAGGTTTGACCTCGCATGTCACCAAAGATGACTACTTGTGCATTAACAACCTTGAAGCTTCCACCTCACTCTCATTGCTCCACCCTGATCTCATAGATTGGTCACTCCAAAATCAAAGACTTGAAATATAGTCTTTTCAAAATGACTATGAGATCGCTTGTTATGTAAATGCCATTAAACATGTCACTTCTTCCACCAGCAAACCCATAGTTAACATGATGGAATAAGATATCAAGTACCTTATTCATAAAATTAAAATAAAAAACAAGTAATCAGATGGAAAAAACTAAACTATGGCGATATCTAACCCTTAAAAAAGTAAAAATAAAGATGTATCTAATGGTGAAAACCTCCCTGAGCCACCTGCAGATGAGGTACTTGGTAGTTTTCCAAGCTATTTTCAAGATAGATCTTTAGTTCTAATTGAACCTACACAACCTACCAACTTGGGGACAAAGGAATCTCCTAAAATTATTCATGTATCTCAATCATTGTCAATTAAGGAGAAAGCACGTTTTACCAAATTCTTTCAAGACAAGAAGATCAATTTCACATGGACATGCTCAGATATGCCAGGGCTTGATACAGATCTTATCATGCATCATCTATCAATTTCTCCAAATGTAAAACCTGTCAGACAAAAACTTAGAAAGATGCATCCACATGTAGCCTTATTGGTCAAAGCAAAGTTGGAAAAACTCTTGAGTACAAACTTTATAAGAGATATTGACTATGTAGAATGGATTTCCAACATTGTACCTTTGTCTAAACATGATAAATCTATTTGAGTTAGAATTGATTTCAAAGACCTTAACAAACCATGCCCCAAGGATGACTTTCCACTACCAAATATCGATATGATAGTGGACTTGACTACGGGTTATGAAATGTATTCTCTCACAGATGGGTTTTCTAGATATAACCAAATTAAGATAGCTCTAGCTAATCAAGAGAAGAGAACCTTTACTTGTGCATGGGGTACTTTATTCTGGAATGTCATGCCTTTTGGGCTAAAAAATGTTGGTTCTACCTAAAAAAGAGAAATGACCACCATCTTCCATGATATGATACATAAAAATATGGAAGACTACATTGATGACACACTGAAAAAATATGGAAAATGAGACACACATCTCAAAGACCTTAGTTTGATATTGGACTGTATGGAAAAATTTCAACTTAGGCTAAACCCCAAAAATTATGCTTTTGGTGTCACTTCTGGAAAATTTCTAGGCTACATCATCTCAGCAAAAGGTATTGAGGTTGACCCTGAAAAGGTCTAGGCTATCATGGAAATACCTCCGCCAAGAAATATTAGTCAACTTAGAAGTTTGCAAGGACGTCTACAATCCATAAGAAGATTCATTTCTCAATTGGCCGATAAAGCTCAAGCTTTTAACAAGAATTTTCATAAAGGATCTACTCATATCTGGAACAATAATTGTTAAAAAAGTCTAGACCAAATCAAAGGATATTTGGCACAACCTCCAGTTTTGATGCCACCCATTCTAGGAAAACCTTTGATCTTGTATATCTCAATTACAACTTCTTCTCTAGGAGCACTATTAGCCCAAAGTGATGAAATAGGTAAAGAAAGGGCTATATATTATATCAATCAAACTTTGGTTGCTTATAAAATGAACTACATCAATTTAGAGAAAGCATGTCTTGTAGTGGTCTTTGCTTCTCAAAAACTCTAACATTACATGTTGGCACATACAGTTCACCTGATTGCTAAAATTGATCCCTTGAAATATTTGTTGAAGAAAGTTGCACTTACTAATCACCTAGTTAAATGGATGATGATTCTTTTAGAATTTGACATTTAGTGTGTTGAACATAAAGCCATCAAGGGGCAAGCCATAGCTGACCAATTGGCTGAGTTTCCACTAGAGGATACAACATCCATGCAAATTGAATAGCTAGATGCCTCAATTATGTACATCACCAAGAGAACTTGGAAAATGTTTTTTGAGAGTTCTCATACATAGAATGGCACTAGATCAAGTGTCTTTTTTGTTTCCCCTCATGGATATACAATCCTCAAACCCTAAAAACTCTTATTCCCTTGTACAAACAACATTGCAAAATATGAGGCACTCACAAATGGGATCAAAATGGCTCTTGAATGGAGAATAACTAAATTACACATCTAAGGAGAACTTGTTATAAATCAAGTAAAAAATGAATATCAAACAAAGGATGACAAGTTGATCCCTTACAAGAAGTTGATAGATTCTCTAAGGAACTATTTCACTTTTGTGACCTTCCAAAAAATTCCTAGAACAGAAAACAAAGTTGTCAATGCTATGGCCACTCTAGCATCTATCCTCCAACACCAAGAACATGAATCATGATTTGAGTTCTTGGTGGAAGAACTACATCATCTAGCCTATGATTCCTTAGATAAACAAGTGATCTACACTATTTTTGGTCATGATTCCTCTTGGTATGCAACTATCTTCTCTTACCTATGTGCATAACCAAAAATGCCAACTCCTCTGCAATGCTTCACATTACACTTTGGTCTCTGGTGACTTGTATAGGAAGAGTCTAGATGGAACATTTCTTAGGTTTTTAGAGCTAGAAAAGTTCAAAAAGGCACTAGCTGAAGTCCATGATGGCATTTGTGGGGCACATTCTAATGGCCTTGTACTTTCTTGAAAACTATTTAGGACTGGTTATTATTGGCCTACCATGCAAGTTGATGTTGTCTGTTATGCCAAATCTTGTCAAAAATGTCTACTTCACGGAAACTTAATTCATTCTCTTGGATGGGAGTTGATTCCTTCTATGACATATTGGCCATTTCAATAATGGGCCTCTGACTTGCTAGGAAAGATTCATCCAAGTTCATCTAGTGGTCACAAGTTCATCATCACAACAACTGAGTATTTCACCAAATGGGTTGAAGTTGTGCCACTATCTATTGCTATAGGAAAACATGTTGCCTTGTTTATACTAAATCACATCATTTATCATTATGGTATCCCTTCCTTCATTGTTACTAATAATGGAGGACAATTCAAGAATAAGGACCTCAAACACCTATGCAAGAAATTTTGAATAAAACAACATTGGTCCTCTACCTACTACCCTCAAGGGAATGGCCAAGTTGAGGTCTCTAACAAAACACAACTGAAAATCCTACACCAAATAGTTCATAAGTATGGGAAAGATTGGCACCTACAGATAAATCCAACACATTGGGCCTATAGAACTACCATTTGTACTCCTACAGGGGACACACCCTTTTCTCTAGTCTATGGCTCTAAGGTCATCCTCCCTTTAGACATTCAGATCCCCTCCTTGCAAGTCTCTTTACATGGGTTGATAACTGATGAAGACCATAGAGTTATGTGAGTACAGGAACTAGAGACTCTTGATGAATGTCGTAAGGCTACTTTTGATCACATAAGAGCTTATCAGAAGCACATGTCTACTCAATATAATAGGAAATTTCACCCACATGAGATTCAAGTAGGTGAAATTATGCTTAGAGAGAATTCAAAAAATTAATAGCATAGAGAGCAGAGGGGAAAGTTTGAAACTAACTGGTTAGGCCCATATATTATCACAATAGTATTTAGGTTTGGTGCTTATCAACTGTCTACTCCTGAAGGTGAAGAACTTGCAGAGCCTATCAATGTCCTATATTTGAAGAATTTCTATACCCATCTATGATCCTAAAAAAATCCTAAAAATCAGAAAATATCCTAAAAAAATGATCATCTTAGTGAAAACCTAGCAATAGGCGCTTTGATGTATCACCCAAAAAAATCAAAAATACAAAAAAAAAAATTTAAAAGTCCTGAAAAAATCTGTCAAGAGGTGAAAACTTAGAAAGAGGCACTACTTGAGACCCTTGCACCTATGTCTATCAGTCTCAATCACCCATTTTGCTACATATTTCCTAGCTTGGGATTGTTTTTGTCCTTGTCTCGGGGGCACAACTACTTAGCCTATTTGAGGTTTCCTTGTGCATTAGGGTTTCTTTGGAAACTCAAAAAATAGTATTTCTCAACACTATCCCCAACTTGACATCAAGTGTTTCTCAACACTTTTCAGATAGTTTACCTATGGTCTCCGATGTCACGATATTTCTCACTATCAGAATCAAGTCTTGAAGAAATGGCCAAGTGACTTACACACATGCACTCAAACACTTAAACAACTAAGCTATGCTGATATTTATCTACTTTGTGTCTTTTCTATGATGATTTTTTTACTATATGTTCCCTCCCTAATAGTATTTCAAGGATGTCATGGACTAGAAGACTGGGGGCATGCGGCATATTTTCTTGATTTTTGTTTGTGGGTATACTTTATTTTTCTATAGTGTTTATAAGATTTATGCTTGTCCTATTTTGACACTTCGACTTATAAACATATCATCCTTGACTATTTTGCAAGATCGCACTCGGGGGTTATCTTGGTGCTTATGCATTGATACAGGTGTAATCTTGCTACATCAAACTTAGGGAATCTAATTGCGTAGTCATCCTAACTTACATGTCTCTGAAGCTTAGTTTGGATTTCCACATACCTATCTAATATCGATCATATTCATATCCTCATAGTTATACTAGTGATGGTTGTATGATCTCATGATGTCCCTAATAAATGCTCAATGATGAAATAAGAGTCTAAATGTTATGCGTTTCTTACTGGTAAACCACTTTGCATATTAGCTTGCATTATAGGTTCATTTTCTAGTCTAGTCTTGCATTCTTGTATATGGGGAGAGCTCTCTCTTCATTATTTTTTGCGGACATATCAACTAACTACATTGGCATCTTTCTTTGCTTTCTTCTTTATCATGTCTTTTTCATCTTCTTGATCTTTTCCTTCATTTCTTTGCTATCCTGTCATCACAAGGGGTTAATCTAAACATCACATTCAATCTATCCAAGTGTCACATATTTTTAGAAACATAAGTTTATATCATACACATGAGAGCTAAAAACATCATACATGAGAGAGATACATGACCATATACACATAAGAATCCAAACAATGCATACATGAGCAAATAATAGAAACTAAAACATCACACGAAAAAATATAATTTTGAAACATCCATTTGAGACAAGTACACAAAACTGCCAATCAAATCTAGTATCTCATATATATATATATATATACACACACACACACACACACATAAACATATACATATACATATACATATATTAATGTGTCATAGTACATATACAAGTGTGAAATCCAAAATCTAGATATCCATCTCAAAAATACAGGATGTATAATCAAAACTGTCAAAACTATCACTAACAGCCTATGATTGCCTCGCACCCTCTCCAGCTGGTGGTGGTCCTAGTGGCGGAGCCTATCTCCTATCTAGCAGTTGTACCACACCCTCTAACCTGCCTACTCTAAGTAGTCAAGAAGCCCCTGCCCTAGTGGCATCACACCCCTGTAGGAAACATAATAGTATGCAACATGTGTGCCATGATATGATGCCTCTCACCTCACCGCATCTTGCTATCTATGAAGCTCATCCCCTTGTGCCCGCTCATCTAGGAGCTATTGATCTCGTACTGCGATGATCACCCAAGTTGCCTATAACTCTTCCTCCAAGGTATGGATCCTCACATCCTGATCATCATCCCCTCGGACTGGCTGCTCTACCTGCAACTCCTCCACCCACATTGCTTGTTGTCACCTCAATGGCACCTCCTCCTCCTCCTCCTCCTCCTTCTAGAGTGGGATCCCTCTCCAACCTCCATCCATCTCCCTCCTCCACCTCCACCTCCACCTCTACCTCCTCCATGTCCCCCTATTGTGAGTAGCACATCCAACTCTATAAATTGAGGAAATGGATGTCTCTGCCTCTCACATAGATAGGTTGGGTCTTCTCCTACATCTACCACATCTGGGTAATAATCCTAGGGGGTCCACAATAGAGTTTTCATATCTCACATTGCTATTTGATAATCCAGCATAGGTAACCATCTTTTTACCTCATCAAAATGAAAATAAGCATAGCTTGTGATCTCCACCGATATCACCTGTCACTCTACAAACTGTCACCAAACCTAACTAATCACAAATTGCTCCACAATCTCTGAATGCCTACCTACCAGTGGCCTGCTATATCTCATGTAATGTAACTCCCAAGCATCTAACCATCTATGGAAATCTTTCTAAGGCCGCCATGTGAATGATGTCAGCACATCAAAAATACATCGGTAATATGTCACATCCCCACTATGAGTCTATGGGAAAAATATTGTGTACCCAAAGATATAAGGGTGGCTCCACTCCCATGGCTACACCTGTGGTTGGATCACAACAATGTGCTCCCAAGCCCAGATCTGTGCCAATACTACTCTATATGCCCAAGAATGGCCCTCATGATACACTATCTCTTGAATCTCATGATACAAATTTGCCAATATTGCTAGCCCCCATGCCATCCTACTTGGTCATTTGATCAAGTCTGCCACCAATTGACCCCATCCCAATGGGAAGCCCTTCTAACCTCTATCAGTCACTAACGCCTAAGCAACTAGAGAACACAACAATCCTGGTAGTTGATAATCTACACCATACTCATCAATCAATCACTCCCAACTTAGATGGCAGTCCAAGATGGGAACATCCTAAAGCAACTATTGCATCAAGGCTCATCCCTCTGTCTGGGTTTCATCATAGTACACCTGTGACATTCAACCAAACTTAGCATTAGTATCCTTTGCATCAATACTAGAGCTTGCAAAAAATGACAAGAGCAATCAAGCATACAACTTACCAGATCACTGTAGCATGGTACTCGAAGAATCTAATATACATCCTCTAAATTAATTGAGGCCTCTCTAGTTGGTAGATGGAAGGTATTATTCTTGTTGTGCCACCAGTCAACCAATGTAGTCAGTAATCCATGGTTTGCCCGTATATGGGGCATCCGTATGACCCATCTCAAACCCATGGTAGATATAGCAGCATGCTCATCATCTATCAAATGATCCACAACACACAACCCCACCACTTTGGTGGCTCTAATAAGAAGCACTAGAAACACCTCTTGCAAACATAAAACATGTCAACATTAGTACGCAATCAAAAGCATGATGCTAATGCAAAAATTCAATGAAAAAATATGCAAAAATACTCTATGTGATATTTTTTCCTATATGTAGGTGATACAAAATTTTGGAAAAAAAATCATGCTATACTTTTTATAAAGCAGTGTGATACAATTCTTTTGTGCAATATTTTGCACCAGTGTGGGTGACAAATGGGTATGTCCTAGACAACAAACTATAAAGTGGGCATGCGATATATTTATGTAACAAGATGTATCATACAATATTTTGTAAAGTATCCGTGTGATACTTTTAAAATATCATACGATATTTTGTGTTCAAACCCTCAAAACATTCAAAACAAACCACAAAAGCTCGAAAAAATGACAAAATAGTTTTTACCTATCGGCACCCCATAGTTGTCTGGCTAGTTGTGCAATCGACTGCACTCAAAATAGTGTCAATGAGTAAGAATGCCTACTAATGCCATGATGCTCTCTTGACCACTCACAAGCTCTCACAAAATCATAAAAGACAAAATGATTTGAAAATGACACTTGGGCCCCTTTTATAGCCTCTAACCTCATTTTGACCTAATTTTCAAACTCCTCAAATTTCTATCAAAATTGCACGCTTGGCTAATTTCAATTTCTTGGATCCATTGTTGGGATTGAAATCAAAATCAGAGATCATCTTGATAGTTAAAATTTCATTTTAAAATTCTACCCTCTTTTGAGCAATTAGCTAACCTTCTAAGGTCTAATCTCCAAATCATCGCTGGGGCATCTTCATTTCTTCATGTCTTCATCATTTCCATGCTTCATATCTACTCAAATTCACCCTTTCATGTCTAGAATCATCCTTCTACTTGATCTGACCTAATTTTTATGTTGCATCCTTTGTGGTCAACTCTAGTCAAACTAGGGCATTTTGTCACTTCTTCATAGTCGCTCTTTGGTTCTAATCACATATATATCATCTTGGACATTGCTATATCTCGATTTACCCATATCTAGCTTGTTTCTACATCCCCTTACCTCATTTCAATTTTGATCCCAAGGCGGCAGAAATACTCTATCATCGCTCGCTACAACTATCTATTTCTCAAGAGCATTTGTTTGATCTTTTCACTTGCTCTCGATCTATTTTCTTTTCTAGGTGTTAGCATTCTTCTTGAATTCTAACATCATCCCTTTCCTATTGTTTAGTACTACCACTATTAGGCTGTACATTCAGGATGTGCTATCTCTTTCTGCCTTTCATTCTTTAGAATCAAATATATATATCTATCACTGCCTACCTGGCTTCTATTTTCTTTGATGTAATGTGTTCCCAAATCGATCATGCATTAGTCAAAGAGGGGCAAATGTAATCACCTTAAAAAAGGTATCTAGACTATTAGCCCCCTTCTTAGCATTTTGACTAATTTAATTAATCATTTACCTAGACCAAATTGCTAATAATCAATTAATTTGATTATAACCTATAGTTTGACTATGCTATCCTAAGTTCATTATTTGATTAAAAGAACATGTCCCCTTTTAATTAAATAAAAGACCCCATTCTTCTAACCCACTTAAAGTGCACACATAAAGTTCTTTTTCTATTTTCCAATTAAAAGAAAAAGCTTTTGAGACAGTTTTCTTATATGACAAGTCAACTTATATTCTATTGGTTGATTTGTGTGTGCAAATGGATCACTACTATCTTCATCTTGATCTCTATCATTCATATTACTTTAAAAGGGAGAGAGCTTTCCCCCTCAAAGGATCCATTCTCATTTGAATATTGTTATGCTACAAATTTTCTAACAGGTTTCCTTAGAGCTTTGTGGAGAACTTCCATTTCTTGTCTTCATTCTCTATTTCCATCATACTAGCTTAAGTTCATATAGCACTATAGCATAGTTGCATTTAATGTAGTTTCTTTACAATAGCTTAAATCACATAGCTTAATAGTTGGATTTGTAACACTCTCATCCATGCTTAGAATAGCTGCACAGTGCATTCTCATCCTAGATTAGCTTTTATCTTGCATTGCATCCTTGAGGGATTCATTGTAGACACTTGCATTCTTGCTCTTGTCTCAAAAAACCTCCAATTGCATGGTTTACTAGCAAGAAGTGTATCTCTAAGGCTAGACTAAAAGCCTTCATACCTGAAACATACTTTCTTTCACTCTGTGGATAGGGAGCTCTAAGCCAAAATTCAAGCATTCCAAACTCATGGAATTGTTTGGATAGAAGGGTTTACAGTGTGACACCTTTTGAGTGTACACTACTCACATTCCCAAGTACACAAGTGTGCACATCCAAAAGGCACATGAGTATGTCACTTTGAAAGGAGGGACTGCGCATGTGTGCAAGTGCATATGTGTGAAAAATGTGACTTGGAAAAAAATCTAATGAAAAAAGAGAACTAATGGCCTCCTCTAGCTTCCTTGTTTCCTAAATATCAAGACCCATTCGGAGAGACCCTATTCTAAAGGTCTAGGGATTGGATTGCTAGGTGGCGAGCAACAGTATGTTGGTCCCCATTTTGTAAGTTAAAAATGGGGCATGTATTGTGAAACCACAACATGCCTTCTAGTGATTATTCTAATGGTCCAAAGGACTTGATTATATTTCTAGTCACAAAACATTCTCTTGGCCTACTTTGACCAATATATTCTTTGCACCATAACATTTTTATTACAACTATAAAATATAGATAGTTAAAGAATCCAATAACATAAATTATTAATGAATGTATAGTCTTGTCTACCTTATACCATGCAATAATTTAATTATTTTATCTTTATCAAATTACCTTATGAATTGAGGTTACAAATTTTGGATTAGATTAGTAAAGATAATAGCTATTCAAAATGTCTTTGTATGGTTACACACTAGGTGGTACAAGGCTCGATTGGACAAAACTTGTAAGTAATTTCTTACAAAGATTCAAAAAATTATTTTTCATTTGTTCATGATATTTATCTTCTATTTTCCTTTGGATCTTCAATTCTTTCATGGTTCAATAAATTGAATAATAATCTTCTTAAGGAATATTACAAAATAGTTCCTCGTGATTTTAAAGTAAGCATTCAGGTATTCTACAAAATGCTCAAATGAAAATCAATAACATCAAACAAAACAAGGATATCCTTCTATTTGATCTAGCAAATAATACTTTTTTCAAGCACATTACCATTTCTATGAAGACTCATATATATGTCTCATAAAAAACAACCATATAAAATGCAGTGATAAATAAACAACGAAACTTTTACAAAGTTTTGATGTAACACATTCTAAACCTAAAACATAAATAATGTATACAATCATACCATAGAATATACCAAGTAGTGTATAACATCATACAAGAAAAAACAAAAAATATGACAACAATGACAATAGAAAAGGATGTGGTAAGTTGTTTACAAACTTATTTAGGGCTTTTAAAGTTAAAATAGATAAATTACTGAACAACACAACTTAATCCCAACAACATGGAATTTTAGTAGAATTCAATCCATTCTATAGGATATGACAATACTAATACCTAACATAAGTGTCATCATACACAGAGGGAGGAAAACACAAAAATATTTTTGACATATCTACAATGTTGCAAATCAATATCCTCTCCAAACAACTATGTTGAAAAAAAATCCCCAATTTGCAATTGAAGCCATTTTTATTCACACATTGATAGAAAACATAAATTTTAATGTTCATACCTTAAACGGGGGAGGAAAATACAATAATAGTTATTTTACAAGGCAATATTGCATGTTGATATCTTCTCTCAATAGCTATGTCAAAGAAAAGCATCTAATTTGTGGTCAAAACCCTATTTATTTACACAATGATAGAGAACATAAACTAAAACTATTCATACCCTATATGGGTCAAAGGCAGAAAACACATCAGTCTTTTCAACAAACATACAATGTTGCATGTCCAAATCTTGTACAAATGGTTGGTCTGATAATGGTTCTAGAAATCAACTATACCGTATTGGTAAAAATTTCTCTAATATAGATCTACAAATCTCCCACCATACACGAATGCAACTAAACCCCAAATGGAAGACTAATATTGAAAGCAAACTACTAGGTTGTGATTAGTTGCATCCACGCAATCCTATTGATCAAATATTCCCAATTTATTAGATGTCCTAATGTTGTATTGCCTAATTATTGGTGCATCTATTTTTTGTTGGGTCTCGTTTGTGTTAGAGCCTCTAGAGCCTAGATATGAGTTTGTATTGAGTTTGTACTATTCTATGTAAAGGCTATGTAATGCATAGCATGGGCAATTTGTACATACCTTAGTGAAATTTCTTAAAGGTTTGATGTCTTCAAATTTATAAATGAAATCAATGATTAGAATCCAATTGACTAATGAAGGGCACCAAGCTTGTAATGAGAATGTTTGCATACTATGATGGAGGAAAATTTGTTGATTTTTATAAATTTGAAATAAAAAATCATTCAAAATAGGAAATGAATCCCCCTTTCACAAAATGTGACTCAAAGCCTAAAGAAATTAGGGCATAGCCAAGAAAAACATGAAAACAACAAGGGGTATAGGTAAAAGTTCTTGAACATACTAGTTTGAGCATTCAAAAACCAAATCCACTTGTAATGGATTCAGTCAACCATAATTATACGTACAAAGTTTCAATGAAAAATGATTAAGAGAGTACCTATTAAAGTACAAAATGTCAGTTAAGAGTCAAAAGTGACCACTTCAAAGCACAATTTTGATAACTACCTTGAAGCAAAAGAAGTGAAATCACAAAAAAAGGGATCATTTTTGTTACAAAGGATATACAAACATATTTTAAGGAAGTATTGCAAACTTAGAAAACAAATTTTGTGCCCTAGTTTGATTATTAGAATGAGGAGAAAAACTCAATTGATCAATTAGAGTCAACCCTCAAAATCTCTGAGATTTCATGACAAATAAATGATCATAGGTCGACAAATGCAACATAATTTCTTTCATAGAGTCTAAAATTGATATCAAAATGTGTTGAATGTTAATTGAGAATTTTAACATGTTAATGAAGAGGAAGAAAAAACAAAATAAAACTCACAATGAATTAAGAACTTAACAAATAAGACTAATGGATCTTGACTACTAGTGGCAACACTGCTTCTTTTGTGGATGTGGTCTCTTTCGAAGCTGATGTCTATGGATTGGGGGTTCTATTTGTGGATCATCAAAAAAATTTCCTTGGTTGTGACTCTTGTCATGGTTTGCAATCCTATCTAGTTGGATTTGGAGGATGATGTTGCCAAAGAAATTGTTCATAAGATTGAGCACTTCTCTGAGAAGGCAGTTATTTTTAGATTTTGAGGCTTATGGCCTTCCCTTCAAGCTATCCATGCTTGGATTGTTAAGCATTGGGACCCTTTAATTTTTGAATTTGTCCAAATTTACCCTATGGTTAGGGGTTTTTTCATAGTAAAATTTGATGTTGTTGAAGATAGGAGGGCTATTTTGGTAGTCACTTCAACTAGGAGGATCGTTACCCTTTGTTGGCCAAACCCTAGCATAAGGGTTTCAACTATACATATGAATCTTTTTCTCATATACCTCTTTGGATCAAGCTCCCAAATCTTCCCTTTCACTTGTGGCTGGATTTGGTTCTTGAAGCTATGGGAGATGCAATTAGAGACTTCCAAATGGTGGATTCTAAATCTTTGGACATTCTTCATACTACTTACGCTCACATCCTTGTGGTGGTTGATACTTCAAAGGGCCTCCCTAAGAAGATCAAACTTGAGGTCCCTAGTGGTTCCTAGATTCAAACTCTGTACTATGAAGGAATTCCTTTCCATTGTAGGGTCTATACCAGAACTAGACGTGTTGTAGCACACTGTCCTACAGAATTGAGGAAATCAAAGAAAAGACCTTCTTGGTGATCTGGGGCTTGGGTTCAACATTACTCTATCCTTAAAGATTCTGCTCCTATGGTTTCCCCCATGACTGTGGTTGTTGAGGGTGCCTGTAGCTCTTCCCTGTCTAACCAGGATATTGTTTCGTTGTTGGATGTGGATTCTATGGTTGCCCCTCCCTCAACAGGTTGGGATCCTATGGGCAATTTTTCTGGTATAGTTTTTCCTATTTCTCTAGTTGGGTTAGATGTCGATGCTTTGGTTTGGGAAAAGGAGGTTTCTCTAGAGGAGGAAGGTTGGACAAAGGTTAAAGAAAAAAATACAAAAGTTCCCAACAATCCTCTGATCGGCATCTTAGATCTTACTTTTTTGGGATTAAAGGGTCCTAAATGGTTTTATTGAGTTTTATTTGGTGGCAGAAGTGTACCTAACCACATTATTTTGGTTGGTGAACTATTTCACCTTTGGGTTGTTGTATCTTTTGTTTAGGCTCCATTGAAAATATTATGATGTGTAAAGGGTTTCAAGCACCCTTCAAAACCTATTTTCCTTAATCAAAAGAAAATAAGACTAATCAATCAAAGAAAATTTGGTGTTCCAATATTAGTTATGCTTTAACTTGTGGTCAGATATGTAAGTTCCAATTATGAATTTATTAAAATATCTTGTTTGTGTATGTCATAATTCTAAACCACATATGTAGTATACAACTTTAGTTTTGACTTACAAATTATAATGTACAATAGATGTAGATGACCTTGAAAGTTTTGACTTTGAAAAGAATTTACAAAAATTGGTAAAAACTAACAAAGATATTAAGAAAAGACAAAGATTAAAACCTTTAAATGATGAAATGTTGAAAAGAAAAATATATTTAAAAAATATGGTTGACTTTGAAAATTATACATATAAATTATGAATAGATGAAATTTATAAGGTTGCCTCTCAATTTAAGACCTTGCAAAAATTGAGGACAAGAGGTAAATAAAGAGTCTTTGTGGACTATAAGGAATTTTTTTCAAGAATAATATCATTTCTCTCTTCCTTCTATTTACTGGGCATTAGAATTTTCTGTAAGTGATTAATATTTTCTTTTGTGGATACATACAAAGGAAACAATCATAATAAAATAGCACTTGAAGACTAGGACAAAACCACATTGATATTTTTATGGGGTGCGTAGTAGTATTTCACTTTAGCCTTTGCAATGCTCTTGTAAGTTTCCAAAGAGTGGTTCTTATTATCATCTCTAGTCTCACATATGATTGTGTGGGATTCTACATTGATGGCTTCATTACTTATGGTGAAACAAATGAAGAAGGCCAAAAAACCCTAAAGAAAGTCTCATAAAGATGTCAAGATCACAATTTTTCATTCAACTATGAGAAATGCTACATGATTGTGCAAAGAGTAGCACTTAGTCACTATGTTAAGAGGAAATACAAGTTGATCATATGCAGGTTTAAGTTATCAAAAACCTACTTATTCCATCAAATATATAAGGATGCACAATTTTTTTGGTAGTGGGTCAGCATCCCTCATAGGATTTACAACTTGGCTTAACCACCTCTTGTGAATCTATAAGACTATTGGTTCTATCAAGCATTGACAAGTCATTATTTTGGTGTAACAACAACCTTGGCCTTTGTAACAATTGATATTAGAGCTTGGTCACAGGTTCGAATTTGGTAGACCATGGCGAGTCATGTTGGCAGGGAGATTGTTGGTAGTGGGCCATTGTCCCTTGTAGGATTTGCGACATGGCTTAACCACCTCATGTGGTTCTATAAGACCATTAGTTGTATCAATCACTGACAGGTCGACCTTTCGGTGCAATGACAACCCTAGCCTTTCTAACAAAGTTTTCCTATGTCATGTTGGCTACTATGAGAGCATTAGCAAATAATTTAGTAAAAGTATTTCACCATTACTCACTATATTAACTATAGGTGGAAAATTTAACTAGACCACTAAGTATCAAAATGATTATCAACCATTCAATGGTCTACTTATTGAAGTGCATTTCCTAATGGGATAGCTAGAATATTCCAAATCATATTCATGTCAATTCTCCACATAATTTTATTAGTTGAATATTGGGCCAAATGAAGGTATCGATGAATATATTATCTACTATGATATTAAATATTTTTAACTAGGTGAACTTAATTATATAGTCACAAAAAAGAAAAACTTGGTAAGCATTCATACAATCAAAAAGTTTAAGAATTACATTATTGTATATATTAGGTATTTGTACACACTAATCATGTAACAATAAGATGCTTAATGAGAAGACATTATTAGTTGTAGGTTAGTTGCATGACTAATTTTGCTATATGATTTTAATATCAATATAGTCGATCAACTAGGAAGGATCGATGTAGTTGCATATTTTCTTTCCAAGCTATCTAATGAAGAAAGGTAGGACTTTTTCATAGATGAGACCTTCCCTTATGAGTATTTTTTACACTGCAAACACATATCCCATGATATGAAAATATTGCAGATTATGTAGTGTTAGGAAATATCCCAACTTAGTGTTAGGAAATATCCCAACTTACTTATCTTCAAGAGAAAAATGTCAACTAGTAGAGAAAGTTTTTCAAATTCATGGATATCTAGATATGACACTAGACCTAACAATGTCATACTAGCCATAAAGCAGAGGCAATGGCTACTTTGTTCACTATGGGAATGCCAGTGGAATCTGATTTTCAAAATCTTTGGTTGGAAGGCAACTCTCTTAACATTATTAACATGTTGAATAACAAGAGTTTGGTTACTTCGAGTATTGAGGGAATTATAATGGAAATAATAGACCTTATGAATAAATTTGATAATGTCTATATCTCTCATATTTTCTAGGAGGGCAACAAAGATGTTGATTGGATTGCAAATCAAGCAGTCTATAGGGAAACAAAGTTATGTTGGCAAGATGACCTAAACAAGGAAATGGAGATGATGACAATTGTTTATTATGATATGACACATGCTAATGAAGGAAAGATCATGCAAGATCCAAGAATTTATTAAGGGAAGTGATGGGTTTGTGGTAGATTTTTTTAGTATCCCTAGGTGGTACTCTTGTATAATTATGGATTGTACTTAGCACACATGCAAGGTTAAAGGTTTCTTGGAGATCAATAACACCTTACTTTTCTTTTTGGTTACCATTTGTTAGTCTAGTTGTAGGTGCAGAGCTAAATATGAGAAGGGAGGGGAACCCATAAAACAATAGCCAAATAATTACAAAGAGTGGAAGGCGAATTCAAATGTTTGGGATATACTGAAAAAAGGGAAAGTTGCGGCTTATTTTGAGAAACTTCAAGGGTATAAGCCACACATTACAAAGTCCTTCAAAAATTGGATTGAAGATAGGGTAACACTGCATGGGGTCACTGTGAAGTTGTTAGAAGAGTTCATCACTGAAATTACGAGTCTTCCGATGGAGGGTCTCAAATACAGCAAGGAAACTAGTATGTTTAATGCAGCCTTCAAAAAATTCCCTAAAATTGATGAAGAAGAGAAAAAGTTGGAGAAGAATAGTAATTTCTATGACCTGAGCTAGACTAAGGTGATCTAGAGGGATATTTTTTCATTCATTCATGAGTATTTTATCCTAGATGGTAGAGTTAAGAGAGTCCACAAGTTTCATTTTGTGTTCCTAAATTATTTTAGGTATAAAGATAGAATCTCATTCCCGTTTTACTTGAAGCAATCTTTGATACAAAGCCTCCAAGCACATAGGAAGAAGGATTCTCGTCCTGTGCTCCATGAGGGTTTAATCCTTCTTATTGATAAGTATTGTAAAGGGAAGGCTATTAAACCCTCTCCAATTTTGGAGAAAAAACAGAAAGTGTCTAGTATTGAACCTCACTCAAAGAAAAAAGATAAAAGTGAGGAATGCACTAGTGATAGCAAGAGTAACAAAAAGGGTCACAAACGGGAGATTGAAAAGAAAAATGTTGAGGAAGTGACAGATTCTGAGAATTCTGCCAAGGATGATAATAAAATCAAAATGGAAGACCTTAGCTCAAACCTGGAAGGTTATTCTAGGAGCAAGTGCATGTCAACTGGTAACGACCATGTGGAGGAATGTAAAGACAAAAAAACTAAATCAAATGCATGGTCTGAAGCTTTAAAGGATGACAAGGGGAAACAAAGTGTTCACTTTTCTCCTCCCAATACCAAATCTACTGAGGAGAAAATGGACATTGACACAAAAAAGAATAATGAGGGTAATATCCTTGTCATGAAAGAGCATAGTCCAAGTAAGGAGAAGGAAGATGAGCTTAATGAGAAGTAGGTTGCCAACACTGACATCCAAGTCAATAATACCATTAACATTGTGATAAGCAATGAAGAAGGTAGCAGGGATGAGCCTCACCATGCGAAACTTGCTTTCCTTCATACTGCAAAGCTAAGATTAGAGGCATACCTACAAGTGGACTCATGGCTATACAATGAAATCATGGTGCTCAAGAAAAAAGTTGGGGTCATTCAGAAAGAGTTGGACCATGAACACGCTATGAGAGCTCACCTAGAGAAACAAGTTGGTAACATCCCTGACAAATTAAAGGATTATGAGCTAGATCTCCATCAACTAATTAAGGATAGCGGACAAAGAATGGAGTAGGTTACTTCTAGTTTGTGCACCGCGGCTGCTAGTCTAGGCAAGAAAAGCAATTCATGTCTCCAAACACTATTTGGGTGAGAAGTCCAAGAGGGCCTAGCAAGAGAACAAGGCAAAGTATGAGGGAAAAGATTTCTCAGGCTCTAGAGGTTCTCATTTTTGTCACAGTTGATATTATCCAGAGTACTGCAGAAGAAGGCAAGGAGGTGGAGAAGAGCATTAAGGAGTTGTTGTAGGTGTTGGTTGCTAGTTCGGGTGGCTTTACTGGTTTTATTTTTTATTTTCCATCTTTTGTTTAAACTATAGGTTCCAAGTCCTTGTAAAACCTAGGTGTGTTTGGTTTAAACTTGTGGTTTCAGGTCCTTGTAAAACCTAGTTTTTTGTGTTGTTTTCTTTAATCTAAGTTTCAGGTCCTTGTAAAACTTGGTAGTCCTTAATGTTGATCTTTTGCTTTTGTTAAAGGGTTTTAGGTCCCTTGAAAACTTGTTTTTATCTTAATCTAAAAAAAATAATGTCATGAGAAGATACAATTAGGGGAATAAGATATATAACTTTTGGCATGCCCATCATGATGAGCCCTATAGGGATAATTTAACTGCCAATAGGATTATGATATTGAATTTTTTTAATGTTAGATACTATTGTCCATAAATGCACAAGGTTTCATTAAAATATATGACACTGTGAAAGATGGAACCACACAGGGAGACCTACAAGATTAGAAAAAATGCCACTACACCCTAAATTAGTGCTCATCCCATTTTAAATGAGAGATAGACTTCATTGGTCAAATAGATTCATCGTCCATCAATGAAAAGTACATCCTAATATTCACTGATTAGTTTGACTAAATGGATAGTAGTCAGAGATATAAAGCATGTTAGAGACAATAATGTGACATTATTTCTCTATGAAGAAATTTTTATAAGATATGAAGTTGCCATAGAAATAGTATCAAACTAGAGACCTTAATTTATATTAACACCCATACAAGGAATGATGAACAAGTACAAATTGAGGCACATAAAATCTACTCCATATCATCCATATGCCAATGGGAAATTAGAGGTGAAAAATAAAGGCATAGAAGTTTTTATAACAAAATAGTTTCTCAAGACAAAACAAATAAATTGGGATACTACTTTCGTAGAAGTTGTTTGGGCCTATAGCACCACATCAAAGAAAGCTAGAGGGTTACACACCATTTGAACTTGTCTATGGGAAGAAATTTATCTTACTAATATGATTTATATATAAGACATTGGGGACATCATTGGAGCTTTGTGTCAGCCTCTCCAAACCTCAACAACAATGGATAGCCACACTTAATGGACTCAATGGAATGCAAAATGAAGCAACCCACAGAGAATCAATCCAATCTCTGAGCATGAAATGACATGAGAGATTCATGAAAATAAAGTTATTTGAAGCTAAAGATTGGACATTTCTCTATGATTCTAGATATATAGACCACCAAGAGAAGCTTCAAACCCACTAGCTTGGACCACATGAAATTCTAGAAGTGTTTTCCAATGGGTTTGTAAGGCTATGGACCATATGAAATTGTCGAAGTGTTTCCCAATGAATTTGTAAGGTTGTGGACCATACAAAATCATAAAAGTATTTCCCAATGGATTTGTTAGGCTACAAACCATTGACATACTGAGATTTTTAGTGTTGGTCAATGGTCATTGCCAATAAATATGTAAGAAAACCCTAAGAAGAGAATATTTTCTTTGTAAATTCCATGAAATAGCATTTCCAAAGTCTCTTACAATATCACCACCTAGTGAAAGATTTAGTATATTTTAGCATATGTGATAATATGTATCCAATAATAGAATATTCACTTTTTAGAAATTCCAATTGAGAACATTAGATTGATTTTGAAACAGATTAGGAACATTTACTCAAGTTACAATGGTGCATTGCAATGCCACTACAAACAACTTAACATTTTTATGTGTTATGTTTTCCTTAACTAGGAGTACTAGTATCACACCTTTTGTTATTGTCAACTCACCACTTATACATTATGTAATAATGAAAGTGCATGCACCAAACTCCTTGCATCTCCATCATCTTATTGACTCCCACAAATTGGTTTCTTGTCATCAATGTTATGCAAATTTATTGAATAGACCACTTTAAATTTGATTTGTATTTTCCAACAATTACTACAAGAAGTCTCATCAAGTTCATTCAATAAAATTTTACAATTATATTTATATGTATCTTTAGTTCTCTCTCTACCTTTCACATGTGAGGAGATCTTAAGTCGGGAGGAGGGATATAGCTTCCAAGTTAATATGTGAACCTTATATCTATCTACAACCTATAATCATGAGCCCCCTTCGTAATCTTTCTATAAAAATATCATATTTATATCACTTGACCATTTGATTGACAACTATATGTAGATGGATGTCACATCATTAATTCTTCAAAGTCCTTATAGTTATCTTCAACCTTTTCCATTTTTTTGCAAGTGGTCTTCCTAACACCTGTAAACAACATAGATAGTTACCTATAAAAGCTCTTTTACAAGGACTAAGTTTATTAGTTGGAAGTTATATTTTAGGTTATTTTTCAAAATCACAAAGAAACAATGAACATATGTGGAATTGGAATCACAAGAGGAGACCTAGTTCAAAGGGATTGTCATCATTTGTAGATGGCAATCACAAATGTAAAAAGAACTTGTTAAGGTGTGATGGAGTGATTCTTTTCCAAAAACTGAAAAAATGATTTGGATATTTTGTTGTAGTTTGCAATAAAAGGAACCATTTCTTATTTAAAACTAACATATATGCTTCTCAAGCATCAAAACAACATGCTCTAAAGTCATACATGCATCATGCTCTAGAGTAATTACTTGACATGCATAACAACCCTAGCAAGGACAATCTCGAGTGTACAATAAACCACAATTTGGACACACCATGTTTCCCCTTCTCTAAGTTTGTAACCAACACACCACCTTCCTTGAATGATCAAGATGCCCCCTTCTCAATTCTCACAATAATGCTTTCTATAACATTTTAAGCCTTAAAATTTTCCAAACCAGCCCACCCTTTCATAATGATTTCCTTCCAATAATTATTTAACTACTAAATATTTGACCAAGAGGTATCAAGATTCAACTATGTATCTTTTGAGTCAAATTCATTGAACCATAGTTTATGAGCAGCAATCACAAGACTCCATCTCTCATAAAAATGAGTAAAACATTTAGCTCTCGTTGCATCTAGGTGATGCTCACAAAGGTGAATCACCTATCTACTCCAACTCAAGTGCACTTCAACATAAAGTTCCCTCCAAGATTGATCTCACTTTGCTTGCAAATGGGGGCAATGCTTATAGAAAAGAAACATGGGGATTTTGCAGGTCACCCATCCCAATACTATTCTTAACTCAAGCACACTTAACCACATATTTTCCTCCAAGGTTAAGCACACTTTGATTGTAAATGGGAGTCTCAATGCTTCACTTCTGTAAGCATCACCTAGATGCAATGAGTTTCAAGTGGTTCATTCATTCTCATGAGAGATGGGTTCTTGAGAACCAGTACACATGAAAGATGGGTCAATTAGTTCAACTCAAAAACTACAGTTGAATTTTGGTAGCAATATCACATATTAACATTTTTTTCATTCTTTATCAATCTCTCTTTTGTAATCAAAGAATCATAATGTCTTTTTTTAATCTTTCTTTTAATTTTAAAGGGATATTAAAACAATTCTACTTTTACTTTTGTTTGATAAGAATTTGATATAAGAATAAATGTATGTATGTGAGTGTTTACTTATATAAACTCTTAAATTGTTTTTCTTATCATCCAAATTACTATTTATCATTTATTCATTATCATCCATTAATACCATTAATGATTTATCATTTTATCATTTATCATGTCATTATGAATTATCCCAACAATATCCATTGGATTAAATAATGTTTCATCATTTTAATTAAATGAGAATTAATTTCCATTTTGGTATCATCCATTTCTATATGTTTATTCTGTCAAAATAAGATTATACTATTTAAATAAAAGTGAACTAATTAATCACTTAACATTTTCATTTTCATTTCTTTAATCTTCATTCAAAAACATGGTTTTAGTCCATCATCTTATTTTCATTTTAGAAACTTATTTTTCTTTCCCACAAATAAACTCTTCTTGATTTTACGAACTTATTTTCTCACAAAATTGACTTCATTTTTAAATGAAAACTTAAGGTGCACAATTATCCATCACTCACATAAAATGATTTGTTATTCTTTCCTCTTAGATTGAAAATTAAAAAAATCTCTTTTTTCAAAGTTGACTTGACTCCATAATTCAATTAACCAAAGTGTTCATTCTTATCCACATCTTCACTTAGAAGTCTACAAATAAGAGCATTCCTTCATTATTTTATATTTTGTGCAAGTTCACAATGTAAATATCACTTATCAATCAAATATGAAGTCATGTTGTTGAAAGTCTATTCCAATTTGAAAGACAAATCTATACCATTTTATTGAAGATTGTAGTGAAGTTGATAAAGGAAGAATATATTTGATTTCCTTTTATGTTTAAATCTTTTTGATCTCTTACAGTCAATTTTAATATTTTGAGAAACAATAAATGTATGCAAGTAAAGGCAATTTTACAAGGAAAAATTAGCCTACTTTATTTCATATTATTTGGTTTGGTAGCTTGTTCTTTGTATCCAAGAGTGAGACTTTGGAAGGTGGAGGTAAAGATCACTCCATACATAAAAATCATTATTTTATAAAGGAATGTCTTGTCCTCTAAATATATCACTTGCTAGATAAGTCTACTATGTTAGCTCAACTTTTCGATTGTAATTAGTTCATCTCACTTAAAATTTAACAACTTATTTCTGAACATAAAAAAATAAATTCTTTAGCATTAATTGTTTTATATATCTGGAGAATATTATATCAACCTTCCTGTCAAATTACTAGCCAAGCTTAGCAATTTGAAACGTGTTGCTTGACAATGCAAGGTGGTTATCCAATGTAAACATCTCCCATGAGAATTTGAAGTATCAAACCTCCAAATCACCAACCATATGGAAAGATTTCATTGAAATTCAAATAGTTATATTGAAGGTGCATTCTCAGCCTTTCAACTTGGTACTTTATATATCCTTGTCGAGTATATGAAAATCATTTTGTTAAACATTTAACAAGATACTAAACTATAAAGCCGTAATTTGTAAACTTAATATATGCTTCTTGATACTTGGCATAATGCATGCCATTATACTGAAGGTTTAAATTGTATAACTTGAAGAACCTACATTCCTTTTGCTGGTAAGTTGGGTTTCGAGGTTTATTATGTGCCCTAATAGTTGATCATTTAACTTGTCATCTCACGAAAAGCACTTTCAATTTGATAAACGTAATCTCCTATTTGAGCTTGTAAATGAAATTGCCATCCAAATCATTCTTTAGTTCGTATATTTCATTTTGCTGAAATTATCATGTAAGCTAGTTTAGAAAGAATGCCTACAACACAATAACAGCAAATACAATTATCTGCTAGTAAAGAAAAAGAAAACATACATGCCAGGTATGAAATGTATTGTGAATGCAAAACCCTGTTGCATCAGCAATTTTAAGATATAAAACTATTTTAGAAGAGACGGGAAGAGCCTAGTTCTGGCATTTCTTGCCCGGCAGCTTGAATGGTATTCAACTCTTGTAACAGGTGCTTAACAACAGACTTTCATCAGATGCTTAAACTAATACCAATAAATTATTTATAAGAGCTACTAAATCATACACACAGATATCTAGAGTAATCAAAGCACAACAATGCTGCAGTTCATAGTTTGAGCCTACTTTCACAGATATTTCACTTAAAAAATTAAGGTCAGCACTGACACTATCAAGTTTGAAGATTTACAATTAACTTAGCAAAATGTCAGCTCAGTTCAGCTGAATAATATGTCCACACCATATGCCATCCAAATCATGGGAGTGTGTGTGCCCTCATTCTTTAGTTTGTAGATTTATTTTTGATGAAATTTACATATGTAAGCTAGTTTACAAAGAATGCCTACAACATGATCACAACAACTAAAATTATATGCTCGTGTAGAGAAAGAAAACATACATGCCAGGTATGAAATGTATCATGAATGCAAAACCCTGTTGCATCAGAAATATTAACATATAGAAGTATTTTAGAAGAGGGGGGAAGAGCCTATTTCTGGCATTTCTTGCCTGGCAGCATGAATGGTATTCAACTCTTGTAACGAGTGCTTAACCACAGACTTTCATCAGATGCTTATACTACCAATAAATTATTTGGGAGAGCTACTAAATCACGGACTGCGATATTTAGAGTAACCAAAACACAACAATGCTGCAGTTCATACTTAGAGCCTGCTTTCAAAGATACTTCACTTAGAAAGATTGAGTCTGACTCTGAAGCTTCCAAGTTTGAAGATTGACAATTTAACTTAGCAAAATGTCAGCTTGGTTCAGCTGAAAATTATGTCCTCACCATATGCTATTTTATCAACAATACTAAAACTAGAGAAGTATCCCCCCAGTTATCCAATATGAACATTACAAATTGATTGCTCTCTCAAGGGATGAGAAGTAATCACCAAATAATGTATCACTGGGTGGGTGTAACTCAAAAATATATGAAATTGGTTTCGCAGGTGGTACATCCTTCTCCTCCTCTTTGTTTGTGGGGAAGCAAGAAAAAGATGAATTATCAAATGGAATTGATGATGCAAGGAAAAAGAAGGAATCTCTTGCCATTCGTTCAACCTAAAACCAGAACACAGTTGCATCAGCGATATAGCATTGCATAAAAATAGAAATCATGCCTAGATTATATCCTGTGCACCAAAAACAAATTTGCCAGTTGTGGTTAAAAAATGATACAATAACTAACTAAATTGTAGATTTTAAGATACCTAGGGTAATCTAAACATGATGCCAGATCATTTCGTACTTGAGCATGCTTTCAAAGATAAATGCACTAAAATATTTGGGCTCAATTGAGAAGCTACCAAGTCTGAAACTATCTAGATTCTAAAGACTAGGCAAAATGCCGTATCAGTTTAGCTGAATAATATATCCATGCTACATGGTATTATTTCAACGACACTGAAACTAGAGTAGTAGCCCCGCAGTTATCCAACATGATTCAAAAACATGATCATTACTTTTTTATTGCTTTCTCAAGGGTTGAGGAGTAATAATCAAATAATGTCACAGGGTGGATGTAACTAAAAAGTATCTGAAATTGGTTTTGAAGGTGGTACATCCTTCTCCTTTTTCTTATCTTTCTCTGCGAGAAAGCAGGCAAAAGATGAATTGTCAAACAGATTTTGATGATATAAGGGAAAAAAAGGAATATCTTGCCATTCATTCAACCTAATGCAAAATACAGTTGCATAAGCAATATTGTTTTGCATCAATTTAGAAATGGCGTTTTTGGAAAATACCCAGTTTATTGAATAAAATTATCTTGTAATAAATATTAAAAAGATGCATAAGCAAAAATAGCCCACCAACAGGCAACTTTATAAACAGAACTCAAATATTTTAAATATTTCTTTAGACCCTTTGCAAAACTGACAGAAAGAAGCAATGTTTTGATCCACATGTCTTAATTACTGCTAGAAGTTCAATATACAAACAGCTTAAGAATGATTATAATAACAATTAAAAACAACTGCATGCAAAAATGGAGAGGGTGAACTGCATAGACTCACACAAAAAAGAGTGCTGTCCTAAATATACTGAAGAATAGATAGTTTATCATTGAACTTCATGTATACTAAAATAGAAATCCTATAAATATTGACTTCTTTACAAAACAGATAGTTGATCATTGAACTTCATGTATACTAAAATAGAAATCCTATAAATATTGACTTCTTTACAAAAGCTACTTGCTCACAGGTTCAACAATTCTGAAGGCATCAAACTAAAATGTATGTACAATAACCATGGGTGGTATCTAACATCTTAAAATCTTCATGCTATCATATCCACACACATTTCTGAATCAATTGCGTCATTCAATTGACACTCCAAAACATGCTACTAATTGTGAAAGCTTAAACTATCCACAAAACATTGGTGCCGCCAACAGTAAGCTTATGCAGGGTGAAGAATAAGAAATATGCTTAAAAGTACTGATGATCCTGAGTAAATAACATAAAGGGAAAGAAAAATAAATCATATGAAAGGCACTAAACAAATGATTTATCCTGAATACATCAATTTGGAAATAGAAATCCAATAAGAATTTACTAGGAAAATCAGCTATACATGTTTTCTTCTTTCTTGAGAGCCCAAGAGATTTGCAACTAAGTAAATAGTCTAGTTATCCCAAGAATCTATACTGATGAACTGCAATGACAATATCTAAGATCACAAAAAGACTACCGCAGAAAACCCTCTAATTTGAACTAATCTAAGTTATCTCAACCTTTATAACTCTCGTTTTGCCCAATTATATCCCTAAAAGATACCCCAGTGGGTGTATAAATGGGAGATGAAGGGTGGATAAACTGACCAAAAGCACACTAATTCCTCCTGTGTAAAGAGACATCAAGAAGAGCCATTTTCCTTCTTGAATGAATCTTCTGTTCTGATATTTTTATCCTGTAGATCATGTAAGATGAAATCTGTGGTGGTCAATTTTTCATTAATACTTAGTTCTGCAACTTGTAGACGTCAAGACTTTCGCATGCAGAGTTGGAACAAGGTACTGTGTTTAAAAAGTTGCATAACTGTTTGGGAAGAATTATTACATGTAAAATACAACAATTCAGATAGCTCAATATGCTAATGTTGACCCTGCATCAAACCTATATTTTGATGCTCTCAATGGTCCAATTGCATCTGAATGTTTGTCAACTTGTTCGGGATTAATAGTTGCCCTGCAACATGGAGACTGACACAGTCACATTAATGGATATGATTAACTCACTTTTTCCATAGTAGATTGGCATGCCCCACAAATATCCATCACCAGCCACCAGAAGTGATTAGGAATGAATTCCATCCGATGAAAATAATGATTATAAAAGTGACAATTGTTTTTATACTAGTGATTTGCGATATATAAAGTCTAATTAAAATTAAAAAATAATTTAACAAGGGCAGCGATTGAAAGGTTGCGATTTAAATAATAACATACCAAGGGCAGTGACTTTATGTTAAGATTGTGACCCCTTAAACAATAATGTCTTAGGGAGATGATTCACTCGAGGAGAAAAAAGGAATCCATCAATCAATTGATCAAGTAATCCATTTTGGAATAAAAGAAGTGACTTGAAAATAAAGATTCATAAAGAGATTTCAGGACCAAAACATAACATCTTGACCTGCTAAAGAGAACAAAAACCATCCATGGTAAGCTAAGATATTTTAAGGACAAACCTTCAATTATTTTAGTAAGTTCAGGAGAGATACCCTTAATCATGCCATCACAGAGAAAACACACTTCTAAAGTAAACATACAAGAGGCAATGACGACAGTTTTAAGGAGAATTAAGCACAAAACCAAGGTAAGTTATATTTTCACAATTATTTATAGTGTTATAAAGCTGATTATTATAATAAATTTCATCTTTTTAGATGAAGTTACATTTATAAATATAATGCAATTATAAATGTACTACAGATTATATTTGTTTTTGTTCCTTGTATAAGACTCTTTGTCCTTATCACTATCACTTTCTCTTAAATATGGGCAATTCTTAATAAAGTGTCCAACTTTTCCACAGTTAAAGCATTTAAATGGCAATTTTCCTTTGGTTCTTCTTCATAACTTTTGGAGAAAAAGAGCTTCCTCCTAATCTGTTTCTTCCTCGGAGCTTTTATTTGTCATAGGTTCATGATCCTTCTATCTCGTTGTGGCTTTGAAGGGTAATTCTCTTTGTTGATAAATAATAGCTTCAGTCAGATACAAGAATAATTGATTGTATTGATTATATACAGATGTCCATGTATGTATGTATGTCCGTTCACTATGTGAACTGTGAACTGACATACATGCATACATGCACACATGCACAGTTCTTGTGCTCTATTAGAATTATTATTTCATATACCTCGGAGACAAGCAATTATCCTTGCATTCAATGAAAACTCTATACATCAAATTAAGTATACTGAAATCTGTATTAACAGATTATAATATTATTCTTAATCTCTTGGTGTAGATCAAGTGATGATCTCATTCATAGAATCAATCATGTAATGATCAAACATATTCATTTTGAATGATAATTTGGTTTGAGCAAATGATCTATTCAATGCAGATAAGCGACTTTCCTAATAGCATTTGTTTATTGCAAATCAGACCCAATTAGCATTGGGACTCTTGGAGGAGTTGTTAGGAATCCTTGTGTCTCTTCGTAAAAGGATATGTCCTCTCATGACGTCCCAATGGACACTCTTATATACCCACCGATGTCCAAGAGAAAAGGATTGAAATTGATAAATGCTTTCTCAAGTACAGATCGGTGATTTCAGACTTGAAGATAAAATCAAATATTCAGATTTATTCAAGAACTAGACTAATCATAACCTGCAAACTCAAATTAACCCATTAGTATTTTACAATCTGCAAATTGCTAGTATTATACCAGTCTGATAAGAAGTTTAATATACATTAACATTCCTTTAGATGTATCCCTTTTTTTTGCCCTCATTTCATATGCTGTAAGGATTCCATGTAAGTTATCCAACTTAACCTGTTAATTCCTTGTAACTTTGACAAGACATGTGTTCTGATTTTCAGATCAGTCTGATCTGGATGCATGAGTTCCCTTAAGTATTGGTCACTAGAACATATTGTCCCCTCTAGACAGATTGGCATTTTCCTTGTGGCTTTTATAAGCCTTCTTATTTACTAATGTGGTTAGTTAGTTACTAACCTTTAGTAACTCTTGGAATGGGCACCAATCTTGAGGAAACAATTATGTTGTTAAATAGGTCAACCTAGAAAGGGACATGTCCATTCAATGAACATGCCCCTTGAGTTAGGTATAAGGGAGGGCTAGATTGCAGATTAGAAGACACACCGAAATCAATAAGTTTGCTCTTCTAGCAATCTGCCCTAATAGGATCATCTATAGGAGTGTAAACAATTGACCAAGATCCATGAATTTAACATGGTATTAGAGCTTAGTTCCTTAATGGGAAGCTTAACCACTTGAAGGTAGATCCATTCAAATTCATTGGGTTTAATCTAAGGTTTTTGAAGATTGTTGTGACTACTTGTACTATTTATACTGTGGATGAGAAGCTATTGCTTGATGAAGAATTTGGCAATTCAAGAGATTGTCATTGTGTGGGACTACAATGATATTCTGAGCTGTAGATTGATAATAATTATCTTTCAAAGTTGGGCAGTCAACATTGTAGATTTCAGGCATTGCAAATCTCTGATAAAGATGTGTAAGTAATATTGTTTTCAGCATGCTAAGACCCTATATCTGGATGTGATTTACCTAGCTTCTTGGATGCTGCATTATTGGAGGATTGGACGGCAATTAAACCCTGCTAACAAGACTGAGATTTGGGGTTATAACTGGCCATTACGACCTGCAGTGTGTTCCTTCAATACGACAGCTAGTTGTCTGCCTGAAACATCATTATTAGTGTCATTCAGCTTTGTTATTTGAACCTGCGATTGCCTGGTATCAAGAAGCGCCATCACTACAGACCTGCATTTAAAGAGAATAGTTGTCTATGCATTGGCATGGGAAGTAAATGAGAGACTCCTGCTGGAAATCGTGCAACATTACTCAGATAAGCAAGAACCTTTAGATCGTATTGAGGCAGACTTCATTTTGTTTGCTGATCTTTCTTGACATTCTAGGTTGAATTGAGTGCAAGTACATTCATAGCAGCGCCAACGGGCATCCTAGTTCTAGCATGAGCATTATCTAATACCAATGTCAGTATTATTGAGGTACGTGGGTGGAGTTCTTTGGAACTGTGGCTGCGTTTGGAATATAGATCCATCACCAAAAGCTATGTAATAATGGAATATGTTTGAGGAGTCAAGATTGAAAACTACAAATGAAAGAAAGGAATATAGGGAGATATACATTTTAAAAAAATAGTTATTAATCGGAGATGGTTATGTGCTTGCCACTTTGGACAAATTCACATGTGCGTGCATAGAAGGCCACCATTAGAGAACATGAATGGTCATGCCTTTCGTAAGGAAGGAGCATTGGGATATGAAAACATGGAATATGTAGTGATTATTTGCCAAATTTAATCAACACTTCTATACTCCTGCTGTAACACATCAAATGAAAACAGAGAACAAGAGATGACTCATATTAACTTGTCCTATAACGATTTTATCAAGGGTGGCGATTATATTAAGGAAAGTCACCTCCTTACAAATCTAAGATTACTTTAATGTGAGAGATCATCAATTTTTGTTTAGAATATAGATTGGATAACACCAAACTTCCCAAATGTTAGATGGTCGAATTGACACATGGACAAGAATCCCACGTGGATACCATGACAAGGAATACAAAAATAGATCAAAATAGCGGGGCATAGCAATTTAGCAATGGCAATGTTGCGTGGATCAAAGTCTGCATTGCTCTAAAGAATTGGATCGATTGTGCTTTATTCTTGGGATTAGGACTATGGTATGAGGAGATAATATCAAACTGCGAACAAATCAAAGAAAAACTACTCCCAATTGGCAACGTTTGTGGCAAACATCTAACGTGGCATTTCCATCAAGGAAAATATTGAATGCATTATGTCAGGCTAAACTAGCAAAGAGGAGAACCACTTTTGATATGTGAAATGGTGAGACTTGTGGGAATGGTCTCATTAATCGACACCCATAGCAAAACCAACAAAACATAACCAAATTAAGAGGATGATTGAAGATAAGTGGTAATGCGAATAATTAATTGACATACTGAGTTGATTGATGAATTCTATTCTGTGATCAATAGTATATGGAATTGTTTGTCAGTTCCTAGTAATTGCTTATGTGTTCTTCCAGAAGGGGAGGTGGCATCAAGTTAGAAAGTTTTCTTGGCACCCATCAAGACTCACAATCAAAGAGAGTCTATTTTTCTTTTTTTACAAGATATGGAGACATTTGGAGAATTTACAGCAAGTAAGCCAAATGCCACTCTATTGAAAGAAAACTCCCATTCAAAATAAGTTTGATCCACTGTAAAAGGGAACCTTGGAATAAGAACCAATGATTCTATCATCTTAGATAAACTCGATTATTTTGTTTGAGAGGGAGTTCATCATTGAAGATAACTCATGGATAGAATCACTTATGAGATGCACATGGTAAAAGATTACATCATGAGACTACAGATCATTTTACTCAAGGCATTTCTGATCTTCCCTCAAGTCCAAGAGGGAGTGTTAATGATTGTGGACTTAGAAAAGATGCATTCTATATAATCTTATGACTGTTCAGATTATTGTTCTCTTAGAGAGGAGGGAATAAAGTGACATCATGTTGTGACACTAAGATCATGGATATTAGCATGGTATGCCTTCCTGACAAAAGGAGAAGCTAAATGATCTGCAATGGTGAATCTTGACTCAGAGGGAGTAGACCATGCTTTATTGATTCCCAAGTAATAAAAAATTTGTAGTAGAGAATCATAAGTATCATCTTATAAGAAGGTTATATGTCAAAGAGAGTACCTAGAAAGATTGAGTTGACTCCCTAGGATCTAGGTCATACAAACTCAGACTGAGTGTACCATGTCAAGATGGTGTATGCTCATAAAGTACAAAAGCTTTCATCAAGGTTATGATGGAAAGATAAGTATCCATTGTACATGAGTTCTTCTTTTACCTTATGTCTATAATATCTTTCATGTGTATTTTTTATAAGAAGAGTATATGCCTTGATTTTTTGAAAAATGTTATTGTAGGAAAGAATTTTTGGATTCAGAGGGAGTCTGACATCTCATCAAGGAAACCTTGAATAAGGAGCTCGGAAGATTTGATATACAGTAGGAGTCTGGAAAATCTAAAGTGAGCAACCATCTGATGGGCCTACCTTTATAAACATCATGGTGTGGAAGCATTTCTTAGCAAACAGTCTTGCAGCATCAGTTTGCAGTAATAGAAAACAATCTTCCAGTACGAATTTGCAGTGATAGCAAATGATCGTATGGTGTTTTAAATCAGTAGAGGACTACTGGAAAATCTTGAATAGATTTAAGATTTTGTTGTGAAAGAGACATTTCGATGTCTATGAATCACAACTTGGAGAAAGAGAGAATTTAATTATTCTCTAGACTATCCTTAAGTACTGAAAATTAGAAAGCAGGTATTCTTATCAAACCTCTTTGAGAGTGATCATCTCAGGAAAGATCTAGGTATGATTGAATTGGTTTTATGATAATTTATATTATTGTCAAGATATTGACTGTTATGGGGCTTCACCATTTGTTATTTAAGAGGTGATGATCTCTGAAATAATGAACACTTGTATAAAGACATTATAAGAGGTGACGATCTCTAAGATAATATTCTGACCAGTAGAGAACTACTGGTAGATTTGGATGAATTTAAGATCATGTTGCGATGGAGGCATTTCTATGTCTATGAATCACAACTTGGATAAAGGAAGAATTTAATTATTCTTTGGATTTTATCTAGTGTACAAGTAGATCTTAATTCAAGATCATGTTGTATGCCTATGAGTCACAACTTGGATAAAGGAAGAATTTAATTATTCTCTAGCTTTTATCCTGTGTAAGGCATTCTAGTAATGGATTGCTGGCAGAATCTAGATCTTGGACGAAATCAAGATCACGTTGTGATAGTGACATTTTTTAAAACTCTAAACATCACAACTTGGGTAAAGGGAGAATTTAATTATTCTCTAGTCTTTATCCTGAGTATTGCATTCTATACAATATTGTTATCACAAGTTCAGGTAATACTTCATATCGCAAGCCTAGGTGATTTGATAGTTTGTATTATGAACAATGCTTAGTGATTTTATCACAAGCTCCGGTGATAACTTATATTACAAGAATTGTAATATGATGTGTTTTCAGGTATCATTTGTCTAATGATACATCATGCATGAAATTCAGAAAGGTATAGAGTGTATATCTATGTTTAGTCATCTCTATTGATGTTGCTAGATATGTTCTTATCTTATCAAGTTAAGAGGGAGTGTTAATTCCTTGTAACTTTGACAAGACAAGTGTTCTGATTTTCAAATCAGTCTGATCTGGATGCATGAGTTCTCTTAAGTATTGGTCACTGGAACATATTGTCCCCTCTAAATAGATCGGCATTTTCCTTGTGGCTTTTGTAAGCCTTCTTATTTACTAATGTGGTTAGTTAGTTACTAACCATTAGTAACTCTTGGAATGGGCACCAATCTTGAGGAAACAATTATGTTGTTAAATATGCCAACCTAGAAAGGGACATGTCCATTCAATGAACATCCCCCTTGAGTTAGGTATAAGGGAGGGTTAGATTGCAGATTAGAAGACACACCAAAATCAAAATAAGTCTGCTCTTCTAGCAATCTGCCCTAATAGGATCATCTATCGGAGTGTAAACAATTGACCAAGATCCATGAATTTAACATAACCAACTCCCTCATTTCTTCTAGCAGAGACGTTAGCATCAAATTACTTGGGAAGAGACCTCAATATCTTCTAAACTTTTATCAATTCTTCTATTTCTTCACCAAGACCACATATGGTATTATTTATCCCACCAACTCGAAATTGATATGCTACAATGTTTTCTTCAAGCAACAAAAACAGTGGAAAAATTAAGCTCCCATAACTGGAGGTTGGAAGTACAAAAAATATTTTCTTTGGTCAAAAATGAATTGGAGCAATTGAATTTTGAAAATGATTTTCCATGAGTTTTGATGTGAGACATGTCTCCTTAATGACTTTTTGTCTAGAAAGTTTTGAGATCATTTTTTTCCATAAGGCGCATTGGAAATTTGGAACTCACGCCACACCCCAATAGTGCTTTAGTGTTTTGAGCCTAGGATTTGAGGAATACAGTTAAGATGGACCAGCTTTAGGCATCCCAAGTCTGGAAGTAACTGTGATTAAGCCAAAAAATAAAGAAAGCATGAGGTAAATTAAAATCAAATTGAGATATTACAAACATATATGCACAAGACTTGGATACAACACTTAGAGTACTGTATGAGCTACCTTTTAATAGCCATTTAATCCCATGCAAAGTGCATTGCTCCTTTATTACTATACTTGCTTGCTGGTATGCATTTTTCAAGTTAGTCCCATGTGCTTATGTTTTATGTCTAGGGCATATTTTTTGTCCTAGTTCTTTACCTATTGTACATACAAATTCCTTTGATCTATTTTTGATCATTTGTGGATCTTTTTGTAAACTAATTTATTGGGGTATGATATTGTGACCATTTGTTAACAAGACCCATATCCCATATAACCCCTATGTTGGGAAATAGCTTCCAGTTATGCTCTACCAGCAGTGGATACCAATGCAATTACAATGTTAGCCTTTACGCATAAACCTCAAAATTTATCTCTTTTACCAAAAGATTAATTTTGTTTTTCAAAATTTGGCTTTTGTATGACACAAAATACCCACCATCTCACCAAGGAAAAATGTCTTCTAGACTAGTGTCTTCATAAACCTGGTCTCCTTGAGGAAAATCTTCCTTATTACTCTCTATATCCCCCCTCCATAATCTCTAAACCTAGATCCCTCCCAATACATTGAAACTGGCTGCTTCAAGACACCTCCCACCAAATTACCATTTTGAGGGGATTCCAAATCATATCTTGAACATTTGGAGAAATATTCTCTTGGTTCTCTTTGTTGAAGTTCATAGCTGCGATAGAGATCTCTATCTCTGATTTTATGAGAGAAATTTTGTTATAACTGTTATGGTCATCTTCAGCTGAAAGAGATATTTGTGATTATATTTAACATTATGTAAAAAGATGTGACATATGTCATGCGAAGAGGCATGCGTATGGAAATATGAAGTGTTGTATATGCAGAAATATGAAGAGTCTTATTTTTGGGACTCAAAGAGACCTTTGTGTGAAAAATGAAGAGTCTTATGCAATCTATTTATGTGATTGCTTGCTATATTGTAAATCGGTTAAGTGAAAGCCTTGTACTAATATATTTTCATGATCAATAAAAGAGATTTTTTGCTGGTGTGGTTGGATTTTTGCCTTCAAGTTGAAGGGTTTTCCTAGGATAAATGTATTGAATCTTTTGTGTATTATTGATACTCTTCTTTGTTGTTTCTTATCTAATATCTGGGCAAAAACATTAACATGGTATTAGAGCCAAGTTAGATAACTCTAATTAAGAGAACACGAAAGTTTATATGTAGATTAAAATCTTCATTGGTCTTGTCTTCATCTTCTCAAAAACCTGTGTTGGATGGCATTGTTTCTCTTTTCTTGAATTGGATTTCAAGGAGGTTGAAGTACTTATTTTTTCTTCTCTATCGTTTGCTCAAGTTTTTTCAATAACTTTCCAGTAAGTCAAGTGATTTTTTAACATGCATGACCTAGCTCAGGCACACCGTTGCTTCACAATTAATTTTGCAATAATTTATTAGTTCTTCTTAGTTTAAAGCACATGTTGGATTCTTTTCAAGGCGAAATTCATACAACGTGTCTATCTTTTGAATGGGTGATCTCTGCATGAAGTTTCAACTTCTTTGACAAGCCAAAGATGTGTTAAAGATAATGACGACTATTGTACAGAATGTGGAGATGAAGGAGACCTCTATTGTGATGGATGTCCAAAGGCCTTTCACATAGTTCAAGCATGCCCTTGCTCAAATGACAATAATTAATAAGCCAAGGGGTTAATCAATTATGTGAGAAATTCAATTAAGAGTATGGTGTGTGGGGAAGATGAGGATGACAACAAAGGAAGATAAAACCTGTGCATGTTGCTCCAGTCCCCATATTCATGTCTTGCTTCCGTATTCCTCATTTGAATTGCTCTCTCAGATTGCAAAAGGTACTACGTGAGTAATTTGGGGATGGTCGGATGATACCTGTGCAAAACCTTCTTCGAGAGTTCACTATCTTGCCACAGTTTTTGCAGGTCTACAAATGCTATTGTAAAGAAAGCTTTCAGTAGGTTATGCTAGGTATGTTTTGGTGTACTTTTTTTCATCTTGTCATTTTATCATAGCAGAGTTATTGATAGCTTGCTTGTGTTTTTGGTGTTTTTTCTTCTCAGGATCAACCTGTGATTGCCACCATCTTGCTATCAACTTTCTTGGATCATGCTCTTTCTACATGGTTTTAGCCACCTCTTTCAAGTGTCGTTTGTGCCTTGTATTTCTCCCTTACCGTTATCGGGAGGTGCCTATTGGTCATATATGCACGTTGCATAATCATATTTCACTCCTCTTTTTTGGATGCAATACTGCCCTCTTTTCGATACTTTTGGCAATTGGTGATAGGAAAAGTCCTTGGTAAGAACTGCTAAGTACGAAAAGAGAATCACGTGTCTTCTCCAGAAAGGAAGTCCCAACACATTTCTTGATTAAATTATTCAACCTGTAATCGTTCTTGCATATCTTGTGCATTGCTAGCCACTTCGTCCCCATCGCACGAGAACAAGAATACTATACTAGGAGTTATCCTCCATTCAATTCTTTCTTCCCTCTCCCTTCTACTGTTTTCTTCCTTGGGAAATGTCGTGTTCACTCTGTGTTTTTTGGTAACGGTTCTCTCTTTATCAGTGTTTTCTTTTTGTTTTTTCACTTAATTTATGTTGTCGATTGGCATTTTTTTTTTGTCATCTTTTGGCAATGATTTTACCTAATATTTGTCATATATACATATCACTTTTATTCATTGTTCTTTTCATCGAGCAAGTATCATGGTATAAGCATGTGAAAGATTCAAACTATATGAGTGAGTCTCTATTCTTATCAGAATCGTGTTGAGCGAATTTGGGTTATGTTATAAGAGAGTGTGGTTATAATCAGCGGAAGCTATTGTCTGTATGAAGCTTTTGAGCACTATTATTTGCTGGTGTTTCTTTGTGAATCAAAGTATCAAGTGGAGATCAAATTTCCCTTTTTCAATATATGAATCTCTTCTTATTCTAGGTTAAACTCTTTTGCTTCTTTAGATCATTTCCTTTAATTTGTTTTTAAAGATTTTGACTCAGCTGAGTGTTGTGAGATTAATCATTTTTGCTGTGAAGCGATCTTTTGAGGACTGGGTATTGATTCAAAAAAGTCTTTCTTAAGAAGTACTTTGTATATAGCTGGAATGAGAGTATATCTTTGCATTGACCTTTATGATAAGTGGATCTTATGAGTTGTTATAAATCTCTCTTGGTTGCAGAGTGCAATGGGATGGTGAAAGATGTTGCAACTTTGTTTGTAGTCTTGATACTAAATTGGTGGCACATTATCTTCATTAAAAGTGGAAGATTGTGTTTAGACAGAGACTATTTAACTTCAAAGGGAGATTACGTGACAGAGGGAAATGTACAGCCCTTTACAAGTCTATGCAATAGTCAACCATCTTATTGTGGTGATTAAAGCCATCCCTACTAAGAGGGAGTCTCTGTTTAGAGAAAATCTCATTTATTAAAGTTGTCCCTACTGAGAAAGAGTCTTTGTTAAGAGAAAATCTCAGTTGTTCCTACTGAGAGGAAGTCTGTTTAGAGAAAATCTTAGTTATTAATGCATTCTTCTTTGGGAGATCTTTGAGGTGAAAGTCCCTGTTCCACCCTCTACGAGTAGGCATGGCGGAAATGCATTCTTCTCTAGGAGAAGTTTGAGGTGAAAGCCCTCGTTCCACCGTTTGCAAGTAGGTATCGTGGACCACCCTCTGCGAGTAGGCATGGTGGATATGTATCCTTCTCTAGGAGAAGTTTCGAGATAAAGGTCTTTGTTCTACCCTCTACGAGTAGGCATGGTGAAAGTCATGTGTGTGTGACTCCATTCTATGTACCTATGAAGTAACTATGGTGGATTATGTTATGCTGAGATAACACATGTTATGTGAATTTATCATCTTTGGTTGCAGCTATGTGCATACCTGACTAAAGATCTCTCTCTCGCTAAGAGGGAGTGTTGAAGTTTGTAGTTGCGATAGAGATCTCTATCTCTGATTTTATGAGAAAGAAATTTGTTTGTTATGACTGTTATGGTCATCTTCACCTGAAAGAGATATTTGTGATTATATTAAAGTTAAGATTGTGTAAAAAGACGTGTCATATGTCATGTGTGGAAATGTGAAGTGTTGTAAATGTGGACATATGAAGGGTCTTATTTTTGGGACTCAAAGATGTTATGTGGAGCTTAATCAGATTCACACGTTAATTTTTCCCCACTTTATTCGATGTGATTTCCCCCAAGATTTTACAATGTTTGGGGGCAGCGCCCTAGGTGCACTCAACTAACTTTATTAGTGTAAAAGGTGTCGGCTGCAATTTTTCTATTGGACGACTTATTCTAGCCCTAATTTTGTATGCGGCAAAAAGTTTGTATAAAATGGCTTAGGGTTATGGATTTTATACTGCATGATGATATTGTAGCTTCTTGCAATGGTATTGAGCTGTATGGGATTATAGATTGTAATCACTGAATAATAAGAATATTCGACTCATTATTGATGGACATAGCCTTGGGATTGGCTGAACCATGTTAAATCTTTGTGTCTTGTGTTCTCTTCTATGTGGTTTATTATTTTTTAATATTGGTTATATTTGCATGTAATTGTTATTCTGCCTCTTTAGTCCTAACAAAAGAGACCTTCATGTGAAAGATGAAGAGTCGTATGCAATCTATTTAAGTGATTGCTTGCTGTATTGTAAATCAGTGAAGTGACAACCTTGTACTCGAACATTTCATGATCAATAAAATAAAATAAAATTGTTGGCATGTCATGATTTTTCCCTTCAAGTGGAAGGATTTTCCCAAAATAATTGTATTGAGTCTTTTGTGTACTATTTATGATCTTCTTTGTTGTTGCTTATCTAATATCTAGGCAAAAAAATTAACACTCTTCAATAATTTCGCTTTGAAATTCTTCAATTGTAATGGGCTTTTGTGACAAAAAATTGCTGAAGCATAACACCTTATTGTGAGCCAGCCATTGTCTTCTTTGAATCCTCCAATAAAAAAGACTTACTGGAAAATTAAGAGGCTTTCCTAGATTGATGTTGCTTCTCATTATTCCACCAAGATGCATTTCCAAATGATTTCCTCATTTTGCTAAGACAAGAAGCAGCCAAATGTCCTCTAGAAAACAATTTCTGCATCTATATGCTAGCTTTTTATTATTCAAATGCTTCTTTCATACATCATTTCCTATTTATAACCAAATTTCTGCTGCCAAAACTAATGAAAATTCATCTCTTCTAGAAATTGAGCAAATGTAGAGTGCATAGGCTTTTTAGTTTAACTTTAAAAATGGAAAATAATTTGTAAATGTACTATCAATACTTACCAAAGAGGATATAAACCAAAAATGGAAGAGAACATTAGGTAGGCTTTACCCAAACCAGCAGACCATTGAAGTCTTTTTTTAATGGGTTGAAATCTAGGTATGAAGATTTCAATTATAGAGAGCCATGTTCCTAAATCCAAGGGCACTTCACCAAAAATATTAATCTTACACTCCTTGGAAACAAAAACTGATATAGGAAAACCTTCAGCACTTTCAAGCTTGGCCAGAAGTTTTGGAATTTACAAATTACTAGCAGTTCTTCATAGTACATAGCTTTTTTCCAACTTCTCAATCCAACCCCGCCAGCAGTATTGTCCCTGCTTGCATGACCATCCTTACTAATGCCCCTCACCATCCATCTTCCTTTGAAAACCTTGAAATGGAGCTCCCTATGATCAGCACCATAACTTTTGTCCCCACATTCTTCTACCCTTTCTCATCCTCTAAAACCTTTCCCTTAACTTGAGGTTCTGTGAGACCTTTATCACCACACCTGGTAATTTCTTCCCTATCAATATGTCAGGGTTTTATATAGAATGCCCATCTCAACTATCCTAGATATCAATATTAATGATTAATTGCCAAAAAATTATGACCATTTGGGGATATTAATATTTTCACTTTCACTGATAATTAAGATTATATCTTGATAATTTATACTTCAAAAATATGCTTACCAAACAAGAAAAGTTCCAAGAAAGGTAGCTGAATAACCTTTCCAAACTATCACCACTATTGATTGCAACAGAAAAGACATTTCCAATGTTTTTCTTACATGGTGCAGAGAATATGGAACTTGTGCCATACCTGAAATTGTGCATATTTGCTGTTCTCCATTGTCAGAATAACCTGAACATTAGAGAAAACTTGTGTAAGAAGTTTAACAGCCAAAAACTCAAAGAATGATCTGAGAAGGTTTAACTGTGTTTCCAATTCCGTGTCCTTTCCAAAATGTGTCAATGTCCATAAAATGCATTTCAGTTCACTCCAAGGTATGGTAGCATCTTTTATAAACTGAAAAGGATGAATATCCCATATGATTTGAGCTCCCATGTCAGACAACTCATTTATTTGAATAGAGATTTGGGAGTTTTTCATTGCTTCCAATTTGGACTTCATTGTAATCACAACAATTTTACTTGGATCATAATGCAATGCAAGACTTGATGCAAAGCGAACAGCAGACCCCCCAAATACAAGAACATATTTCTGATTATCTTCTTCAGTCGGTAACAGCTCCAAAAGTGATGTTGCAGAAGGTATTTCATCTTCAAACTCAACATCCTCCCTATATTCTGGCATGACCGAAGCCAGAAAATCATGAGAAAACCAGCATGCATCTCCATAGTGGCAACCCTGCTCATAAAGATTCCATATGTATCTTATCAAAATGCAAAACAATAGCATATTAAAAATTCCCAGGTAATAAGAGCACTGCAGAAAAAATATAAGCAATTTTGTTCACTGAGAAAAACTTAAATATGAACAGGCATCATAAAGTATCAAAGACCATATCATTCAAGCCAAGAGCCATACCTCTAAGGTCAAATAATTTTTGCATATTTCTGGTTTGGCATTAGAGGAATGTGAAAATAAACAGTTGCGCCCCTTATTACACATTCCCTTAACAAAGAATTTGCAGAGTGGAGTCATAGTTGTCGGTTGATAGCTGTAAGCTTCTTCAGTACTGGCAGAATTCAGTTGTGTACACTGAGCTCTTATCTATAAGAAATCATGAATTAAAAAAAGATCTTAAGGCACTGTCTCATGCAACTTGAAAGTAGACATCATCACTGCAACCTAACTCATATAAATCCATGTTGACAAAGAACCTGCTTCATGGTGCAACCAGCAGTCATATAATCATAATGTATTAGAGAAAAAAAAGGCATCTCTTACCTCTTTAATAAGTGCCGTAAGCTCATCTCGCACTCGATGCAAACTAAAATATTTTGAATCAACATATGGTTCTGCAATACAGACATCTATGCACATATCACCTGCCATCTCAGGATCAACAGAAAATGAACTCAGGTTTCCTTCTATTTTGCCAGGACCAAGGACACATGTATGTTGGAACTCATATTCATTGTAATCAGGAGGTCCCTCCAACAAGCAGAGAAACTTTGGTCTGAAGCGATGCATTATTCCCATCACAACTTCATCTGATAAATAGAAAACAGAAAGTTAAACCTACAAGGAAATCAATATATTAGAGAAAAGAGATAAGAGAATTTCTGCATACATGTTTCAGCAATAGAATGCAGTGCTGATTGCACCAGATGGTGAAATGAAGACCATTCTTGTTCCAGCTTAGAAGTAAGTGAAGCAAAACCATGTGTCTTTCTTGTAGAATTTTGATTACCCACCACTTCCTTCAGCCGTTCCAATCGATGCGTGTCCTTGGAAATTTTCAATAGACATAATAGGTTTATAGTTCAGTTTGAGAACATATTAAATTCATAGTGAGAAAGATTTTCTAAAAGCAGAAAGGCAATAAAAATTCTGACAAATATTGCAAGTTCTTGTAAGTTGTAACAGTCACAGAAATGCGTGTGGGAAATCCTTATTAGCATTCCAATTGTGACATTGTCTTTATATTTTATATGTTTTCTTATTGTTTTTTGCAGTAACTTGTTATAAATTTTATACATCAATGATTAATTCTTGAAGTAATGTAATAAGCTTCACAAATTCTGTCCAATGTTTTATGAACTGGTTTAAGGCATTCCGTCAAACATTTATCATGAGAACTCAGACACTTCAATATTTATATGCAAACTGTGAAAATACTACATCAATATTAAATGAATAATTGTTATGAAGCAAATAAAAACAATCAGTGACCTTCTTGATTTCCACCAAATATAACCAGTCAACGTTTAAGTTCAGCAATCAAAGCAAAATGCCTATTACTGTAAGGGGATATTATCCAAGAGTACACCCGATAATAATAATACCGCAGAGTTTACCTTCAATAACATGGGAAGAGGTAGGTACAGACCTGTATTGTACTGAGCAACCTTGCGAGTTCAACAGTGATTAATCCGTTGAATCACCTCATTCCTTGCAAACTGACCACCGACGTCTTCAACTGTTGCCGGCTGAATGATGATAGTCTGAATCCAGTGAAGAAACCTGACCACTGCTGTATTACCATCCAAGCCGTGGGATACTTATAACCTGTTTCCTTCCCTGACAACCAACGTTACTATGACATTTCTCCGTCTGGTAACCCCTTATTCCGCAGGCCCTCCAAAAATTGCTGGTTCCTTAATGATGTCCAGCTTGGTGTTTTCCTGAACCCGTGATTTCGCACCAGCAGGCAACACAATATACAAATGGTGGCTTATCTAAATAAACACAATCGAGGGTACCTGGAGCGATTTCTTGATCTCCTATGATTATACTGCAAGACTTCCCAATGCTCAGCTCCTGAAATCAATAGCTCGGCTCTAGCTTCATATGCAAACTCCTGTCATCATCTGAAACCATATCTGCAATGTAAGGCAATCCTAATATGAGGGGTTGGGGTGACGTCCAACTTCCTCAAAAAACTAAACTTGAGGGGTTTCGTCCTCAGAGTTTCTAACCAGTCACATTCAAGCAACCAGAAACATCAATATATTGAGTTCATAATTTCTTGTGTGTAAATCCCAAGGCAAGGTCCCTTGCTTATAACCTCAAAGTGAGGGAAAGATGTTGGAACAAGGAATGTGGGATAAAACAACAATTTTGTCCTGTAGTCACTTAAGTCATTTTATAAAGTAAATGACTTTATAAACATAAAGTAAGTTTATCCACAAACTTTAATATAATAACTGATGTACATAAGATAAAATTTCTGATGTGATTGGCAGGCATCCTACTAGTTAATGTCGTTAATCTATCCGGATGTGGAGATAGATTAACCTAGCACCATAACACTAGTGCGGAGAAGGGGACATGATCGTCCTCCCTTCCCAAGATTGCTTGCCCTCAAGCAATCTCAATGCGGGGTGCTGCAAAATAGACTCACCTTCCCAGGTGGCGTTCTCATATGGTAAGTCTTTCCAATGAACTAGATATTCTTTGACAGTCCTATTACACAACTTCCTTTCCTTGATTTCAATCACTTCATCTGACACCAAAATAAGTTTACCCTCCTCATCAAGCGAGGGCAAACTCTCCGAAGGAACAATCTGCTGGCCAACGACCTTCTTGAGGCATGAGACATGAAATACGTTGTGGATTCGACTGTCACCTGGCAAATCCAACTCATAAGCAACCTCTCCCACCCTCCTAGTGATGCAGTAAAGTCGTAAAATCTGGGCTTAAGTTTTTCTGATCCACTTTTCTTCAAGGAGCTCTATCTATATGGCTGAAGACGAACAAAAACCCTATCACCTAGCTCAAAACTCCGCTCAGTACGATGTCAATCAGCATATAACTTCTACTGGCTCTGTGTTTGTTGAAAATTATCCCTGAGAGCTCTGAGGATGTCCTGCTGATCCAAAATCCAGTCTTTGGCCAATGGCACCTTGCTATCCTGTAAGGCTAAATCAATGAAAGAGAGGGACTTGTAACCATAAAGGGCGCGGAAAGGAGTCATCCGAATAGACATATGATATGTGGAGTTATAGAAAAACTCCCCCAAATACAACCACTTAATCCATGCTCTCTGCTGACTTGCAATGTAATTTCTCAAATACCCCTCCACCCATTTATTCACTATTTCGGTTTGACCATCCGTCTGCAGGTGATAGCTAGTGCTGGGAGTTAACTCTGTGCTTGTCAATATGAAAATCTCCTGCCAAAAGGTGCTGAGAAACCTACTATCCTTGTCACTCACAATAGTCGTGGGTAATCCATGGAGACGAAAAACCTCTCGAAAGAACAACTCAGCCACCTGAGAGGCTGACCAATCCACGGCAATAGCAAAGAAGTGCGCAAACTTAGTCAGTCTGTCTACCACCACTAAAATGCAATCTCTGCCCTGGACCCTAGGCAACCCTATGATAAAATCCATGGGGATACTCTCCCACCTCTGAGCAGGAATAGGGAGAGGTTGAAGTAAACCTGCCCAAAAGCCCTGTTCTAACTTGTTCTACTGACAAGTCTAGCACTCTCTAACATGCTGCATTACATCATTCTTTAGCCCCCTCCAAGAGAATCTCTCCCTAATCTACCTGTAGATTTTTAAAAAACTTGGGTGCCCTGCTCATGGTGCATCGTGTATGGTGTGCATAATATTCCCCTTTAGTTTAGATTCAGGTACTAGGTAGACTCTATTTTTGTAATATATAATATCATTCACCACCTTGTACCGCTCATCCTAAAGTATACCATCCATAATCTGACATGCGTGAGCATTTTTGGAATACTCCACTAATAGCTAAGACCTCCAATTTGCTGAAATCTCGGAAATGGCGTAGCACTCTAGCACTAGGGGTCTTCAGGAAAGAGCATCAGCAACTATATTATTTTTCCTTTTGACATATTCAATGTCAAAATTGTATGCTTGGATCTTGCTAACCCATTTCTGTTGTCTTTCATTCAATTGCTTCTGTACTAGGAAGTAACGTAAACTATTATGATTGGTCTTCACTATAAATTTACTTCCCACCAAGTATTGCCTAAACTTGGCTAAGGCATGCATTATGGCTAGCATCTCCTTATCATAAGTAGAATATAGTAATTCACTGCCCCTAAGTTTCCTTCTTTCAAAGGCTATGGGATGATGATCTTGCATCAACACTGCCCCGAATCCGCTTCTCGAAGCATCACACTCCAAAACAAAGGGTCTAGAAAAATCAGGAAGTGCTAGAACTGGACATGTACTCATCACCTGTTTCAGTCTATCAAAGGTTGCCTCTGAATCCTCTGTCCACCTAAATGCCCCTTTCTATGTCAGATTGGTAAGGGGTGATGCTATCTCGGAAAAACCTTTGGCGAATCGCCAATAATAGGAACAAGGACCAAGGAAACCCTACGACTCAGAAACATCTCTCGACGATGGCCAATCCAGGATTGCCTGTATCTTTTCTTGATGCACCTTAACCCCCTCGACACCAATCACATGACCCAAATAGAGAATCTCAGTTAACCCAAATTTGCACTTACTCTTTTGCCGATAAAGAGTGTTCTTCCATGAGGTTAAGGATCTCATCTAAGTGTTGCAAATGTTCTTCCCAAGTCTTACTAAAGATTAATATGTCATCAAAGAAAACCAATACTCTTCCTTAGTTGTTTTTTGAAGATATGGTTCATGCATGACTAGAAAGTGGCTAGTGCATTAGTAAGCCCAAATGGCATCACCAAGAACTCGTAGTGTTCGTAGTGGCATCGGAAAGTTGTCATATGCACATCCTCCTCACAGACTCATATCTGGTGGTATCCTGATCAAAGATCTATCTTCGAGAAATAAAAGCCCCATGAAGCTCATCTAGTAACTCATCAATGCAGGGAATCAAATACCTGTTTTTAATGGTTCTCTTGTTCAAGACACGATAATCTATACACATCCAAAGGGTGTCATCCTTCTTAACCAACACCACCGAAGAGGGAAAGGGGCTAGAACTGGGTCTGATATGTCTCATATCTAGAAGTTCCTTGATCGTCTTCTCTATCTCTTCCTTGTAGTGCCTGGGGTGACGATAAGAAGTGGTAATGATGGGTTTGGCGCCCTCCTCTAGCTCAATGATATGCTCAAACCCTCTATCTGGTGGAATACTTGGGGGCAAACCCTCAAATACCCTCCTGTGCTTGTCTCGGATCATCTAAATGTCACAATAGTACTGTTGTCTTGTATCCTATGTCTCCTTGGAAGAAATGAAACACTGTGTCGCCCATTCTATATCATCGTGCCTCAAGATGGCTTCCATCCTGTGAGTTGTTATCAACCTAGGTCCACTCTCTGGTATGGCTTTTAGGACTACTAACTGATCACCACCCTGTGAGAATTCCAACTACATGGTCTCGTGGTCAAATGTGTACCTGCGGAGAGTCCTTAACCATTGTCTACCCAGAATGGCATCCAACCCATCCAGATCAACAACATAGAAGTCAGTCTCTAAAAGATAATCATCAAACTGTATCTAAAGACTAGGTACTTTCTCTGTGCAACTCAAAACCTCACCACCAACTACCTTCACTTTGAACTCAAGTATGTCCATTGTCTGCAATCCTCTCATCGATACCATCTGTGTGCTAATGAAATTATGCGATGCTCTTGTATCCAAAAGAAAAACAATGCACTATCCCCTAACCACACCCTTCACTCTGAAAGGATGACATGTCAGATCGTTAGAAAGAGTGGCTATAATAGGAGGTTGTTCTGTAGGGGCCTTCTTTTTATCTTTAAGGGGTTGCTCCTCAACTTCTTCCTCCTTGCTGTCCTCAACATCATCACCTTTTGGTTGCTCTCCTTCATCCTCAGAAAGAACCTCAACATAGTGAATCTTGCATTTACCAAGGCATCTGTGATCGAGGGTCCAAGGTTCCCTGCAAGTGAAGCACAATTTCTTACTCCTGAGTTCATTACGTGTCTCAAAATCCAATCTAGCAGGATTTCATTTCTACTAGTTTTTGTTTCCTTGGGTCGATGTAGTCCCTCTATAGGGCTTTTCGGAGGCTGCAATAGTGATAAATGTGAATCCAAATCATGGGCAATCTTAATCGCATCATCCAAGGTGTTCGGTTTAAGTACCTTAACCAAACCCCTAAACCTATCTTGCAACCCCTCTGTGAATAACATCAGCTTGCATTTCTCTGACATATCCGACACCATCATTGATATACGCTGAAACTCATCAATGAACTTATCCAAAGACCCACTCTGTTGTAACTGAGCCAAATCCCTATAATTGACTTCGATATCTTTCCTGTCAAAGCGAGTAATCAGCTTGGAGCTGAAAACCTCGTATTAAGTTTTGAGGCCATGATCCTGGGTGACTAATCCATGATGCCACCAATCATACACTGCTCCCTCAAGGTACATCGTTGCAAATCTAATGGCTTCTGCTTCTTCCATGGGCTTAAGTGTCAAATAAGTATCAAGCTTGTGAATCCAAGCTCTAGCTGATGTCTGATTGCTACCATCAGAGGTGGGGAGAGTTAACTTGTTTGTAGCATGTTTTAGGTCCCTGTTAGGTGCCCTCGGTCTCCGGCCATGTTGCTGTCTATCAGCCTCCCCTTTCTGATTTAGGTACTAGACAAAGGTCATATTTTGTTTAATTGGGTCCAAAAACAAATCCCATTCATCCAACATTGCCATAACATTGTCCGATAGTAAATTTGGTGCTGCTGGTGGTACTACTTCTTCTACATTAAAAATAATCATTAAGGGTCTGTCAATATTACGTGTGGGAGCCCTAACAGCTTGGGGAGATCCAACTACACTACTGCCTCCACTGTGATGTCTCGATGCTCTTCTATGGGTCGGGACCAATTGTTGCATAGTACCTGCTAGTTGCTGAAGAGCATTAGCAATGTTGTTCTGTCCATCTCTTATAGCTTGCAACGTTTCTCGAACTTCCCTATCCTGTTCAGTTTCAAGATGTGCCATTTGAATGTTGTTTTCCGGTTTAGCCTATCTTGTATGATCAACCTGTGGAGTAATATCGGTTTGTTCACTTATTCCAAATACTACTTCCTCATCCACTGTAAAACTATCTTCAATCTCAATGTGGCCTAAAGAACCTGTTTGCTCCAGTTGTAGATGACTGAATTTGTGTTGTCTTTTACTCATTCCCGGCTACCATTTTTCGATAAAGAAAAAGTCTGCAAAATTTTGGTTATTTCCCACAAGATGGCAGGTCTTGTGGTTTTGATACCACTGTAATAAGCGTCACAAATTCTGTCTAATGTTTTATGAATTGGTTTAAGGCATTCCATCAAACATCTATCATGAAAACTCAGACACTTCAATATTTATATGCAAACTGTGAAAATACTAGATCAATATTAAATGAATAATTGTTATGAAGCAAATAAAAACAATCAGTGACCTTGATTTCCACCAAATATAACCTGTCAACATTTAAGCTCAGCAATCAAAGCAAAATGCCTATTACTATAAGGGGATATTATCCCAGAGTACACCCGATAATAATAATACATCAGACTTTATCTTCAATAACGTGGGAAGAGGTAGGTACAGACCCGTATTCTAGTGAGCAACCTTGTGAGTTCAACAGTGATTAATCTGTCGAATCACCTTCATTCCTTGCAAACCAACCATCGACGTCTTCAACTGTTTCCGGCTGAATGATGGTAATCTAAATCCCGTGAAGAAACCCGACCACTTCTGTATTACCATCCAAGCTGTAGGATACTTATAACCTATTTCCTGCCCTAACAACCAACGTTACTGTGACATTTCTCTATCTAGTAACCCCTTATTCCACAAGCCCTCCAAAAATCGTTCGTTCCTTAATGATGTCCAGCTTGGTGTTTTCCTGAACCTGTGATTTCGCACCAGCAAGCAACACAATATACAAATGGTGACTTATCTGAATAAACACAATCAAGGGTACCTGGTGCGATTTCTTGATCTCCTATGTTTATACTGCAAGACTTCCCCATGCTCAGCTCCTGAAATCAATGACTTGGCTCCAACTTCATACATAGACTCCTGTCATCATCTGAAACCATATCTGCAATGTATGGCAATCCGAATGAGGGGTTGGGGTGACATCCAACTTCCTCAAAAAACTAAACATGAGGGGTTTCATCCTCAGAGTTTCTAACCAGTCACATTCAAGCAACCAGAAACATTAGTATATTGAGTTCATAATTTCTTGTGTGTAAATCCCAAGGCAAGGTCCCTTATAACCTCCAAGTGACGGAAAGACGTTGGAACAAAGAATGTGGGATAAAACAACAATTTTGTCCTGTAGTCACTTAAGTCATTTTATAAAGTAAATGACTTTATAAACATAAAATAATTTTATCCACACTCTTAAATATAATAACTCATCTACTTGAGATAAAATTACTGATGTGATTGGCAGGCATCCTGCTAGTTAATGTCTTTAATCTATCCGGATGTGGAGATAGATGAACCCGGTGCCATAACACTAGTGCGGAGAAGGGGACATAGCAAGTAAATAGGTTGAGAATCATGTAATAAATAATATGATGTCATAAATGTGACAAGCCCATCCTTGCACTAATATCATAATAGCAATAATATACTTCAATGGCCAAGGAGTGACAGACCTTGAACACTTACAAACAGTTGATAGATGGATAGAAGTAAATTTACATAGCAAACAGAAGGAGCAATAAGATATCTAGAAAATCTGGGAAATCATGAAGTCTTATGAATGAGATGATTTTCCCTTAGTAACATTATGAGATATAAGAGATAAGTCAGAACCCGAGATGAATGATGTGTCCGTCAACACCATCATGACAATAATTATCATCCCCAAATAAAGATAGTAAGTAACATGCTCATCATACCAAGTAAAGAGGGCATCTTGATTAGATTAACTCAATCAATCTTCTATAAGTGAACAATACAATCATCGGCACCTTCATCAAGAAGACAACATGATTATCCTATACAGGACATCATGAACATCCTGAGAATAGCAGAGGGTTTGATCATGAATCCTGTAATTACCATTATGGAGATCAGTTGCATACATCCAATGGAGAAAGCATTAAGCAATCATCATTGCATCTTGATCCTACTGATATACAAACTTCACAATAGATTAGAGAAGATCAATAGTCAACATGAATATTAATCAATGGTGGTTGGTAATGCATAACGATTCAAGGACATCGACTACCTATATGATATGAAGATGATTACAAGCAACAATTTTTTATTCTATAAAGGATGTTCATAACACAATGTAAAGATGATATACTATTATGAATAACACATCATCCATAGCATCCAATGAAGAACATGGTGATCAATCAATTGCAAATTTGATCAACATCAATCATACAGGAAGTCACTAAAACATGCCACCAATGATTAGAGTTTTTGATCAAAAAGCATTGAACAAATAATGTGTATAATGATTTGATTGTTTTATCAGATCAAAGGAGCTATATATTATATGACTAATATATATCACTCAGTCTTCGCAGATGTCTATATGCAGATCAAATATGATTAGAAAAAGATTGACTAAGGCAAGCATCGATGTAACACAGTGGCTTGTATAATATTAAGAGAAAAGATGATGATAGCAAAATGATAAGAATTATTAAGACAAATAGCAAGAATTACTTAACCATTGCTAATATCAGTATTGATTAATAACAACAATTAAGACAAGCAAATGTTAACTATCGATAACCAGCAATTATAAACTAATTGATATCTATTATGAAGAGGTGTGATTAGGGTTGGTAATGGCAGTGATTAAGATGTAGGCTAAAACAGCCATTATGATTTGATAAACCAACTATGGGAGGATTCAATTCACTTGAGGGGGTATAATTATGACATGAAAGGAAACCATTTCATCATGCAAGGATATTCATGTGAGTTTGACCTCATTTCATCAGGCATTCATTCAGAATCATTTTTCTATCTTATCCATTCTTGATCTGCTCATTGAGCAATTGCCATATTGGCATCAACCAGTTACATAGTTTGAAAGCGAGATCAGAGACAACGCCATTGTAGCAAGGATGAATTGATCATATCAGAAACATCACTACTTTGTTAAAAGGACATAACCATTTATCTTTATCAGAAAAACATTGCTATAAACAATAATATTATCATATACATTGCATATAATGAAAGATTGTATCAGAAATACCAATTCAATGCTATAGGAAATCAGAAGACATTATAGCATATTTTGCATTGCCAAATCAGAAAAGGTTGTAATGTCCCTTCCTTGGGCAACGCAAACCACAGGATTCCAATAGGATTCCAACATTAATTTTGGCCAACGAACAAGAATCACATTGATTCCCCTGCAATGCTACACCCAGGTGGGTAGACCTTCACCTCAAACGCTAAATACTTGGTTCAAAGCTTTTCTATAGTGAATTTAAGATTTGCGAGTTCTCTGGTTGGCAAAATCCTTAAACTTGATCAAAATAAAGTTGAATGTTTAAACTAAATGTATAATATTTGTCAAAAATAGATTTGATCGTTGTAAGAAAGAAAATATAGATTTTTTGACTTCACTAATGAAAAGACCAGTGCCTCTGCTCATTCGAGCAACAGAGTCAGATGAAGATTATCATGCACAACTTTATAAAGTTTATGCACTTGAACTATAAACAATTTAATAATCCAGATGCAATGATCAAGTATATATACGCAAACTAGTCCAGATTGCACTTTAATTCCTAAGGTAGGGAGACAAACTGGATATAGACATAGAAACAATTCAATATTTCACTATATCTATAATGATCAAGTTTTAAATGCCATAAATGACTTAGTCCACTTATTTGACATTTAAAATTGCTTACGCAATTTAATAATGATTATAAAGGATGAATCAACTACAATTTAAATCTCCATGCCTCGAATACAACCAAAAGGCTTTTTATTTATCATTAATATATTATATTTGAATTTTTATCATAAAGCCATATTTTGCTCCTCATTCCTCCTTACAAGTGTATACATCTCTTTTACTTCTGCTTTTTGGAATATGTCTTGTTATTACTTTCAATACATCCCCTATTTATACATTGATAAAAGGGTGGATGTTGTTGAAATATAGCTTCTGTCGAAGTAATGCTGAATTGATTAAATTTGATTCTGTGGTTATATTAGATAGACATATATACCTATATACATATGTATATCCACATATGTGCATATACATACATACATACATATATATATATATAAAATTAACATCACTACCTTCAACTCATATTAGGCTTCACTTGTTATTAAACATTCTCTATCACTGATTTCACATCAGGTATAATGCATTGTTATATGGTTTGTATCGAGCAAGATAAAATACCGCTGCCGATCTTGAATAACATTGTTTTGTTAAAGATAATCCAATAGATATGTCAATGTAGAGTCATTCCCCTACAGGGATGTAGCTCTTCATTGGAGATATATATATATATATATATTATAGCATTGGTGGGACTTATCATATATCAATCACAAGTCATATATGCAGTCCCAACGATCTGTTCCTCTTGCAGATTATTGAAGAACAACTATACCTTATCATTCAAGTAGAAGATTCTCCAAGCACCAAAGCACTGTTCTGAATTGAAGATCAGCAACACACAAATCTGAGAGCAAGTTACATATTCTATTACAATTTGAAATACAGTTTATTTTATCAGAGATCCTATTGCATTAACATGGTATCAGAGCTATCCTGATAAGAAACTCTGTTATTCAGAATTTTAAATCTAAATCTCAGATTTATACAACTTAAATTTATCCTCTAAATTCAAAAATGGTTGAACACGTAAGATCAGAGGATAGACTTGAGGGAGCATCAAACTTCTCATCATGGAAAATTAGAGTCATGATAATATTAAGAGAAATGGAATTAGAAGAGTACATAGAATCAAACATATCCATTCTTGAAAATGATCCAAATAAAACGACGTGGAAAAGGCACAACAACAAGCCTATGAAAATCATTATAGACTCTATAAAGGATCATATTCTCCCCTCCATATCCAGTCTTAAAACTGCATTTGAAATGTTCTCTTCTATTAGGGATACTTTTGAAATCAATAATAGTAGTAGACTAGTGACTTTAAAACAAGATCTTCTATATATCAAGATGAACAATGGGGAGTCAATTACATCTTACTTCCTAAGAATTTCTAAACTAAAAGATCAACTTGCAGCAATTGAAAATCGAATTGATGACAAAGAACTGAGCGTGATAGCTTTAAGAGGTCTTATTCTATCTTGGGAAACCTTTATTCGAAGTCTAAGCTCTCGACCTAAACTCTCTAAATTTGAATTACTCAAAAATGAGTTCATACAAGAAGAATCAAGACTAGTTTCAAGGGGACTAAGCATAAATCAAGAGGGAGAAATCCAAGCCCTTCATGCAAATTCAAACATAATAAGAAGGAATTCGACAAACCATATCAGAAACGAGATTGGTCAAAAGTAAAATGTTTTAAATGTGACAAAATTGGTCATTCACACAATTTCTTCCCGAAACGGAAAATAATTCAAGCAGCCCTAGCTGGAGTTAGAGAAGAGAAAGAGGAAAAAGAAAACTTTGCATTTTATTTAGCTCTTTCAAGTGAATTACATTCAAGCAAAAATACATGGATTATAGACAATGGAGCATCTCAGCATATAATAGGTTTTAGAGACAAATTTGAAAGCTTCTCTAAATACTCAGAAGAAGAAGTAACTATTGGAGAAAATTCTACTCATTCAATCAAAGGTATCGAGTCCTACTCAATCCAACTAAATTCAGGTATTACTCTTCAACTTAAAAATGTTTTATATGTCCCTGGTATAAAAAGGAATTTGGTCTCCATCTCTAGTCTTGCTAACCAAGGTTTCAGAGTCACCTTTCAAGAGGACAAAGTTCTATCTTGGCCAAAGAACTCTAACGTAAGTCTAAATAAACTTTGTAATAATCAAAACTTAGCCCTACGTCATGAAACCTCAAATTCTTCTAAAATTCTGAAATTTGGCATAGGAGGCTAGGTCACCTTCACTATCGTGCATTATCATCTATAGGAAAAACTGTAAAAGGATTACTTAATCTCAAAACTAATCACTTAAGCATTTGCAAAGGATGTGCCCTAGGAAAAAACACTAAGCAATCATTTCTTAAAAGTGTTCACAAATCAAAATCTATTCTTGAACTTATCCACACTGACCTTTGTGGTCCTATGTCTGTAGCTTCCCTAAATGGGTGTCTCTTTATGTAATTTTTATCGATGACTATTCTAGAAGAACTTGGATATAATTCCTAAAACAAAAAAAATCAATTAAAGTATTATCAAAATTCAAGGAATCCAAAGCTCTAGCTGAAAACCAGTCAAGACAGAAAATAAAAATACTAAGATCAGACAATGGAGGTGAATACATCTCTGAAATTTTCAAAGATTTTTGCATTACTGTTGGGATCAAGAGGGAGTTTTCTATACCATATAATCCTCAACAGAATAGAGTTGCAGAACGTAAAAATAGATCAATTGTTGAATCAGCTAGAGAAATGATGCACGATCAAATCTTTCATAATTTTTTTTGGGCTGAAGCATCTAACTCTAAAGTTTACATTCAAAATAGATGTCCACACTCAGTATTAGAAAATACCACTCCTGAAGAAGTATTTATAGGTATCAAACCAGATCTAAGTCTGTAATGTCCCCTTCTTTGCGCCAGCCTTAATGGCGCCTAGTTGGTCTATCTTTCCATCCGGATAGGCTAATGACATATGTTTTAGGATGCTAACCAGTCACAAGAGTTTGGGTTTCAGTTGAGAAGAATTAAATGAGAAATCCTAAGGTTTTAGTCCATTGATTTTATTGGATTGAAATGCTAAGTACTTTATTATTTAAAGTCACTTTAGGAAAAATTGATTTAAGTGACTAAAAGACGAAATAGTCTTTTATCCCACATTATTCAGTTGTTTGTATCTCCCCACACTTCGAGGTGATAAAAGGAAGCCTTTTGCATTGGGATTCACACAAGGAATATGATAAATATTAAAGAATGTTTTAGGCGGTTGCTTTAATGTGACTAGATTTTCCTAAGGATGAAACCCCTTGAAGAAAAGTGTGAGACTAAACGCAAACCTAGTACCTCACAATTCATTAATAGATTACAGCTCAATTTGATATTTGGAGGTCAGTCAAATAGTTGGGATTACTAAAGCATGGGAAGAGGATATGGCAGATGTATGGTGTTGATTTCTAAAGAACTCTAGTTCGAAGATTGGGCAGCATTCAAGGAGTAGACATTCCCAGGTTGAAGGTTCTAATGAAGATATAAGTAAGTGAATATTCAGACACTCTTAGTTTTACACAGTGATCACATGCTTTATGTTAGAGGAGTTCACAAGATTCTGAACTAAGACAACCATCATGGCACACCTCTGTAATGAACGACTGACAAGTAAATCTCACCGTTTCAGAATTGGTTGAAGTGCATAGTTAACAAGGTTAGCTACAATGTCATAGGGATTATAGAATAGTGCACGTTGTGACAGTGCATGAAGAATATGACTCGAGTGAGTGCATAAATGCTTCACGGCATCTGCAGATTTGTAGCGGCATTGTTTTCAGTGTTTCAAAGCTCCAAATGGTTCCCTTATCAGCACGGGTAGCAGTATCAAACCCAGTGGTAGGCGAAAAACTGGTTGACACCTAGGAGTGGTGACGTGCTAAGGGATTACTGCATACTTGGCCCTCTTAACAGTAGCTACCAGTATTGTGGGTCTATCCAACTCATACCTATTCCGCATCTGTATTTTGTATATCCATTAATATTGTAAGATTGTCATTCAATCTGCCAAGTATAGTTTAAGGTCTTAGTTTACTTTCATAAATGTAATGTGTGACTATTAAAATTGAGTTAAAATTCTTAGTTCATACTTGTTGGAAGTTACGACATCTTGGTTGGCATAACCATTTCATATTGGTATTTTTTTGGGAAAATAAGTTTATTGATGATACAGTATTAATATTGCTTTAGGACGTGTTTATGTAGCAACTATTTGACAAAATTCTTGTTAGCCCCAAGTCAAATTTTTATCCCAATTCCAACAGAGATTATTACAAAGTCACCTAAGAATATTTGGGTGTCCTGTTTATATTCACATTCCTAAAGAGAAAAGAACAAAACTAGAACCATCTAGGAAGAAGGGGATACAAGTTGGATATAGTGAAACAACCAAAGGCTACAGGATCTTTGTCCCGGGTCAAAGAACAATTGAGATTAGTAGAGATGTGAAATTTGTAGAAGATATTGCCTTCAATCTTTCTAAAAACAGTGATGAATCACTTACAGAACCTATTGTTGAAATAGATGAAAATCACTCGGCAAAAATTGAGAGGGAGAATGATACTAAACCTTCTTCTACTACTACATCAAATCCTAAGGATATTGAAAATGTTAACAATAAAAAGAAGCCACTTTGGGCTAGGAAAATGATAGAAGGGAATCGTGTTGAACCTAATGAAGTAATCCGAGAAAGTGAAAGAGCAAGAAACTAGTCATGTTATGTAGCATTATTAACTAAACTTATCAAAACAGAACCTTCAAATGTTGAAGAAGCCTTATCAAAAAAAATTGGAAAGAAGCAATTATTGAAGAATATAATTCTATACTAAAAAATGATGTATGAGATGTTGTACCCAGACCTTAAAACAAATTGGTTGCTCCTTCCAAGTGGTTCAAAATCAAGCATACACCTGACAACAGCATTGAAAAGTACAAAGCCAAATTTGTAGCATGAGGTTTCTCACAGAAAGAGGGTATTGATTATTAAGAAACATTTTCTCTAGTTGCTAGATACACTTTAGTTAGGATTATCTTGGCTATCGCAATATCCAAAGGATGGAAAGTTCATCAAATGGATGTTAAAACAACATTCCTAAATGGTGAAATTGAAAAAGTTTATATTGAGCAACCAGAAGGGTTCTATACTCATGACAGAAAATCTCACTTGTAAGTTAAAGAAAGCATTGTATGGTCTTATACAGGCTCCCAAAGTGTGGTATGAAAGAATAGACAACTATCTAACAAAGTTAAGAGTATTCTAAAAATGAAGTTGATCCTAACTTATACTTCAAGATAGATGGTGATGACATGATTATTCTTGTATTATATGTTGATGATTTGTTGCTAACAGGTGAAGAACATCTTATAAGTAAGTGCAAACAAGAACTAACAACAGAGTTTGATATGAAAGATCTAGGTCTTCTTCACTACTTCCTAGGACGAGAAGTCTAGCAAAAGGGTAACTACATTTTTCTAAACCAAGGAAAATATACTATTAATATTTTGACAAAATTTGGAATGATGGAATGTAAACCAGCTACTACTCCTATGGAAGTCAACCTACACAAGCTAAAGGATGATTTGATCAAATCTAAATCTACGGATCCTACTTACTACAGGCAGATTATTGGATCCTTAATGTATTTGGTGAATACTTGTCCTAGTATATGTTATGCTACTAACACCTTAAGCCAGTTCATGTGTGCACCAAAGAAGATACATCTACATGCAGCTAAATACATCTTGAGATATCTAAAAGGCACTAGTGGCATGGGAATCAGATATGATCAAGTAGACATCAATCTTCATGGATACTCAGATTCTGATTGAGCAAACAGCTCTACTGAACATAAGAGTACTTCTAGATGTTGCTTCAGTCTTGGATTTGCAATGATTTCTTCGTTCAGCAAAAAATAATCCTCAATTGCATTAAGCTCTACTAAAGCAAAATACATTGCCTCTTCTTTGGGAGCCAGAGAAGCTGTATGGTTATGGAAGTTGCTAGTTGATTTGTTCAAAAGGCCTTTGAAGCCCACTGCAATTCATTGTGATAATCAGAATTGTATCAAGCTTTCAGTTAATCTAGTTTTGAACAATCATTCTAAGCATATTGAAATTCCTTATCACTACATTAGAGATATGGTGGATTGAGGTGTTATCAAACTGGAGTACATAAGTACTAATGAGCAAACAGCGGATATCTTTACCAAGCCTCTTGCTAAAGTGAAGTTGGAATACTTCGAAGGAAAACTTGGTATGATTAAGTTGTAATATTGGATATTGAATTAAATTTTTCAATTTATTTGTGTTTATGCTTCTATGGTTGTTTAGTTGCATCAAATATGTAATGAAAGGTGACAATCTTTCATAGACATATATTCAGAAGGTGATCCTTTGTAAGGTGAGGATCTTGCAAATGATAGGGTTGTTATCATGATGTTTGTTCTAGTTACGCTGGAAATCATTAATGAATGCATTATGATTACTCTAGATATTATTTCAGACAATTAGAGATCATAATATATGTTATGATAGTGTTCATGGCATGGTGATTTTAATTATTTGACTACTCACTATTTCAGAGTGTTAAAAGTCAGATAATGTGTTATTTATAAGCATTCTATATTCTTGTATCTATTGAGAAATCTACTACTTCTCCCTTACTAAGAGGGAGTGTTGAAATATAACTTCTGTCGAAGTAATACTGAATAGATTAAATCTGATTCTATGGTTATATTAGACAGACATATATACCTATATATATGTATATACACATATGTGCAAATACATACATGCATACATATATATATATATAGATGAAATTAACATCACTACCTTTGACTCATATCGGGCTTCACTTGTTATTAAACATTCTCTATCACCAATTTCACATCGAGTATAATGCATTGTTATATGGTTTGTATCGGGCAAGACAAAATACTGTCGCCGATCTTGAATAACATTGTTTTGTTAAAGATAATCCAATAGCTATGTCAACGTAGGGTCATGACCCTACGGGGATGTAACTCTTCATTGGATATATATATTATAGCATTGGTGGGACTTATCATATATCAATCACAAGTCATATATGCAGTCCCAACGATCTGTTCCTTTTGCAGATTACTGAAGAACAACTATATATTATCATTCAAGTAGAAGATTCTCCAAGCACCGAAGCAATGTTCTGAATTGAAGATCTGCAACACACAAATCTGAGAGCAAGTTACAAATTCTATTACAGTCTGAAATGCAGTTTATTCTATCAAGGATCCTATTGCATTAACAGATGTAGCTTTTCAAATGAAAAGTCATTTCCTTTGGAAAATTAAATTGTACCTTTTGAGTTAACCAACTATTGGTTTGGATGTATTTTACTTATGAATAAAATATTTATTTTATTTTATTTTAGTAAGTGCTCTTATTATTATCGTTTCCTTGCAATGTTTCTTTTGACCTTAGATTACTGTCTTAATAATAAAATGGCTTCTATACGTGAAAAGACCTGACGGCATCCTGAATGACATTGATTTGAGTGCCTCTAAAAGAAGTTGCCTTGCCATATTTCTTGTTTTGTTTTGAGCAAACTCCATGTATAGATGTGAATTCCAAGTTTCATTCGTTCAATGAAAGCCTGCTAGCAATCCAACACATCTATCATTCATTCAAATACCCAACCCCAAGGATATCTACGTTTTCATTACTCGTGTGACTTCAACTTGGGTGTAAAGTATCTTTCTTTGTCAAAGATTAAGACTTCACCTTGTGTGATGGATTTAGCAAGAATTGTTGTGCAGTATCCATTTCCAAATATTATTTCGATTTACCTTTATCACTATTGCTCTTGCGTTGATATGCACTTGTACTCCTTTGACTTCATGCAAAATCTAGGAATTGAAAGTGTTGATGTTCGGGAGGGAACAAGCCTCAGGCATTCTTTGTTTCTGTCTGTGATCCCTGTAGACATACACATTCAAAAAGATCCAAATCCTGACGGCACCTATATGAGATTGCTCACTCGTTTGTTGTTATCACTACCCCTATTTGTTTCTTTCTCCATGTGGTGACTTCGAATCCACGATGCTGCTTTTATATTGCTACTGTAAACAAGTATCACTGATGAATCTAATGTGTTGTCTAGTGTTATCTTGACTTCCTTATGTAGTTGTTTCTATTCATCATCACGTGTTTGAGAACAAAGATGCATGTTCCTCTATATAGATTCTATTGCTTCACCGTTGCAACAAGGTAGGATATATATTGTTGGTATAAATATAGTCACTGCATATGTTAAATTGATTTCATTACATCAGCAATGTTGTGCATTCCGCCATGATGTGTTTGGGGATAGAATCTAAAATACTTTGCTAAAGTCATATATATTATCCTGAGAGTGATATATAATAAACAACTTCTTATATTATTCTTTCCTACATATCGATGACTCTTCTTTGTCCACTACATTAAGAAAGCTCTGAATTGTTTGCAGCATACATAGTGATGTCCCAAGTTTGAGTGTCATATACTGTTATTTGTTTTATGATTTCATTGTATGTGCAGAATTTTATGTATGATTTGATCTTTATTAGGGCATGCTAACTAGATGTTATGTTTTGTATGCTTGTTCTTTACTAGGATAGATACACTATCAATTAGTCATACATACACCTGACTGACTGTTTCTTTAAAATGTATATTATGCATATCTCCAAATTTGCATCTGATTTCCCATTAGTGACAATCATTCATCAATACAATGTATATATACTCAACTTGATATCCTTCTATGATATGAACTACTTCATCAAATCTCCAACATCATTTCAAATTGGAGGCCCTAAATTTTCCAAAAAATAGGGCTCCATCATCTCAATCTTCCTACGAGTACGCATAAGATAGCTCATGGAAGACTCTAAAGCCATCCTCTCTACCTATGTTTGAGATTGAACCTCAGTAACATACTCATCATGATCATCCTCCTCATCCTCATAATCCTTATCATCAAAGTCAAATCCATCACTCTTGGCCTTAGGGTCCTGCACTAGGTCTCCTTGTGCTCTAGCCTCCTCGACTACCATTGCCATTGCCTCTGCCTCTCGATCCACATGATCAACCCACTCCAAGCACTCATCAAAGAAGACAAGATCATCAACCTCTATGTTCTACCCTGCTTGTATATCAACCTTCTCTAATACAATAGGAGATGTATCAGTGCCAAAAATATGTTTGTGATGGAAGCAAAGGTTGTAGTGAACAAACACAGGATCATTCAACTTTTTCGCTGCCTCTTCGAGTGTATAAGCTCAAACATTACTCAGATTGCGTTTGCATCCTGAAGCACTAGATGGCTGGCTCAAGATACGAACTACAATCCCCTATAGATTTGGCACCCCATCTCCCACCATACATCTAAAACAAGAAAAGTTTAAATCAGTTCTATAACTTTGACTTGATCAATCTAGATTCTAGATTGTAAAGTGGTAACTGCTAATAAAATTAGAAATTGGAATTTTGAATTATAGCTTTTTACCAAGCATCAAATCTATCCGGTTTTTCTTGCATAAGTCTCATGCAAACAAGTCTCCTAGCACTTTCTTATACATCTCTATCTCACGGAATATAACTATTCCAACAGTTTCATCAGGTGACATCCTCCTATAACATCATAGAGGTCATTCAACACCTCTTCATCGAGCTTCAAATCTAGGCTGAATTGGTATGTTGGATTAAGAAAGTGGGCAGCTGCATGTATAGGCCTATGAAGTACTATGCCATCGCCTATCAATGACATTCCATATGGGAACATATTTATCCTAATTCTTTGCTTAAAAAGCTTGAATGGTCTCTTTTGCCCTATCCATACCCTCATAAATGTAACCTATTGAGGGCTTCCCTCCATCAGCCATCTGTAGGATAACAATAAGAAGCTCTACGCACTGCAATCATTGTGAAAAACAAAACATTGAACTTTAAGTTTTCCTTCTAAAAATGAAAATAAACAAGTGTTTAAAACTTTAACAAAAATACTGAAATGAAACAAAAATGAGCACAAAAAGGAAAATTACCTCCAGAATCACCTTGGCAGGTTTCCAAAAGCCATTCATAAAAAACCCGCTCAACCACCTCAATTGTTGCATTGAGCTTTGCATAAGATAAACTTGTCCAGTTCTCACATACAAACATGCCTTTCAAACCAGCCTTTGCCTTAAGAAAAGATTGCAACATGAGAATATTTGTTGCAAATCTAGTGAGCGCTAGATAAGACAACTCTTTTTTCTTTGTGTGTTGGCTCATAAGATTGAGGACCCAAGCATGATTATATATGAATTAACAAATATTCCTTGCTTTCTCTAGACATCTTTTTATCCAAGGAATTTTACCTAGATACTCCAACATGAGGTCAATGCAATGGGTAGCACAAGGGGTCCAAAACAAGTGGCGGTGGTTATCCATAAGAAATTTACCAATAGCAACATAATTTGTTGCATTATCTAGCATAATTCGCACCACGTGATGGAGCCCAAAATTTCTAGTCTTCATTTGTGCAAAATTTCTATAAATCAATGCTAATTAAAAGCTAAATAAATCAAGAGTATATAAGTCCAATCATGCCTTTCCAACAAAAGGCTTCAACTGTCTTTTCTTTAATTTTCCTGGGCAAGCATCATGGTTGTGGAATTTCACGACTGTTTGAAAAGTGTTACAGTTTAAAGATCATCTACATAAAATCGCAAGTGTACATCACAAAGAGTATAAATAAGGAAGAATGGGGTGCCCAAGTCTAATTAAAAGCTGCTAACAATGGACTATGGATAGGTGGGTCCAATCATTGCCAATTGATACTGGATGTATTCTGAAACAATATATTATCAGGAGCCTCCACCATATTTATGGATTTCTATAAACGATTGCAGCACAATAAAAACTTGTGGATTCATGAATTGCTACAATCAGTGCTAATATACCATACAAGTGTATGAAGCATCATAAGGAGTTGGGAGAAGACTCAACTCGTAAAACAATTAGAGAAGTCGTCGAGGGTCAAACCAAGCACAGAAAGATGTATGGATGAAATAGAAGTTGTTCGAATAGGAGATTGGAAGTTGCGGGTATAAGGAAATGCATTGTCCTTAAAAACTATGCCCAACCTGGTTTCTCATTTTGGCAGAAACCATCTATTAATGCATCTTGATAGCTACAGGCTAGAACTATAAAGAGTTAGAAGGCAAAGGGTTAATGTGAGGTCAGACGGTGAATAGTCATTGCACAAATTTGATATATTTTTTGGGAATGTTACAGATGATGTTTCTAAAAGAATATGAAAAGAGCCCGATAAATCATAAAATATATGAATTGACAAAATGGAGAGGTGCGTTTAGAATTATAATATGTAATTATTTTTAAGAAATATGACCCTTTATTCAAAACGTCATGTCTCTATATTATTTAGATATATATAGGGGCAAAGATAAAATAATAAGACATATTAAATATTTGGGACATTCCCATATTCTCAACAAGAAGTATTTTATATTACTTGTATGGAGAGATGAGGAGTTTAATATGACTTTGTAATATAAATTCAATTATATTATTTTAATAATAAAATTAGAAGTCCTTTGTTTATTTCTAAATAGCATGGAGATTTAAACTACAGATGAATCGTCCTTTGTAATTATTTTTTGAAATTTTGTATACAATTTAAATATCGGATAAGTGGACATGGTCATTTAGCATCTTAAGCTTGACCATCATGGATATTGTGAAATATTTAATTGTTTCTATATCTGTGTCCAATTTGTCTCCCTACCAAAGGAGTTAAAATTCAATCTGGACTAATTTAAGATTGCATAATATTTGATTTGTCACATCTTGATTATTTAATCGTTTGCAATAAAAGTACATAAGAGCTTTATGAAGTTGTACCTGAAAATTCACTGAAGTTGACTCTATTGCCCGAATGAGCAGAGGCACTGGTCTTTTTATTATTGAAGTCAAAAAATCTATATATTCCTTTTACAAGCATCAGATCCATTATTAAAACTTGATACAATTCATTGAATTCAAACACTCAGCATTCAGTTCAATTTCATCGAGTTCAAGGACCTTGCCAGCCAAAGAACTCCAAAGCTTAAATTCGCTTTAGAAAAGCTCTGAACCAAGTGATCAAGTTCGAGGAGAAGGTCTACCTGCCTAGGTATAGTGGAGCCTGAAGTGCAGTGGAATCAAAGTGATTCTCGTTTGTTGGCTAGAACTAATTGAGGAATCCTATCAGAGAAGTGGTAGTCTCTTGGATTTCCAATCTACGGTTTTGGGAACCAACACCACATTCTCCTCACCGACCTCCTTCAACACTTCCTCCATTATCTCACAAAGATACTCAACATTTTTTGTCTTCCCCGAGTCATTAATTGATTTCAAAAACACTATGGAACTTCAAAAAAAATAAAGAAATTTAGTACAATCACAATGATCAATCAATTTACTACTAACTTCTAACTTTCTAAATACAATATTGAATTACCTAATGAGGGGACAAGAAACTTCAGTAGTGTTCTATTTCTTCTATCTGTACAACTATCGGCATGATAGTGCAACCCTTCTCTTTTACATTATATACTCAATGGGCCAAAATTGGGCCTTTTAGCTCGCCATTAGGAGCTTTTAACCCCAGAACATAAGCAATAACATCATCTATGACAATTTTCCAATAAGGAAACTTATAACAAATTCAATAAACAAATAACTAATAAGTATACTTACTAAATTACTAGTAAGGAAGTAATACATACAAATTCTTGAGTCTTGAAAGCAAGAGAAGACATACAAATCAAAAATTAAAATAATAAGTACCTTGCTGCATTAAATAGAAGGTTGTCATAGAAGACGGAATCTTCAAGTGCCAACTTTGAGCGCTCATGCTTCTACTTATTCCAAGCCATTTGCTCAAGCGATGGTTGCGCACTTGGTGTTGTGTGTGGAACAAAGATGTAATCAAGTGAGGATCTTTGCTTACACACCAAGGCCCAATGCTCACACTCTGAGATGCACTAGTACTTGAAGGTGGAACTGAAGGGTGACCATGTCCATTATAACTTGAAGAGCCCTCTACACTTCTAGTTCTAGCTAATTGTATCATCTCTTTTTGTTTCTTTTTTTAATTATTTCTTCTCTAGAGATTCTTCTAAGAGAGCTTGCATATCACGCATAACATCTTGGGGGACTACTTTGGATACTTTGATATAATGCCTTGGTATATGTGCAAGGTGATATTTTAATCTACTAATGTCTCCCTCATTCTATGTTACCATACAATGCCAACATGTCACAACTCCTTTTTCATGGCCAAGAGTGACATGTTTCCAAGCCCTATCCCTTGCTATTGCAATAGGGCCAGCATCAAGGTTAGTTTTAGGCCTACTTCCACTACCCTTAGGTTGAGACATAATGCTGCTGCTGCAATATACCATAAAAAAAAGGTTCTAGAATATAGAAAATCCAATTTACAAACACTAGGGCTGCTTACTTTTCAAGTTTTTCATCAGTATAAAATGGAAAAAATCTAAACAGTCCAAAAATGCAAATACAAAAAGATTTATGTATCAAAATTTGCAAAATAACACAAAAAAAATGTATCTTACCTCTTCAAATTTGCTCTAGAAATGTAAATGTAACCCAACTTTGAAGAAGCCTCCTGCAAATGCTTCTTTTAACTCCTCTCAATGCTTAGATGCAAGCTATAAAGTGGTACAAACCATAGTTACAGGACTCTGTGAGTCCAAGCCAGAGTCCACATTTCCGAGGCAAATGGCCTCTAGACTCAGACTCGGTAGAGTCCTGGCAAAGTTGGCATGGACTCGCCGAGTCCAAGGACTTTCCTGACTCGTAGAGTCCTGAGCTCTAGACTCTCTCTGGCAGCATGACTCATAAAGTGCAAAAAATAATGAAATAAAGGGTTAAGTGAATTGTTTGTACTTTGTATAACATCTATTTTACCTAAAAAGGTCAATCTATCCTTTGGTAATGCTTGTGATAGAGAAAAAAGAGTTAGGGAAGAGTATTGGAGTTTTGAGAGAGAAATAAGCAAACTAGTTGGCTCTCCCATTTTGATTGTTGATTGTTTCTACAACTTTGTAACTTACACTTAAGTATTAAGACAAGCTAAAGGAAGCATTGGAGGAGGCCTCTACAAAGTTACTTGCATTTTCATTGTTTGTGCAAAAATTGAACGATCTTGTCTTTGTAGTTTGTTCTCTGCAACCTTCGCCTTCTTCATAGACAGATCCAAGGCACTAATATATCATTGATTGTATTAGAGATTTTTGATCCACATACAGAGTGGAACACAAAGATTATTGATCCTATCTTCAGTGATGAAGACGAGTGGGTTGATTAGGTGGATTGGGAGGCAAAGGCAGTAGCAATGACAATCAAGGAGGCTACAGTGCAAGGAGACCGAGTGCAAGACTTTGAGGCTAGGAGTGATGGATCTAAGTCTCATGATGAAGATTATGTGGGTGTGGATGAGGATGAGGTTCAACCTCGAACACAGGGAGAGAAGATGGCTCTAGAGTCTTCCATCACTTATCTTAGGCGTATTCATAGGAGGGCATAGGCTACTATGAGCCTTAGTCTTCTACACTCTAGCTGATATTTTGATATATGTTTTGAAATTTTGATTCCATGGATTTCATTTATTGTAGAAATTTGACAGTGACACTATATTTAACCTTATATTATGTTATTTAGTTTTTTTCTTTCAGAAATTTGCTTTTATACTTATGTGATCTATGCAAAATTGTGTATGAGTGTTAAGTAGCTTCTATTTATCTCAATTATTGTGTATTTGATGTTAATTGACTAAATGATGCATGAAAAAAATTTTAAATCCTTAAAAATCTTTGAATTTCATGAGTTTTTCGATTTTTCGAGTCTTAACCAAATGTTGTCGCTGAGCCCAATTTTGACTTTCCAAGTCAGAGTCGAGTTCGAGTCCCGTAACACTAGTACAAACCATAGTTGGAAAAATCCAAGGTATGAGAAAATAAATTCAGCAGAAACTAGGCTTGTTTTTAGGAAAAACTCAACAACTTGAAAAATTGATTAAATTTAATTAGAAATGCATTTTGTGGAAAATTCAACGAGAAAATACATCCAATGAGTCAATATATGAGAATACAAAACAAACAAGCTTAGTGTAGATATATTTAAACACAAAGTCGGTACAAAATTGCATTCTCCTGAGGAAGACTCATGGCTAGAAGCAAAATAGTAAATAATTTATGTAAAACTAAAAGTAAATACATCTTCCTCTTCTCGGTTCTACTAAACACTAAGGGAGAGGTAGAACTAGAGGGTCTAATCTTAGAAGTTTGCATTGGCCATGATTGCCTTCTTGCTCTATATCTCTCACTTAGTTTGTGGCCTGTCCTCAATCCTAGATATAGCCCTACCTCTAGCTTCTCCTGGCACAATCAGTGACTACTCATTCAACTTAATATCATCCAGCATGAAACCAAATCCATGCTTTCCTCCATATCCTACCTCTTCAAATCATTGATGTCATCCTCTTCGAAAACTCTGCTCCAAACCCAATGCAAATGTGCTTCACACCCACCTTAAGTCCGCTTCAAATCGATCGAAATCAATTTGTGAGTGTTTGCAAGATTTTCCCCTCATGAAAATGCAAGTGAAGAAATGAGAAATGAAACCAATTTGGGTCGTTTTTTGCTTTTAATTGCTGTTATAAAACTATGACCAAGTTTTTAACAAGAACTCAACAAGTACTCGACAAGTTCTTGTCAAAAAATTTGCATGTTTTTGGCGCTAGTAAAAGTCATAAAAACTCACCTAGCTAGAAAACTCGACCAGTTTTTGCAACTCGGAGAGTACTCTACCAGTAGTCCATCTATGGAACAAACAATCAACAACTAATAGATGAGAGCCAATCAATTTGCTAATCTATCTCCCAAAACCACAATGCTCTTCCCTCAACTCTTCTTTCTCTATTCTTTGTGTTTGCAAGTGATAGAATGACCCTTTTCGGTCTTACTCATGCTTTACAAACCAAAAAAAAAGAGATTAAAAAGTGTTTTACTGCACTTTATGGACACTGCCTGCCAACCAAGGCATTCTAACAATACTCGACGAGTCATTTGAGGCAATTGCCTCAGCAAGTCAGCCAAGACTCAGCTGAGTCCAAGTCCACATGCAATTTTCCTCATTTTTCCCACCTCTCCATAGGAATCGCCGAGTCCTATAACACTAGTGCAAACTATCACAAGGTCAGCCTATAATCAGCAATTCTTGCAAGTCAGCAAAGTGGGTAGGGGACCCATCCAAAGGTTTGTGGAGTTATGTAGGGGCTTTATAAGTTGTTTTGGACATTTTGGGACAATTTTCTTAATTTTCGAAGCAATTCCTACTTTTTAGAGATTAACTACAAGCTCACTGAAACAAGAGTAACGAGACTCGCTGCGAGTTGGGCGAGTCTCCCGAGTCAACGAGTCAAGCAAAGCTCGCCGGGTCAAAATGATTCGTGACTCGGGCTCGATGGGTCAAGTTAGGTGACTCGTCTCACTCGCAAGTCTGTGACTCACAGGTCACGACTCCCATGACTCGGCCGCAGTAGGCTATGTTGGGTCAACAATTTTTTTTTAAATGAGTATTTTTTTAATTATTTTTTTTTGTCTTTCTCACCCTTATAACTCTAAAAGGCCTTGTATAACACTCTATTGTAAGAAAAAGAAAGAAGGAAAGGGAAACAGAGTGCCATTGTTTTGCAACCAGCTGAAAGGAAGAGGAGAAAAGCTTGCATTTGTGACATTGGAGCAACTATATGCTTGCATTTAGACCATCAACGAGTTTATAGGAGCTCTTCTCAACTCATTTCAAAGAGGTAAGAGTTGATTCTTTGGATTTAGATGATTCTTTTCTCTATGTTTATGGGTTTTTTGATTGATTTTCTTTTGTATGTTTATGGGTTTTGTTTTACTTTACATCTTCATAAAATACAATGCTTAAATGGAAATTTTTGGTCTAAAATGTCTTATTGCAGCAACCTTGACATTTTTCCTTACTCATAATGGCTCCTGCAACTAAAAAACCCAAGCTCTCTAAAGGCAATAAAAAAGATGAGTGCTGGAAGTACACCATAGACTTTTCAAGTAGAGGTAGAACTCAAACAAAATGTCTATTTTGTAAGTTCATTAATAATGGAAGGATAAATAGATTGAAATACCACATCACTGCCATATGCGGTCATGATGTTGAGCCTTGTAAAGCTGCAACCCTTGAGGCTCAACGTTTTTGTTATGTTGCTTTTGAAAAATATGAACAAGAAAAGGAATTAAGACAACAACAATTAGCACAGTTAGCTCAGATTAGTTCCACTTCCCATTCACACTCATCTAGAACTGCTTTTGTATCTAGTTTTACACCCCTAGTTCAATAGGTTGTGTTGGAGAAGGTTTTCCCTTCCCCCATATCATCCTAGTGCTTCTGCTAGTGGTACTTCTTCTACATCTATTCCTTAAACTGCCCCTAATAGTAGTACTAACATAAGCATTCGTCCTCAAGTCAAAAAATCTTGGTTGGACAATTTTTTTATACCACACTCAACTCTTGGTGCACAACCCTTACTTGAGAGCTTGATCTGGAATAGGGAGATCCATGAAGTTGAAAGAAGAACAATTTGCAAGTTTTGGTAATTCTGCAACATTCCATTTATACAAGCCAAGTACTTCAACTTCATCAATATTTGATTGTTTTAAGTTCTAAGTTTTAAATTCAATTTTATAATTTTAACTTGATGCTGAAATATGCTAATTTAAATAAAAATATTTTTATAATGTAACTGGACTCCTTATTGGCAGGGGAAGATTGATGAGGTTTCCATCTGTGCTGCGGGGTTTAAAGCCCCCACTGAAGATGAATTGAGTAGGCCCCACTTACTAGAAATGGTTAAGAAGATGAAAATTGAGTTGGAGAACCATAAAAAGATTTGGAGCCAAAGGGGGTGTACCATTATGACAAATGGATGGATAGATAGAAGGAATGGGACTTTCCTTAATTTTCTTGATTCTAGCGGAGGTAATTCATCATCCTCTACTTCTCAAAGTCTAAAATTTGATGTATTATTGAATAATTAAAATTTTGTTTTATTAATTATTCAATGATAATTATTTTGTTTTATTTTCACTTTTAGGATCCAACATGTTTTTGAAGTCTATAGATGCTTCCTCACATGTCAAAAATGCAAAATACTTCTGTGAGGCTATTGAGGAGGTCATAAGGGAGGTGGGGGAAGAGAATGTTGTCCAGTTGGTGACTGATAATGCAGCTAATTATGTTGTTGCAGGTAAAATTTTAACTTCTAAGTTCTAAATTTTTTATTTTAGTTTTTCATTAAATTTTGACAATTAAAAGTTTTTTAACACATCTAAATTTTTAATTGTTTACTAACTAATTTAAAATTGCTGCAGGAAAACTTTTGATGGAGAGACACTCAAGATCTTTTGGACTCCATGTGCGGCCCATTGCCTTGAGCTTATGTTAGAAGATATTGGCAAGATTGAATGGGTGAAATCATGTGTTGCTAAGGCCAAAATCCTTTGCAAGTTCATCTATAATCATGCCTCGATCCTCAGAATTATGAGGGAATACACAGAGGGAAAGGAGTTGGCTCATCCCAGTATGACAAGATATGCCTCTAATTTTATCACACTAAAATCCTTGCTGAGTTCAAGGTTACCTTTGAGGTCGATGTTTGTTGGTCCACAATGGACTTCCTCCTCCTTTGCCACCACCCCTGCAGGGATAGATGCAACAAAATGTATTTATGATGAAGAAGGTTTTTGGGAGCCATGTAAGGAGATTGTGGAGGTAATTAAAATTTTAAAAGCTTAAGTCTTAAAATTTATAAATTAATTTATCTCATACATATTTTTGTTCTATTTTTCATCATTCACTAAATTGTTTTTTTGTTTAATTGTTTTGTAGATCACTAAGCCCCTTGTAGCCCTCGTACGAGTTGTTGATGGGGAGAAGCTCGCTATGGGCTACATATATAAGGGCATGGATAGGGCCAAGGAGGCTATTAGAGCCAAGTATGTAGGAGTTGAGGACAAGTATGGCCCTATTTGAGACATAATTGATAGGAGATGGCAAAATCAGCTTCATAGACCCATCCACACAGCAACCTCTTACCTCAATCCAGCATACTGTTTCCATAATGATTTCAAAGTAGATGAAGAGGTTCTTAGTGGCCTATACATTGTGATATCGAAGATGGCCACTAATGCCATAGATGTATTGCTTGAGATGGATGCCTATAATGATGCAACTGGGCCCATTTTTTCAAGTCAAATTTGTAAAGAAGGTTGTACAAAATTGCAGCTTAAGCCTTATACAATATGCAGTGATGCACATATATACTATCTAGTTTCTAACTTTCTAGCTTTAAAGTTCAGATTTTGAAATGAGACTAATACTTTTTTATTTTCTTTTTTACAAAATTCAGATAGATGGTGGCAAATGTTTGGGCTTTCAAACAAAAACCTTCAACAAATCACCATCCGCATATTGAGCCAGCAAATTAGCACTTTTGGATGTGAGTGCATTTGGAGTATGTTTGAGCATATTCACTCAAAGTGGTGTAACAGGTTGTCTGTGGAGAAAATGAATAAGCTAGTCTTTGTGCATTACAACCTGCGCATTAGGACCAGGGAGAGTTTGGATAGTGACACCTCTTCGATTACTCTAAAGGAGGTTGCTCTAGAGTTTGGATGGATCACTGAGGCTACTGATTCTGTCTTTGATGATGAGGACCTAGAGTGTGTTGACGAAGTAGATAGAGAGGCTGAGGTCGTGGCTATAGCAGCAGAGGACCAAGGAGCTACAGCTGTTCCTAGTGGCACCCCACAGGCACTAGCAGAGACTACAGTTGATCCTAGAGGCACCTCACAGGCTGAGGCTATGGCTAATCAGTCATCCAAGACCTACCTTAGACGCCTTACTAAGAGGCATATTATAGATTATACTAAGGCTGAGACTGAGGATGAGGATGAGGACTAGGAGCCATAGCTATAGTCTTGTTTTAACTTTTTGTTTAACTTAACATATGATTGGAACATTTGATGATGACTATTGATGTGATGGATTCCATGGATTTGATATACATTTTAATGGGTTTTATGGATTTTATATATCTATAATTTCTATTTCATTCAGCTACCATTTAGTATTTAGCAATTTACCTTTGTACTTATGTAATCGATGTATGTTTAAGTATGTAATTAAATTACTTCCTATTTCATGATGTTATTGTGTCCTTAAACTTTATTCAATAATGGGTGCATGCAATGTTCTTTAAATCCTAAAAAAATCTAAAAATTTGAAGGGTTTTGTCAGTTTGCCGAGTCACTAGCAAGTCCGAGTCGGGTCACAAGTCAAGTTGGCCTTGCCGAGTCCAAGCCGGGTCCGAATCTCATTACCTTGACCGAAACACATCAAAGGACCTAGGGGATCATTTTAGAGACTTTGGTTGAAGCTCCTACTTTTTAGTGAGGATTCCTACCTTTTAGGAGAGAATGTTAGTTGGCCTAGAACATTCAAACATCATCCTTGAACTGGTGGCGCAAGTCAAATTTCAGTTTGGAGTCCAAATGATGAGTTTACGAATAATCTGGAATAATTAAATTTTTAAAAAGTTTGATTTAAATAAATAATCAAGTCACTTTGTATTATTGTTAATGTTTGGTAGCTTCTGTCAGATAAACCTATGGATATACATGTAATTATATATGAGATATAAATCTATGTGAGATATAAACTTATTATATGTGAGAAATATATATATATATATATATATAACACTAATTAAGTTTATATAAATTAATTATTAGATTATTGAATAGACAGGTCTATTCAATAACCTATGCTCAATATAAATGAGAGGATGTTGCATATGGAAAACATATACCAATACAGGCAATGCAATTACATCTACAAGCGATTCGAGAAACATCAACATGGTATCAGAGCCTTACTTGCAGATTCAAATCAAACTGGACATCAAATAATGATCATACCTTGCAGAATAGGAAGACAAGTACGAAACATTATCCCCATTGAATGCACAGATGCGATAAATTACTAGAAGCATAAATTAAGTGGAAAACATCATAATGGATAAGAAAATAGATGAGAATTTGTATACATAGCCAGTGATTGTTTTGGGACAATGCCAAAGATCATTCCATATGGACAGAAAAGAGTCTTTCATCATGTAAATAATAGTTAACACTAACAAAAAAGAAGCGAGACCATATATAAGTCTAAAAATATTTCTCTATTCAACGCAATAGAGTTATATAAGAATACCGCTGCTAATAGATGTGCCAAATTTGGTGTCCTCATTTTCTTGCTGATACATTATATTTCTTGACCTGTTGAATGTTCTTTGAACTAAGAAGAGAACAATATAAAGGGTAGAAAATATATGAAAGGGGAACGTGGATTGTAGTGTAAAATGAACTATACCAACTGCTTGATAACCAATGTGTTCCACTACAAATTTAGCACTATGTACAAGAAATTGAATACATTCACATTGAATATATTAATTATTAGAAGCGTCCATGACAGCCGGTAGTGACAAAAATGAGAGGTGTGAAGAACGATTTAAACATAAGAGTTAAATTTAATGAGAAATCGATATATGAGCCTGGACACAATAATTTCATCACCGTGTAAATTGAGCTATGAGGGAACATGATTATCAAAGACAAAGAATACCTTCAAAGCATCTAATGCAAAAAGACCATTCTCCTACATCTCTAATAAGGATATAGTATTCCTGCTGACACAAGAGTCATGGAATAACTTAAGTTTATATTCTTAGTGTGTACGCACGATATACCCATCAAATTTACAGATGAGATTCACAAGTGCCGACCATGAAGTTAATCAAAGACATATATGATGAAAGAAAAAAAGAAAAAAAAAAGTTACATGCCATTACAATATATTTGGAACGTTAATGGTAGAGCCTAATAAGTTGGACAAAAATATTTTAGACTACGCCAACTCAACCATTGAATCTGGGAAGAAGAAATGATACTGCCATCCACATTGGTCCCACCACTAATCTGGCATGTACAATGTGGAGTTGGCTTTATTAAAAGGGTGGTAGAGATATATATATTATATTATATGACACTTACTATGCTTCTTAAAAGGAGCCATAAGAGCTGAGTACAAATCATGTATAGGCACAATGGAATGACATCGATGATGACTTATTAGATAAGTATTTTATTATTTTCAGTACTACCCTTATTTTTTGTAGTTATCTTAGATTATTGTATGTGACATAATCTGTTAAGAAATATAAACATAAAGTATATATATGGAAAATTGAATATATGTATATGTGTTCAAAGTATATATTTCAATTAGATATTATTTATATTTTATCAAAATGATATTATAGCATTTTAAGAGCTATTTATCTTGATCTTTTCCAAGAGCGTTCTTGCAAGAAAATGAGGGAGATTAAGATTTAGAGGGAGAAGGCTGAGGATGCTATTTGGTTAACCTTCAACGAACCCAATTTTATTAATTGAGAGGGAGTACACTATATTGATATGGATTCCTAGTGATCTATAAATTGTGAAATTCATGAGAACTGTGATTCATAAATTGTGACCATGTGATTTTAATGGGCTTACCCCTGTGTACATCATGAGGAAGTGACAACTTCCAAATGATCATCACTTGTATTTGGGAGAAGTTGTTGTAAGCTGACGATCTTACAATCAACTTGTATTATGAGATGTAATAAATTGAGTAAATGGTGAATGTCTTGTATCTCAACATTCTGGGAGGCCATTACTCTTAGAGTACTTGGTGAATCTTATTGATATTCTGGGAGGCCAATACTCTTGATATCAAATGTGATATCTAAATGTTTTGAGTAAGTGGTGAATATCATTAATATTTTGGGAGGCCAATACTCTTGATATCAAATGTGATATCTATATGTTTTTGAGTAAATGGTGAATATCATTGATATTCTGGGAGGCCAATACTCTTGATATCAAATGTGTTATCAAACCTTGTTTTTGAGTACTTGATGAATATCGGATGTCAATATTTTGGGACATCAAGATTCTTGATATCAAATGTGATATCTACCCTAGTTTGAGTAATTGATAAATATCATATGTTGATATTCTAGAGATCAATACTCTTGATATCGTATGCGATATTAAATGGTGGAAAACTTTTGAGATATCCTTAAATTCCTAATATTACCATTGGTGTAATATTTATCTTGTGTTTATCCTCCCTTGCTAAGAGGGAGTGTTAATGTTTGGTAGCTTCTGTTGGATAAACCTATGGATATACATGTAATTATATATGAGATATAAATCTATGTGAGATATAAACTTATTATATATATATATAACACTAATTAAGTTTATATAAGTTAATTATTAGATTATTGAATAGACGTGTCTATTCAATAACCTATGCTCAATATAAATGAGAGGATGTTGCATATGGAAAACATATACCATTATAGGCAATGCAATTACATCTGCAAGCAATCCAAGAAACATCAACAATTATAATAAAATATAACGAAGTGGCTGAATGGCACGCGTCCCTAGCAATATGAATTAGTAGTTGTTCTTAAAAAGGGGTCATTCGTATTAGTAATTCATAAAGCCTAGTGGTCAAAACTTCTTAGAGAGGAAATAAAATTGAAGAGTCATTAAAATAAATTATGAAAAGTTCAAACTCATAAAAGGTAAGAAAAATACAAGATTCACAACAACAAATTCATTCATTCAAGGATTATTTGACTCAAACATTTCGGAGGTGGAGCTCTAAGGATGGTTACCACAACAGATTGGTTTTTAGGAACAAAAAATTTTGGAAGAAATTGAGAGTTGGACAAAAGCCTAGCTCTCCTAATGATAGGATTCAGCATTCAGATTGGGCTTCAGATTGGAATCGATTGTGGAGGAGAATTCCTTTAATCTGACATTGTAAGGGCAGAGTTATTTTTCAGATTTCAGATCAGAGAGTAGACAATTTTTTTCATACAACACTAGACATCCACAACTAGTTGTACCTCTCCAGGAAAAGCCCACAACCCTCTTTAATTGGCATTAGGGTTTGGACGAAAAAATAAATAAAAAATAAGAATGAAATTGTGGATCAAAATCTTTACAATGGAAGGCGTGTATAAATCAAGAGACAAGGAGTAAGTGAAAACATTGTATTTGTTACACAATCATGTTCTAGGCTGTACAACCCTAGTATGGGTATGCAATTAACTATTTCAAGAAAATAAAAACCAAGTTTTTTTCTCATTTGGTGTAATTTACTTAATTTTTTTTCAATATTTCCTTTAATTCAAGCATTAAAATTTCCATATCATCAAAACCATAGTTCAAAATCTTGTTCTTTGCCACTTATCAGCAAGGCAAAAAATAAAGTTCTCAGCAAATATCAGAGATAAATCGGCAACTTCTCAAAAAAAATCAAGAATTTTTAAAATGACTTAAATTTAATTAGAAATGCAATTTTTGCAAAATTCAATAAGGATATTTGTCTAATGAGTCAATAAATGAGTAAAAGAATCAAAGAAGCTGATATACATATATACAAATGCAATAGGTAACAAAATTGCATCCTCGTGTAGAATGTCGATGGCTGGCAGCCATATTCAGAGACTTTGAACTCTAAAGCAAACTAGAAATAGAAAATTGTCTTTGTAAAAAGAGAAGCAAATACAAATGTTAATTAAAATATGAAACTAATCTACATCTTCCCCTTCCCCGTCCCACTAAAAAGAAAAAGAATTAGAAAACTTACTTGTGAATCCGGATTTGCTTGAAAAATCTGTTTGAATCTGCTTCGAATCCACTTCAAATCCACTTGTGATCAATCTACAAGGCTGCCAAAAACTATTTCTATCTGCCAAAACCCTTCTCCTCTCCTCCCAACACTCAAAATTGCAAAACAAACAATGAATCGGCAAGTTGCAAGGTGTCCTAGTTTTTCTAGTGTTGCCCAAGAGAAGTAGTGTTTTACTTATCGGCAAGAATTTAAAGTCTTCCTAGCTTGAATTTCTTTCTAGAAAACCTAAGTTGCTGATTCAAGTTCGGGAACGAATTCGGGTTTGTGGGTTCGGGCAATTTTTTTTTTCCATTTAGGTTCGTGGGTAAGTTCGTGAGTATATATATATATATAAACACACATAAGAGAATCATGCATAGTTGCAAAACAAAGTCATTACACAGTATGAATAATTGTTGCTTGATCATTGATCAATCCCAAATGTCAACGATGAACATTAAATACTTGGTCATTAATCAATCTTCATGATTGTAAAGAAAATTATACACTGAATTACTAAATTGCAAAACATAAAGTTCATCAAATAATAAAGTTTGAAACATCATGATAGATGACATGTGTTTAGTAATTTATCAATAATCATCGTATCAAATGCCCTTCAAGGGTCAAATGGATCATCATAAAATGAGGGGTCAATGGCTTCATCTCCAGCTGCAACTATATCTAGATCCTCATCCTTGGAACCCAAACTGTTTCCACTAGTCCCATATGCTGCAATATCATCCTCCTCAACATAAGAGATTAGATGAGTGAAATATCTTTTATTAAGTTCCTTTTAGAGGTACATCAGAAAAAAAAGAAAAAAACATAGTCTTTAAAGTTGTTTTAGCCCAGGTCCTATTGGATTCACTATGGGTTCGTCTAAGTTCGCTCCAACGAGGACCCGGGCGAACCCACATGTCATGTCCCCAATTTTTGCCCTTCCTTAGTGACAACATTTTTAGCAAGGTTGGTCTATTATCTGGTTCTCATAGGCCAACAGAGCATAGAGGGAACCAACCCAGGGGCTTTGAGAGTCATGCATGAGCTTCCCAAGTAGTTTGGAGCAATAGACAACAGTTTCCTACAATTTAGGAGGGATTCCTAATTTGTAGGGATTGACTAGGAGTGGTCTAGGAGGCATTTGGAGACCTCGGCGAACGTTTTGGAGACTTAGAGTGCATCTCCTATTTTTTAAGACGAACTCCCAGTTTAGTGACAGTTCTCTCAGAGGTGCACACAGTAGGGGAGTCATTGGGACTCAATTTTGGTTGATTGGGGCTGTCTCCTACTTTTTAGGAGAATCACTAGATTTTAGGGATGGACTGCCAGTTGACCCATCTTGTTCGGCATCAGTCACAGACAGGTGACAAGGTCAAATTCATGTTTGATTGGTCATTTTGGGCCTTTTGGGACCATTTGGGAAATATTTTAATATATTTAAATATTTCCTAAGTTGGTGATTAAATAAATTAAAATAAGGTTAATCATATAACCATTTTGGAGTAATAAGGGGATTTTGGCTTCAGTTGATTAGGTATACCTATGTGTTATAGCTCGTTGGAAAGGTCTCGAATTATTATACATGATTTTTACTATCTGTAGACATTTTGGTGCCTTCAGCTATGGAATTTTAATAAAGTAATGTTTTTCCTATAGCATGGATGACTTTAATTGGGAAAATGTTATTTTATTATATTTTATTTAAAGGGCAAAGTGTAATTTTCCTTTAGGGTTCAATTTACAATTGGAAGGGGATATAAGGAGATGGAGACCTAATTTCTTATTATCTTTTGCATATTGAAAAACTTGTTTTTGTGAATTGGCTCTGAGAGAGCAATTCTTCATCTGGGACGCAAACTCCAGGTTCTAGATTGGCTGGGACGTAGCCCTCAGCAGTTATTGGCATTGGATTCTTCAGACAGTGTGCATTGCTATCAAGGATAGAGTACACCATTCTTTATTATGGATTCAGGTTGCAGATTTATGGTTTCAGCATTACAGATTGATTCTTTCAGCTGGGACGTGATTCTTTGCAGTCTTACGGCTGCCATTTGTAGCAGTTTGGCATCATTGTTGGATGTAAGCTCCTTGGAACTGCATTGGATTTATTATTTGGCTTTATAAATCAGAAATCTGCCTGGTACGATTTATAGCAATTCTGATTTGGCTCTATGTTCTTATTTATTTTCAGTCTCCTCTCATGTTTATTGTTCATTATTCATTACTATTGTGAAAACTATCAAAAATCACAAAACAAAAACAAAACCTTCTGCAACTTCTGTCTATTCTCAAAGACCATCAAAGAAATCACAGGAAAATATAGTTTATTAATTTAAAAACTACAACAAATCAGCAAGGGCATCTATCAGGGATCTTTCAGTGGTATCAGAGCCTACATCCTGCCAGCCTGTAGGGTTTGTGAGAAATTGTCACAACAGATTTTGGCATCTGGGTATTAGATAAAAAGTTTTGATAATTCATTTCAGCATCTGGGTACTAGCTAAAAAGTTTTGATAATTCATTTTGGCATCTGGGTATTGGATAAAAGGTTTTGATAATTCATTTCAGCATCTGGGTACTGGCTAAAAAATTTTGATAATTCATTTTGGCATCTGGGTACTGGATCAAAAGTTTTGATAATTCATATTAGCAGTATAGGGTCGATTTTTGCACTGGCATGTTAGTTTTAGTTGGTCAACGTGGTAATTCATTATGGCAAAATTGTTAAGAGATATAACCCTGTGGAAAGAATGGGAACAGTCACAACAAAAATTCAAGCTTCAATTGCAGCAGTTCAATGATTCTATGTCAAGGAAATTTGGACATGCTAGTGGATCATCATCTTCTTCTAGAAAGGATCCATTGCCACTAGACAGGAAAACAGAAGTAATTAGCATACTTGAGGAGTATAATACTCTTCCTCAATATGTTAGGGAGAACTTTCATTTCAAAGATTACATTGACATGCATCCAAAAATTTGTCATAAGGTTAAGCTTGCAAAAAAAGAATAACATGCCATAGTTGATGATATGTTTTAATGTGAGAAAGAAGATTTGTGTCACCCTATCCATGTTCATGATAAAAACACCATAACGGATCAGTCACTTGCAGGGTATGCAGAAGAAAGGCATGAAGATGTGTTATCATTTGAGTTGCAGCCTATGAAAAACAAAAATCAGTCATCATGTGGGATTCCTAAAGAAGAAATAACTCTAGATCAGGAGGAGACACATAGCACACCATTGATTCATCAAGTTGATCACAAAATGGAAGAGATTACAATCATGGATCAGTCCATTAGGGATGCTGAAAGCATGTCTCCAAGGTCTGATACCTATTCTAATTTTTGCAACAGTAGCTCTAGTCATGTGGTATCATCCATTTCACATGAAGGTAATGAGGTTGTTGAGTCTTCCTATGATGGTACTCAGGTTAAGTGTGTTGCACATGAGATTTATATTGTGGATTTAAACCACAAAGGTTTTGATTGCGTTTACCCCACCTTGGAAGATGTGAAAAAGGCTCAAGAGACGTGCAATGGATGGTCACATAGAGCTAAGAAGGCCAAGATGCTTGCTGCCCAAGCAAGACAACACTTACAAGAGGTCAAGGAAAGATGCAATCAGCTTGATAATGCAAGAAGACAAAGAGAGTCATACATTAGTATGATTTAGAAAACCCAGTTTGGTCTAGTTTGCATCATGAAGTTTATGACGTTCCTCTTTTAAAGAGCCCCTTAAAGGCTCCAAACAATGATGATTTTAGTTTCACACTTGATGGACCAGCCACAAGTGTTATTTTCATTTGTGTGGAATGGAACATTATTGATTCTGATTTGGTTAGTCATGCATCATCTACAATGGAAGGACAATTGTTAAGATCATATGAAGCATCTTGTCTTAAAAAGATGATTAGGGAGACTAAGAGGCTGCTTACTAAGAAGATATTGCATTTTTATAATGTTTGGTTTGTTTGGCATACTACACCTTGGAGTTTGTTAGTAATGAAAAACATATCAGTTATGGAGATAGAGGTATGGATCAGATTTTGGGCAGCTAAGGCAGTTAATGGGACATGTTATATTCGTTTGAACACACCCCATGGACCAGCACCTTTAGAGGAGTCACCTACCTTGGAAGGAGAGGCAAGAGAAGACCGCAAAAACATTGTGGAAAGGTATGAACATACTTCTGATTTTCTGACTTTGAACAGCAATTCTCTTTCATCTCATGAGTCAAACTTTGAACCTTGGGTTGGTTACATTCAAGTTGGGGTGTTCAAGTGTGAAGTTGATCCTTCCCTACCAAGAGTTGATGACATATTAAGTTGCATACCTAGTGGAACAGCCACAAAGAGCCTGTCTTTGTTGAGAATTAGAAACATCTCTCAATCATCAATGGGTTTATCACCTCTTCCATATGATAGGGCAGCAATGTACCTTTTGATTGAAGATTCAGACTTTTTAAATATTACATTGGGCTTTCAAGATCAGAATATAAGGGACTTCGTTGGTTACATGGTTAAACAAAACATTTACTTAACAACCTGTAATGAAGGCACACTAATTTGTGAAAATATAGGTAAAGTTGCAGCAGCTATTTGGAAGAGTTGGAAAAGTATTCAACAAACTTTCCTTGCCGATGATTTGCTCATTTGTGAATTCCTAACAACATTGGTTGTTGGTAGTAATTGTGGCTTCATTTGGAGTGAAGTTCTTAGTTGGTTGGATGAGGTACAGTTTCACGACACCAACATAATGAGTATCAACATGCCGGAGGGATGTGTCAGTGCAAAGATTTGGGATCTTGGTATCAACATGTGTCGGGCATTTCTTCAGTGGATTCATATTGAGTTGCTTCACTTTTGGTATATAGATGTTTACATCAGAGTAGCGCAATGGTTGGGTGGAGCAACATTTCTCAGATCGATATGGGATTCAGGAATTGATAATCCTACAATGGTGGGTACAAATGACACATGCTTTCGTTTTTCTCATGATGGCATACATACTTCATCTTCGAGTTTGTCATCTACATCCATTGATATGGCAGTGGTATCCTTGTTGATTGGTGATTCCATAGTCTTCGATTCTTTATGGACTAGTGGCTGTCCAAGCCGGAATCATTTACTACTTGACTTGGCATTGACTACATCCATGATTCAGTATGAGGGCATTGAGGAGTGTTTCTTTGGGACATTTGTTGTTTGGAATTGGTATGATGATGTTTATGATATCATTCGAGTTGCTGGTCAGAATTATAGCAGCATTGTTAGGTGGTCATGTGGGTTGGAATACTGGTTTATGGGAGTTCACTTTCACACCTTGCTGGTCTGCTTCATTGTATGTATGTTTCATGGAGTGCGGTTGAGATACTTCTTCATCTCATTCAGTACATTTGGTATTTTGGTTTGGGATTTGGGCCCTGGTCTCATTGATACATTGATGCTTCAGGGTCTTAATGAATTGCTTTACAACTTGTGGTTCACTAATATTTATATCAGAGCGACGAAGCGTCAGCATGGTGGTTCCCTTTTGAGGCAGATTTGGAATCCTGGAATCACTTGGATTTGCAATTCAACAGTTGAGGATGTGGAAGCCAATGTAGGCTTACTAGAGTTTCTGCCTTTAGTGTTCCAGTTTGGTTCTTTCGGAGAGCAGTTCATTGAGGAGTTGGTACAGTATTTGATTGCTCTTCCTTCAGGGGGTTTTCAGGAGGTTACTTGGGTGCAGTGCAGGACAATGTTTCTAGAAGATGGAACTACAAACCTTCCAGGATGGCTTGGGACCCTGGGATCATTCTTGGTTATGGTATGGACTTGCTTGATGTTTGTGGAGTTGGATTGACATTGCTTGAGGACAAGCAATCTTTGGGAAGGGAGGACTGTCATGTCCCCAATTTCTGCCCTTCCTTAGTGACAACATTTTTAGCAAGGTTGGTCTATTATCTGGTTCTCATAGGCCAACAGAGCATAGAGGGAACCAACCCAGGGGCTTTGAGAGTCATGCATGAGCTTCCCAAGTAGTTTGGAGCAGTAGACAACAGTTTCCTACAATTTAGGAGGGATTCCTAATTTGTAGGGATTGACTAGGAGTGGTCTAGGAGGCATTTGGAGACCTCGGCGAACGTTTTGGAGACTTAGAGTGCATCTCCTATTTTTTAGGAGGAACTCCCAGTTCAGTGACAGTTCTCTCAAAGGTGCACACAGTAGGGAGTCATTGGGACTCAATTTTGGTTGTTTGGGGCTGTCTCCTACTTTTTAGGAGAATCACTAGATTTTAGGGATGGACTGCCAGTTGACCCATCTTGTTCGGCATCAGTCACAGACAGGTGACAAGGTCAGATTCATGTTTGATTGGTCATTTTGGGCCTTTTGGGACCATTTGGAAAATATTTTAATATATTTAAATGTTTCCTATGTTGGTGATTAAATAAATTAAAATAAGGTTAATAATATAACCATTTTGGAGTAATAAGGGGATTTTGGCTTCAGTTGATCAAGTACACCTATGTGTTATAGCTTGTTGGAAAAGTCTCGAATTATTATACATGATTTTTACTATCTGTAGACATTTTGGTGCCTTCAGCTATGGAATTTTAATAAAGTAATATTTTTCCTATAGCATGGATGACTTTAATTGGGAAAATGTTATTTTATTATATTTTATTTAAAGGGCAAAGTGTAATTTCCCTTTAGGGTTCAATTTACAATTGGAAGGGGATATAAGGAGATGGAGACCTAATTTCTTATTATCTTTTGCATATTAAAAAACTTGTTTTTGTGAATTGGCTCTGAGAGAGCAATTCTTCATCTGGGACGCAAACCCTAGGTTCTGGATTGGCTGGGACATAGCCCTCAGCAGTTATTGGCATTGGATTATTCAGACAGTGTGTGTTGCTATCAGGGATAGAGTACACCATTCTTTATTGTGGATTCAGGTTGCAGATTTATGGTTTTAGCGTTATAGATTGATTCTTTCAGCTGGGACGTGATTCCTTGCAGTCTTACGGCTGCCATTTGCAGCAGTTTGGCATCATTGTTGGATGTAAGCTCCTTGGAACTGCATTGGATTTATTATTTGGCTTTATAAATCAAAAATCTGCCTGGTACGATTTATAGCAATTCTGATTTGGCTCTATGTTCTTATTTATTTTCAGTCTCCTCTCATGTTTATTGTTCATTATTCATTACTATTGTGAAAACTATCAAAAATCACAAAACAAAAACAAAACCTTCTGCAACTTCTGTCTATTCTCAAAGACCATCAAAGAAATCACAGGAAAATATAGTTTATTAATTTAAAAACTACAGCAGATCAGCAAGGGCATCTATCAGGGATCTTTCACCACAGTCCAAACTAAGGACCCTACTCGGACCTGTAGCAGACCCGTGGGCGAATCTAGACCCATGCAGACCCGGACCCAAATCTAAGCAGTAGGGGACAAATCCGGCAACTTAGTAGAAAACCTTAAGTTTTCTCGTTTGCAAGAGTTTTGCGAGAAGTAGAGATATCTGCCACTTCTCAAATAGATTTTAATCTATGCTCAAAACAACAACAAAATCAGAAAACCTTGAAAAACACAGAAAAAAAATATTGAAAAAAGTTAAAAACACTAATTTCAAAACACTCAATGAGAAACCAAGCAAAAATCATAGTTTCAGTGGTTAGTTGGGTGGGGATCTTTCAGTGGTATTAAAGTTTGGATTAGTGTTACTAGACCCAAACTTGGCTTGGACTCGGAAAACTGATTTTAGACTTGGAGTCAAACTTATCATCCGCACTCGGCAAGAACTTCTTGGTTTATGATGACTAATCAAGCAAGTATTGTTAACTTGTCAAGCGTTTTCTCATTAAGCATTTCCCTAGGTTGACTGGTCAAGTATTTTTAAAGTTTACTTGTTAACCGAAATTGTTAAACCATCTAAAGATATAAATAAGTGGCGGTATAATGTAAAATGTATCAAACCATAATTTTCTCTTCACTAGATAATAAGATTGGACTTTTTGTTTGATAAACTAACCTGAAATTGGGTGAACCACTTTAAATTTATATCTTTTGTTCTACTTCTGTGTGCTTTATTCCTTTGCATTATTGGCTATATTTGCATGTAATTGTTAGATTAATGTCATCAATCCTAACAGGATTTACCAAATTGAAAAATCCAAGAAATTCAAAGATTTTAAGGATTTGAAACTTTTTCCATACTTCATTAATAAATTAACCTTAAAGACACAATAATTGGTGCACACAAGCAAGTTTAAATTGATCAAATTAGGATAAATGCAAATCTATGAAGGAAATAAGTTAAGTCAAATAGTAAATTAGAAATCTAAAATTTAAATAGTGTCACTATCAAAAGTCTACAAAATTCAAGGAATATGAAATCCATGGAATTAAAAGTTCAAACATATATCAAAATAAAAGCTAGAGTCTAGAAGACTAAGGCTTGGAGTAGCCTAGATATTAATGACCAATCAACCCAACAACCTTCACATTTGTATGCGTAAGATAGTTCCTAGAAGATTTTGCAGCCATGATATTTGCTTGTGTCTCAGGCTTAGCGACATCAATAGTATCATACTTCTTATATATTGTTTATATTTGGTCCTTAATTTATCAAAATGAGCTTATATACTATTAAAATCTCTTGTAATGTTCTAGATATAATAGGGAGAGAAGAGCTCAATCTAAATTGAATTAATAGAATTCCAGATTATAAATTCAGAAATTTAGCTATTAGTAATTGGCAGATAGAAATATCACTTCTGAGAATTTATATCTATATTGGATAGATACCCTTCATTAACATCATGTAATTTCACATTATCATGTAACCATTCTCATTCATTCTGCAACTATTGTTGTTTGTATTGACGTTAATGCTTGTCTTTCGTTCGATGCATTTCTAAATGCCTGCAGTGTCTATTACACTTGAAGTTGTCGATGCCTCTCTTGAGTATTCCCTCAATGGGTCCCGTTCCTTAAATGCTATTCTAATATGAATTTATGACCATTCATAAATGTGTTTATTTAAGATGCGCTGGTGTCCAAGTGGAAGTCTGTTTAGAACTGTAGATGACAAAAATAAAAGTTAAATAAATTGCAAGGGGCAAATCTAACCCATTAACACTGCACATGGAAAGTTACCAAAGCATAAGGGTGGGTAACACATTAAATACCCCTGACCCCATTTACATTAAGTAAATATAATGTTAAACTATATCGATGGTATTGCCAAGGCATAAGATTAATGTCTAATTTGTGAGACTGACATTTGGGAAGCTAAAATAAGTTATAATCACATATGAATAACAATTCATATTTGATGCATGTGTTACCATAAGAAATGGTATCCGTGACTATAATTTTGAAATATATAATCTATAAGAATATAATCAAGTTTGGATATTTCCAATAACAATAATAGGAGTTTGGATATTTCCAATAACAATAACAGGAATATAAGTAATATACATATTAGGCAAAAGCCTACAAAAATTGTGGGCCTCTCATCGCGGAGGACTTGGGTTCAAATCTACTCGAGATTAACACATTATAATAATTAATCTTAACAATAACAATAAACAATCTAAGCTTCGGGCAATTACCTATCAAAAATATACATATATATGCATATTATTATGTAAAGATATTATTTGATGTTGGGTCAATACTCATACCATTATTAAGTGTAGATTTAGCTTTCTAATATTATTACTACACATAACTATTAAATATGATTATCTCCAACTTTACTATTATTTGGTCTTTGGCAAAGTGTATAATGTCCTCAGGGAGGAGCTTGCATAAATCCAATCTAAGGGTCTACCCAATAGAGGGTACGGGTCAGTGATTTGTAAATCTTTGTGAAACAGACTTGGACCTGTAAACTTTGACAAAGTCCTAATATGGTATCTAGGCAACTTGGTTAACCTCTTTATCCTTTGATCCCAACACCAAATAATAATATCATTTGACAAGTAAAATTACAACTGAATATTTTGATTGATTAAACAATCATTTATAATAATGAACCCCAAAAGGAGACATTACAATTGGTATCCGAGAATGATCTTGTCATCCTACAAGGAAAATACAATATTAAACATTTCAAACTATTGAATATTGGTGATAAAGAAGCCTGGAAAAATGATTAGGCAAATGATGAATATAAATTCATGAATACAAGTGATTTATTGTCAAGATGGGAGAGGCAAAGTATATCCACTCAAGATATTTAGTTCTCAAGATGGGTAATGACATGCTAATAAAGAAGCCTGGAAAAATGATTAGGCAAATGATGAATATAAATTCATGAATACAAGTGATTTATTGTCAAGATGGGAGAGGCAAAGTAAATCCACTCGAGATAGGTAGATCTTAAGATGGGTAATGACATGGGTTCCAATACCTTGAGGAAAGATTCCAAGATGGGGGAGGACATGGTTTTGAATGCCTGGAGGAAAGAATCAAAGATGGGTAAGAACATGATTCCAAAAGCTTTGAGGAAAGAGTCCAAGATGGGTATGAACATTGAGTCCCAATACCTTGAGGGAGGTTACTCGTAGATAAGTATCTAGCACCCTGTGACATTGAGATTTTCATCCTCTTAAGGAGGTGATGTATGAAACAAAAAGGACTTGAGATCAATATTCTAACCTATTCAATCTATTTCATTAAATGAATCATCAAGGAAAATACATTGAAACTATAAAGATCAATCAAACAATATCTTTCAATCCATCATACATTCACCCTTCAATCATAAAATCATAAATCAAATGATGCTTTTGGCAACTCACCACCCGAAACACTATGAATTACATTTAATGATCCACAATATGTCATTCTATATGAAACAATCACCAAAACCTATAAACCCTCTAATTTAAATTACTTATGTCATTTGATATATACACTTATTAATTTACGTTTTCACTCAAATATATATTGTTCAAATCAAACTTGGAAATTGAAAGGGAATTAACAAGAATCTAAGGGTTCATCAACGATCCAACATATTAAATTGAAATTATATTTGCTTCAGGAACAAGCAATTTCGGGAGGGTGGGACAATAATATCCCCTTTGAAAATGCAATAGCTAATTGAATATTAACTAATATCACTAATAATAAATAAATATGTCAATATAATAGATATAGGTATATATGTATGTCATAATTAGACCTTATGTTTATCAATATTTAATATAAAATAATATCATTTCATTATTAATAATTATATAAAAACCCTACTTAAATAAGCTATACTAACTTAACTAGCAAACAAAACAAATATAACCTAATCAAATTTAATAAAAATAGCACATTGGCCATTACCCATATGAAACGATATGACCAAGTTGTACTAAGATATAAATTCGGGCTCAGTCGTAATACAGAAAGAACCCACCAATGGGCAAATACCGAAAGGGACAAACAAAAATAAAAGTTAAATAAATTGTAAGGGGTGAATCTAACCCATTAACACCACACATGGAAAGTTACAGAAGCACAAGGGTGGGTAACACATTAAATACCCCAGACCCATTTTACAGTAAGTAAATATAATGCTAAACTATATCGATGGTATTGCCAAGGCATATAATTAATATATAATCTGTGACACTGAAATTTGGGAAGCTAGGATAAGTTATAATCACAAATGAATAACGATTCATATTTGATGCATTTGGTACCCTAAGAAATGGTATTGGTGACTATAATTTTGAAATATATAATCTATAAGAATAGAAGCAAATTTGGATATTTCCAATAGCAATAATAGGAATATAAGTAATATGCATATTATTATGTATAGATATTATTTGATATTGGATCAATACTCATTCCATTATTAAGTGTAGATTTAGCTTTCCAATATTATTAGTACACAGAATTATTAAATATGATTATCTCCAAATTTACTATTATTTGGTCTTTGGTAAAGTGTATAATGTCACCATGGAGGAGCTTGTATAAATCCAATCTAAGGGTCTACCCAATAGAGGGTAGGAGTCAGTGATCCATAAATCTTTGTGAAACTGACTTGAACCTGTAAACTTTGAGGGAGTGCTTCGATGATATCTAGGCAGCTTGGCTAACCTCTATACTGTTCGATCCCAACTCCAAATAATAATATTATTTGACAAGCAAAATTACCATTACGAGTATTTTGATTGATTCGATAATCATCTACAATAATGGACCCTAAAAGAGGGCATTACACACTCCTAGATTTTTGAGAATCAACCTTCCCCCTTAGAGACATCCTCTTGCTCCTCCAACCCAAAAGGGGAAATGAGCAGGTCATGCTCAATTGAACTAGCATAATCAACTAGAACATGGACTTTGCATTGATCTTGACGGCCAAAATCACTAGCACAAGGGTTTTGTTTAGTTGGTTAGCCTTAGAGCTCTAAGATCCCTTGGAGGCCGAGATATGAGCCTCATTATGAGCACCAACATGAGGATCCTCTAAGTCAATATTTCATTCTCAATATCCAAACCCTCACCTTCAGCATACCTCTTATGGGAAGACTTCACAATATTCTCAAACTTTAGTTTCTTCTTTGACATCTTTGGCTCAAAAGAGACACTATCGTGCTCGTTAGCTTTCATCTCCACCCACTTCTCATCAAATACTTTTCCGTTTTTTCTAAAATTGTTCACAACAGAGGATGAGGAAATTGGGATATTTGAACCATCGTTTCTTGAGTGAATAAACTTTCTCTTACCCCAACCCTTAATCTGATTGGCTTTAATAGAAGACACAGGTGAGATCCCACAACAATGATCATAAATAAGAAGAATCAAGCCTTAATGAAGGATGTGCTTCTCAGGGTTCTTCCCATTCATGTTAAGGTTGTGTGCAAGACAGGAGAAGGAAATAGGGAAATGACATGAGGACTTTCTACCTAAAATGACCCAAAAAACAAAATCTTAGCTATGAATTGTAGTAAACCTCTCATCTACTGTAAAATATTCCATAACAGTCATGAGAACATTGCACCAAAAGGGCTTAATTTGTTTAGACTCACAAAAAAAAAAAACCTTAGCAAGTATGTCCCTTTCATCCTTTGTTTTAGGAAAAGTGTTCATAGCCTTATTAGAAATTTTGCTTTCCTTGAAAAACTTCATGCCTATCATTGAAGCCCCATGATCTCCGTAGTAAATCTCTAATCAAGGGAAACAGTCTTACCGCAAAGTGTAATAGTGTAATTACTCCATCCTTCCATTATGAGTTTCGTAACCTTCTTATTGTAGCTATGGAGTCTCTCCAAATAAGGAGAAACACCCTCCTTATGAAACTTTCTCTAGAATTTCTTGTCCTACTTCAAATCTTCACAAGTTGTAGGTTCTTCCCTCTTGAGATCTTCTCCTAAATTGCAGTTTGCATAGATTCAAGTCCTATTGATTGCCTTCGCAAAAAACACCACTCCAAATGTGCGAAGAAAGTATTAGGCTTTAAACCAAGCAAAAGACCCAAGTAAGATGAGGGGAGATCAACAATGGTGCATCCTAATATATTAGAGATCTTTCTTTGGCTTTCCGCAGGAATATTAATAAAAAATAAGAAACTTTTATTCTAATTGATCAATTGTCCAGTATCCATGGAGTAAGTATTTAAAGTTGCTATCATGTTTCTAGCTTCCTTGACAATAGAGGCACCCATCTTAATAGTGTCACTCACAAATTTCTCATGCGAGCAAGTATGATTGGATGAAGAAGGCTTGATCCCCTGCAACTCTCCCAAACCAAGGAGTCTCTAAAAATATCTTTTAAGGCATTCATCTAAGGTGCCAAAAAGGATAGGGGAGATAGGATCTCCCTCTCTAATCCCTCTAGAAGAATTAAAAATTTGAGAAGAGGACCCATTAATGATGACAGCCATTATCGAGGTGGAGATGAGTTACATAATTAGGTGGATAACCATACTATCAAAGGCCTGAAGAACTTTCCTAAGGAAGCATCAGTCCACCCAATCGTACAGTTTGGAAAGATCAAGCTTCATGAAGAACACATTTTTGTTGGAAATTTGAAAGGAAGTGGATGTTCTCGTGCATAGTAATGACAAAATCCAAAATTTGTTGGCAAGGGACAAAGTCGTTCTAATAGGGAGAGATGACAGCCGGAAGAATCTTGAGCAGTCTAGAGGTGAGCACTTTAAAAATAAATTATAGGAATTACAAAGGTTGATCGGTCTAAAACAAAGTAAGGAATCAGCTTCAGGCTTCTTAGGAATGAGAACAAGAAAAGTGGCACTGATTTCCTTCAGGAGAGTTTTAGCCCCAAAGAACTCTTTGATAGAAATTCAAACATCTTTCTTCGGGATGTTCCAGAGTTTTAGGAAGAAAAGGCAAGAGGAGCCATCTAGCCTGGAAGCCTTGTCCCCCTCGATAGAGAAAACAACTTCTTTTATCTTAGAGGAAGAGGGAAAGGAAGACAAAAACTTGTTTTGATCCTCGTTCACGATGGAGGGGATAGTAGCAAAAAGGCGATTCTAATCATCAAGATTCAAGTCCACCTCCAAAGATAGCAAAGCAAAGAAAAACCTGAACATCTCACTCTAAATCTCCACTTCATTGTTGATTTTACCCCTATCAGTCATGATATGAGAAGTGCTATAAGAAGTTTTGTGCTTAAGAGCAGTCAAATGGAAGAATCTAGTATTTCTATATCCTTCTTGCAGCCAAAGAGCATGAGACTATTGCTTACAAAAGGTCTCTTCTTTGGAAATAATGTCATTGTATTTGACAAAGATACCATTCTCCCTATCTATAGGTTTTGAAAGGACCCTTAAATCTGGATAGTATCTTGAACCTCTTTGAGTTCAAGTTGGATTTCACTTTTTGATGCAAACATGTCTCCAAACACCATTTTGTTCCACTTTCTAACACTTTGTTTAACAAATCTAAGTTTCTTGGCAACCCTAAACATGCCAATACCATCAACTTTATTATTCCACCATTCTTTGAGCTTATTTTCAAATCCTGGATGAGACAGCCACATTTTCTCAAATCTAAGAGGAAAGTTTCTCTTAGCAATCACCTAATCAGCAATAACAGATATATGGAAGTGATCAAATCCAATCCTAGAGATAGAGGTAAGAGAACAGATATATTTTACTAACTAGTCATTGGAAATGAAAGCTCTATCCACTCTATCTTGAATTAAGTAATCTATCAGTCTTTTGCTAGACCAAATGTAATTGTTCCCCTTAAGATCTACGTCCATCAGAGCTTCTTGACTAAATAAATTCCATATGATCCAATCTACCATCCACCTGAGTAGCCATCCCTCCAAACTTTTCACTATCACAAAGAAGAGCATTGAAATCTCCCATGATGAGCCAACTAGTGTTCTAAAAAATTTTCCTCCAACCAACAAGGTTGTTCTAGAATTTGACTCTACCAGACATTGTGTTGGGAGCATAAATATTAGAGGTAACCCAAGGATTGATATGATATGATAGATTTTAATAACGTCCATAAGGCTAAAGTAGCCTATGGAACCTACACAATCACCCCCCCAAGGCAGGAGCAAAACTAATCTAGCTGCAAAGTTTTCGTTAACTTGTCTCTCATTTAAGCTCATCAATGGACAAGTAGGAGATAATTTCCACAGCAAGTCAAACTGTGATATTGCTAGCAGGATTTAACTGTGTGATTTTGAGTCAAACTCATCGACCCATGTTTCATGAGTAGTGATTCAACATGAATCTATCTCTCATGAGAATAAATGGAACACTTAGCACTCATTGGATCTAGGTGATGCTCACAGGGGTGAAGCACCGGGACTTCCTAGTACTACTCCAGCCTGAACGTGCTTAACTATAGAGTTTCCTCCATGGTTAAACCCAAAGCTTGCAAACCTCGTTTGCAAGCTTTGGGTTTAACCATGGAGGAAACTCTGTAGTTAAGCGCGCTCAAGCTGGAGTAGTACTGGGAAGGGTGACCTCCCAGGAACATGAATCTATCTCTCATGAGAATAAATGGAACACTTAGCACTCATTGGATCTAGGTGATGCTCACAGGGGTGAAGCACCGGGACTTCCCAGTACTACTCCAACCTGAGCGCGCTTAACTACAGAGTTTCCTCCATGGTTAAACCCAAAGCTTGCAAACCCCGGTGCTTCACCCCTGTGAGCATCACCTAGATCCAATGAGTGCTAAGTGTTCCATTTATTCTCATGAGAGATAGATTCATGTTGAATCACTACTCATGAAACATGGGTCAATGAGTTTGACTCAAAATCACACAGTTAAATCCTGATAGCAATATCACAATTGTCTCTCCTTCTTTGAAGTTTGATAATTAGAGTTGTTCTCTTCACTTGATCTTCCTCGAATAAGTAGTTGAAGTCCTTGTTCTATAATATCTTTGTATAACCAGATCTGATGTCACTGTATGCCAAGCAATTCTTGACAAAGTGCTGCTCTGTCTCTACTACTCCCATATTACAAAATAAACACGTTCTGTCTACCCACTCTTCCTTTGGAACTTGCCATCTACCAATTTCACATCACAACTGGTGTCAACTAGTTATGAGTTGCGCCATCAGCATTTTTGCTTTCCAATTAATAGGTGCTCTTATATAGGCCTTTTCACCATGACTAGAAGTGGGGTTAAATTCTTTAATGTAATAAGATTTTTTCTACCCTATGTGCCTTGCCCATAAAATATTGCAAAATTTTTCCATGACAAATTTCTTTATTTCTTTAATGCTATCCGGGCAAGTATGGATGTCGATATTCCATTTTCGCATCCATTTGTCATTTTGCTTCATCCATGTGGTTTTTCGCCTGGCAAGTTTTTCATCTATGACTAGCTTGGGCTAGCGATGTGTTTCTAGACCTTGGATTTTCTTTAAATAGCTTAGTATCTAGACCAATGCGACGGCTTCTACCGGAAAGGAACCCACCTCTGCAAATAAGATCTCATACGGCACTGTTGTCTTGACTTTAAGATTCCATGTGATAAAGTGTTTTTGAATTCTTTCTACTTGTCGCCATTTATGTTCGGACATACTACCACCCCACACTTCACATCCCTATAGAATAACCAGAGTGACCAGCAAACCAAAAAGAATTTTCATGGTCGTCCAATCCCATAATTTTGCATTCCGACACCTGTTTTGTAGGGAATATAACGCCTTCCAGCCCCCTTGGACCTTTTTTGATCTGCATGTATCTCAATTGAGTTTGTTATGAAAATCTATGCCCAAGTATTTGTACTCCACAATCTCAAGAAGGTTACCGTCAAATAAGAACTCGTCTTATATACCCCTATTCTTCTTCAGCGAGAAGATCATAACTTTGGTTTTGCTGGTGTTCACTTGCATTCCCACTTCATGGCAAAAACTTTCTAGTGCTTTCAAGTGTTCTTTCAAATCTTTAGCCATTCTAGCAAATATGATGAGATCGTCTACATATAAGAGCAATCTTATCACAAAGCGGTCCAGCTGTACCCCTTCACCATTGGTCTTGTTTATCCATTCTTCTAACTTGTCAATATAGAGCCTGAATAATGTTGGAGAAAGCGGACACCCTTGTTTAACCCCAATGTTGCTGCCAAAATCCTCTGATAGCCCTTCCATCGTTCTGATTTTACCTTTGACCTTCTCATACAATCTGTAAATAGCAAACCTAAGTTGTTTAGGAACTTCCAACTCTTCCATTTTGTCCCAAAGTTTGTTACGTGCCAGTGTGTCAAATGCTTTTTTAAAGTCCATGAAACAACAGAAAGCCTCGGCCCCCTGAGTGTCCCAAATTTTCTCTATCAAATATCTGAGAGTGATGTTGTGATCTATAATAGAGTGTATTAGTCTAAAGCCTACTTGCCCTTTTGCTCTTTTGCCTTTTGTTTCAGCCCATTTACTGATTTTTTGTTCTACCATGCTACCAAATAACATTCTGAAGAGTGGATTGATCATGATGGTTAGATAATTAGAAGGGTTGTTTATATCTCCGCTTTTGTGGAGTGGGATCACCACACTTGTCCAATTTATAGGGAAGCCTTCTCTATTGACACTGTTGAAAATCTTAGTGATGTGTGTTGCCAGGGTTTCAACACCCCATTTTAAGTATTTAGCTTGTAGTCCATCTATATCTTGCGGTTTACCAGCAACTAACCTCCTTATGCCTTGAATAATATCCTTTTGGATGAATAACTCATTTGTAGTCTCGGTTACCATGGTTCTATGTTCTCCTAAATCACACTCGTAGAGGGTCTTGGCATATTCCAACCATTTGGTTCCTATGATGTTCTCTATCTGTGTTTTAATCTGCTGAAGCTCTTTCCAAAACTTTCTGGGGCTGCTTTTACCAAGATTAATCAACTTGATTCTTCTCATACTCACATACTCCTCTTTCTTCTTTTTAATCGGCTCATCATATTCCTTTCTACTTTCTCTGTTAATGTTCTTTTTCCAACTCCTTTTTGCCATTTTGCACTCCTCATCAAACCACAAATTGGCCAAATAAGTGTTCTTGGCTTCTCTTGTAGCCTTAGATCTTTTACACTCCTCGAGGGCTTTAATGATAGTAAGAATAAGATTATCCTTGTCCATAGAATGTTGTTTTTCAGACTTGACATGCTTTCCCTGAACCCTAGGCAGCCGCAAAAGAGTCTAGGAAAATATTATGGTTTTCTTGTGTCATTAAAACTTTGTCAGTCAAAATCATATTCCTCTTCTATAAAGGTTTTGAGACAATATGTTGATCTTTAAAGTGGGTGGCTACCCTTATCAAGATAAGGTTATGGTCAGACTTTAGCTCCATGGGGCAATCCTCTATCTCAAAGTTAATTATCTTTGCGACATAGTCTTGCGAGCATATGACATAATCTACAACACTTTGCCTATTGTGCCTTTTGCATGTGATTCCACCCGATTTTTCCATACCATTGCATATGACCATGTTATATAGGCAGCATAAGCCTAGTAATTCAGCCCCAAAGTGATTAACCTTTCCGGTGCCATCCTACAATGATCTTTCTGATTTTTGTGTCCCTTCTTCTTCTAGCCAAACTGGGTCTCTGCTTTCTTTGTAACTCCCCTTAAGATTGAGAGTTTGGTTGTTTGCTGTTCTAGCATTGAAATCATCTATTATCATTATTTCCCCTAGAGAGTTAAAGGCTGCTATGTGTTTTTTGAGAGCAACCAACGGTCTGCTCGATCCAATCTATGTTTTTTATAAATTTTTGAGCCTTTTGGGGCAAAGTAGCAGACAACCACCATTGTAGAAATCTGATTCTCTGTTATTTTAATTCATATATACTGCTTGTTTACATCTTCTTTCTCCAAGTTTATAAATCTCCTCCAAGTTTCTTTGATTAGAACAATGATGCCTCCATGCCCCTTACCATTTTCTATCTTCCCGTTCTACAATTATATATTTTTATACCCCTCAAAATCTGGAACCCTACATCCATCATGTTCATGGGTCTCGGTAAGCATAATGATGTCATTATCTTTAGCTATTGGCCCTAACCCAAGTCCTCTTCTCTAAGGATAACCTCTACAATTCCAGCTGACTATAGTTATATGTTCCTGGGTAGACCCGAGTTCCTATTTATTATGTGTGATTTTGTCAGTGATTTGGGCTCTGCCATTTTGTAGCCAAGCCCATTTGCTGTTTTCTCTTGTTGTTTTCATTATTTCCCATTCCTTCCTTCTTTCTTCCTGCTAAGTTAAGGTGAGGTCATTATCAAGATATATGTGTGTGCCTCTAAGAAATTTCCTATTACTTAAGATGTTGTTTTTGTCCCCTCTATTCTTCATTGTCACTCTAACATATCTGTCCTTGCCTCCTCTTATCCATTTCCCCATTCTCTATGCTTGTAAGTGGTGCAGGAGCACCCCATCAAAACAAGGAGTCATAAGGTCTTCTCCCATCAAAATGAATAGTTTTAAGGTCTTTTTTTAGCATGTTTGGTTGTTTTTAGGCTTTCTTGCATTTATATCCTATTGTGTGAACCCTTTAACAACTTTGGTATTTCTATAAACCGGTTGATTCGTGAGGTCACAGGGGTCTACTAGTCTCCTAGAGTTTTGTTAGAAGTCATAGAAGGTGTTAAAATCTTTAGAAGTCTTCATAAAGTCATAAAAAGCAAAACAAAGTTGCATAACTACAGCAATAATGCAACATTTATGCAATAATATGGATTTTTGTTTGTAATGGTTCCCTCCAATGATCACAACCTTTGAAAATCGGTTGGACCAATTGGAGGAAGGTCTTCATAAGCCCTAACAAACGGGTGGAAGACATACATTGTACTTTTTCTTTGAAATCAATAAAGAAACCATCATTTTTCCTGAAAAAAGATTGTTTTTTCGTGCATTGTACGGACTATACGGATCAAGGGGCCTGGAGAGTTAGTTTTTATTGAAGCCTACAGAGTCACCTTTCTAATGAGCCTACTCTAAGCTCTTGATTCGCTGGGAGGTTGGAGATATAAAGTTTCTTGTAAAAGTTGCTCTCAAACCCTAACCACCAAGTGTTTTGGAAAAAAATGCTGATTTCTCCCATTTCCACCGTTGGAAAATTCTGATTTTTGGTGGGATGGGAGGTTGTCAAATGTACATTAAGATTTTGGTGGTTTCTAGGCTGGACCAGATGGTGGCTGTACAGAATTTGCACAAATGAGTTGGCATCCTCATGTGACAACTCTGCTGCATTATGAAACTCGTTGATTTGCATGCCTCGGGGTTTGTTCCAGTAAGTGAAACTTTGGAATCTGCCTTCCCTTGTCCTAACCTAATCATTGGATGCATTGGTTTGGTCTTTCTCACTAGATTTTTGGTACTTCCTTTGTTAAGGTGACCTAATTGGGGCAATTAGGCCTGTATAACAGTCCAGTTTTGGAAGGCTTGTAAATGGCTTCAGCACTTGCCCTTTTGGGGATATAACAAACTCAATAAAAGGTACTTGGAATGTTAATTAGTTCCTGAGGTCTTTGGGAAGATATTGTACTTGTTGCCTAATTTGTCTTTGGAAGGGTTAGTAGCCTAGATGTTGCATTATCAGGACAGAGTCATGAAATCCGTGTTTAGGTTGTTGTTTGGCCTTGATTCTTTGGTTTCAGTGTTATGTTGAACCCCTTAACATGCTGATCAACCTTATATGTGAGAATCCATCATTCATGGGGTGTGAAGCCAAGTTTGCTAGTGTAAAGTTGTATGGATTAATGATGATCCATTAGTGTTATTGTTATGTCAAGGTGTAGAAGTTTGGGTGTATAATTTGTCCTGTTGGATTCATATCAGCATTGTGCTTATTGTACCCTAAACTCTGCATCAATTGGTATTAGAGCCTTGAGATCTAAAGGCTTAAAGTTTTTTCATCATGTCTAAAGAAGAGGGAGATGGATTGTCATCAAGGATGACAAATGCTAAGATTGTGAAGTAATTGAGGGAGCAAAAACAAAAGGAGACTGAGAAAAGAAGCAGGGATGATCTCAGGAATACTGAGATTATGCAGATAAGGGATGAGATAATCAAGCTTAAGGCAGGGCTTGGAAGGAGCAGTGGGAACTCTGGTGATCTTGAACAAGGAAGTGATGATGAACCCCTTTTGGAGGAAGAAGAAGAAGAATGCCCTCCAAATCAAGGCTACTTGTAACGACTCTGAAGTCCATGGAAAGGAGATCCTTGGATGCTAAGTTTGATTTGCCCACTTATGATGGGAAGATGGATCCTGATGCTACAGTGGATTGGGTGAATGCCCTAACAAGTTTCTTTGATTGTGAAACTATCCCTGAAAATTAGAAAGTGAAGATAGCCAAGTCAAGGCTAAGAGGGTCTGCATTGGTATGGGGGAACTTTATCCAAGATGATAGGGTAAAGAGAGGCAAAAATGAAGTGTCCACATGGAAGAAAATGGTGGCCTTGCTCTGAGAAGCCTATGTACCTGTTGATTATGAAGTGCAACTCCATAAGAGGAGGATTGGATTGAGACAAAAAGATATGGATGTCTCAACATATACTGGAGAATTCCACAATCATGTGATGAAGTCTGGTATTGTAGAACCAGAGAACTTGAAGCTTGAAAGGTATTTGCAAGGGCTGAAATTGTCAATTCAAGATGAATTGAGCCTAAACACCATAACCTGTGTCCAAAAATGTTTCATGTTGGCTTCCAAGGTAGAAGAAAGGTTCAAGAGGAGGAGTGAACAAGGTGGAAGACGTAGAGGAAGGAATGACAGATCAAGAACAAACTCTTGGAATAAAGGGAAATCAGATAAATCAAAGAAGTCCTCTGATCAAGAGGCTAAAGAACAAGGAGAATCAAGTTCAAGGGGATATGCAAGAGGCAGAAGATCCTTTGGCAGGGGTAGAGGAAGGTCTGATGGGCCTCCAAAGTGTTTCAACTGCAATCAAATAGGCCATTACTCCAACAAATGCCCGGAGAAAGAAAACAAGAATGAAGGTGAAAGGAGAGCTCAACTGGTCTGTGAGGAAAGAGCCCTTGAAGTAGAAGAAGGCATAGCATTGATGATGAGACAAGCAGTTTTGCAAGTGCCACATACTCAAGAGCCTCCACAAAGAAAGAATTTGTTTAGAACAAGGGTCAAATGCCAAGGGAAGGTATGTAATATGCTCATAGATTTTGGTTCCACTGAAAATTTAGTTTCTAGGGAAATGGTGCAGAAGTTAGAATTGGTTAAGACTCCTCATCCTTTCCCTTATCATGTTTCTTGGCTCACCAAAGGTCAACAAACCCTTGTGACTGAACAAACCATGATGGAGTTCTCCTTGAGTGACTTTAAGGATACTGTCCTATGTGATGTAATGGAGATGGATGCTTGCCATCTGCTGCTTGGCAGACCTTGGCAATATGACATGGATGCCACTTATAGTTGCAGGAAGAATACCTATACTATAATCAGGGATGGCAAAACTTATACTTTGAAACCCTTGCTTGATCAAAAGCATAAAAAGGAGCCTTTAGTTGTTGTAAATGAAAAAGAGATGTTTGAAACCATTAAGGAATTCAGACCAGGGGTATGTGCTGATCCATAAACCAAGGGAGGAAACAAAGTCTGATAAAGTTAAACCAATCCCCAAAGAGGTGCAAAAACTTCTTGAAGAGTACCATGAGATAGTAGAAACTGATCTACCTTCTTCCTTGCCACCAATTAGAGATGTCACTCATCAAATAGACTTTATACCCGGTGCTTCCTTGCCCAATAAGACCCCTTACAAGATGACACCTGCACAGAATGCTGAGATTGCTAAACAAGTCAGTGAGCTGCTAGGAAAAGGTCTGATACAAAAAAGTCTGAGTCCTTGTGCAGTGCCTGCTGTTTTGGCTTCAAAGAAAGATGGCAAATGGAGATTGTGTACTAACAGCAGGGCAGTCAATAAGATCAATATAGGTTTCCAATCCAAGGAATAGAGGATCTACTCAATCAACTAGAGGGTGCTTCCTACTTCTCAAAAATTGATTTAAAATCAGGTTACCATCAGATAAGGATAAAGCCAGGGGATGAATGGAAAACAGCAAATAAAACAACAGAAGGTTTGTATGAGTAGCTTGTTATGCCATTTGGATTAAGCAATGCACCTTCAACCTTTATGAGGTTAATGAATGAAATTTTTCAAGACTATAATGGAAAGTTCTTGGTTATCTACCTTGATGATATACTGATATTTAGCTGTAGTTTGGAAGAGCACCTTAAACATTTGAGCATGGTATTCAAAAGATTACAAGAACATAAACTCATTATCAACCTTGAAAAGTGCAACTTCTTTCAAAAGGAACTTACCTTCTTAGGATTTGTGATCTCTCAAGGCACTTTGAAGATGGATCATTCAAAGGTTGAAGCAATAGTTAACTGGCCTCTTCCTAAAACACAAAGTCATGTTAAAAGCTTCCATGGGTTAGCCACATTTTATACGAAGTTTGTGAAGAATTTTAACCATGTATGTGCTCCAATTTTTAATACCATTAGAGGGAGAAAGGTCAAGTTTGTGTGGACAAAACAAGCCAATGATGCCTTTGAATACCTTAAATCTAGGATTGCACAATATCCTATACTAACCCTCCCTGATTTCAACAAGGTTTTCACAGTGGAAACAAATGCTAGCAACCTAGCTATTGGGGCAGTCCTAAGTCAAGATGGCAAACCAGTTGCATTTTTCTCAGAAAACCTAAATGATGCCAAGAAGAAATACTCCACTTAGAACTTTATGCCATGGTTCAAGCTCTTAGAAAATGGAGACATTATCTCCTACCTAAGGAATTTGTAGTTTTCACAGATAACCATGCACTAAGCTACCTAAACTCACAAGATAAGTTGAATGTCAGGCACCTTAAGTGGATGGAACAGTTGCAGGCATATTCCTTCAGCATTAAGCATAAAAAAGGTCAAGCCAACAAGGTGGCTGATGCATTGAGTAGGAGGATCACTTTGGTGCCGCAAATCCAACTCCAAAGCATTGGGATAAGTGTTCTTAAGGACCTTTATAAAGATAATACTGATTTTGGCCATATTTATGAGGTTTGTACTACATTGGTAGGCAGGTATAATACTGATTTCTCTGAATTTCTCATCCAAGATGGCTTACTTTTCAAAGGACGTCAGTTATGTATTTCTAGATGTTCTATGAGGGATAATATTATTAAAGAAAAGCATTTTGGGGGAATGAGTGGACATTTTGGTCTAGATAAAACATTAGAGGCAGTTAGGAGGTATTACCATTGGCCAAAATTGCAAAATGATGTAAGAAAATTTGTGGAAACTTGGGTCATATGCCAACAAGCCAAGGGAACATCCACTAACCAAGGTCTTTACCAACCTCTTCCTATACCTTCTAGGCCATGGAAAGCTATCTCAGTGGACTTTGTTATGGGACTTCCAAAGACAAAACAAGGGTATGATAACATTTTTGTTAGCAAAATGGCACACTTTATGCCCCGCAAGATTACTCATGATGCATCACAGATTGCACAATTATTCTTCAAGGAAATTGTTAGAATTCATGGGTTGCCTGAGTCTATTGTGTCAGATAGGGATGCCAAATTGACATTTTTGGAGAACTTTGCATAAGAAGTTGGAAAAATATTTGCAATATAGTTATGCTTATCATCCTCAAACGGATGGGCAGACAGAAGTCATAAACAGATCTCTTGGCAATCTCCTTAGGTGTTTGACAAAACAGTACACTCAAAGTTGGGATCTTTTGTTGCCACAAGCTGAATTTTCCTTTAATGATTCCTTGAACAGATCCATAGGTAAAACACCCTTCCAAACAGTCTATGGCATGCACCCCAAGGGTCCTATGGAGTTGAGGAAACTTCCAAATGATTTTAAAATCAGTGCTAATGGAGAAGGGTTGGCAGAGATGATAAAACAAGTGCAAGAACAGGTAAAGGACAGTTTGGAGGAATCAGCACATTAGTATAAGGCAATGGCAGATAAGAGGAGAAGAGAGGTGCATTTTAAGGTAGGTGACAAGGTATGGGCTTACCTAAGAAAGGAGAGGCTTCCCAAGGATCAGCACACCAAGCTTCACATGAAGAAGATAGGACCTTGCACAGTACTACACAAGTTTGGTGAAAATGCCTATGAAATCACTCTCCCACCATCCCTTTCAATTTCTCCTATTTTTAACATTGCTGATCTAACTCCTTTTAAAGGAAATACTGATGTGATAGGTACTAATGACGAGGAAGAGACACATGCTGATTGGTTGCAAGAACTTCCACCAAGCCAACCACTTCAATTGGAGAAGATCCTTGACACTAAAATCTATAAGAAGACCAGACACAAGACTTATTTGCAGTACCTTGTCAAGTGAAGAGGTCTTCCTGACATTGATGCCACTTGGACGACAAACCAAGACATCAATAAACATGGTTACACTTTGGATCAACAAGCCTCAAGTGGGAACTTGAGTTCCAAACAGCCTATGCAGCATGGTGCAGGAGCACCCCATCAAACCAAGGAGTCATAAGGCCTTCTCCCATGAAAATGAATAGTTTTAAGGTCTGTTTTAGCATGTTTGGTTGTTTTTAGGCTTTCTTGCATTTAGAACCTATTGTGTGAACCCTTGAACAACTTTTGTATTTCTATAAACTGGTTGATTCATGAGGTCATAGGGGTCTAGTAGTCTCCTAGGGTCTTGTTAGAAGTCATAGGAGGTGTAAGAATCTTTAAAAGTCTTTATAAAGTCATAAAAAGCAAAATAAGTTGCAACATCTATGCAATAATATGGACTTTTGTTTGTAATGGTTCCCTCCAATGGTCACAACCTTTGAAAATCGGTTGGACTAGTTGGAGGAAGGTCTTCATAAGCCCTTCCAGGCGGGTGGAAGACATACATTGTACTTTTTCTTTGAAATCAATAAAGAAACCATCATTTTTCTTGCAAAAAGATTGTTTTTTCATGCATTATACGGACTGTATGGATCAGGGGTCTAAAGAGTTAGTTTTTATTGAAGCCTACAGAGTCACCTTTCCAATGAGCCTAATCTGAGCTCTTGATTCGCTGGGAGGTTGGAGATATAAAGTTTTTTGTAAAGTTGCTCTCAAACCCTAACCACCTAGGGTTTTGGAAAAAAATGCTAATTTCTCCAATTTCCACCATTGGAAAATTCTGATTTTTGGTGGAATGGGAGGTTGTCAAATGTACATTAAGATTTTGGTGGTTTCTAGGCTGGAGCAGATGGTGGCTGTACGGAATTTGCACAAATGAGTTGGCATCCTCATGTGACAATGTTACTACATTATGAAACTCGTTGATTTGCATGCCTCGAGGTTTGTGCCAGTAAGTGAAACTTTGGAATCTGCCTTCCCTTGTCCTAACCTAATCATTGGATGCATTGGTTTGGTCTTTCTCACTAGATTTTTGGTACTTCCTTTGTTAAGGTGACGTAATTGGGGCAATTAGGCTTGTATAATAGTCCAATTTTGGAAGGCTTGTAAATGGCTTCAGCACTTGCCCTTTTGGGGATATAACAAACTCAATAAAGGGTACTTGGAATGCTAATTAGTTCCTGAGGTCTTTGGGAAGATATTGTACTTGTTGCCTAATTTTTCTTTGGAAGGGCTAGTAGCCTAGATGCTGCACTATCAGGACAGAGTCATGAAATCTGTGTTTAGGTTGCTGTTTGGCCTTGATTCTTTTCTTTTGGTGTTATGTTGAACCCCTTAACATGCTGATCAACCTTATCTGTGAGAATCCACCATTCATGGGGTGTGAAGCCAAGTTTGCTAGTGTAAAGTTGTATGAATTAATGATGATCCATTAGTGTTATTGTTGTGTCAAGGTGTAGAAGTTTGGGTGTATAATCTGTCCTATTGGATTGATATCAGCATTGTGCTTATTTTACCCTAACCTCTGCATCAGTATGGTTGTTCCATGCCAATCTAATTGGTCTTTAAAGAATTCTTTAACTAGATCTGTTGTGTTTTCCTGCTCTTCATAGTCTCGTAGCCCTCTGATGACGATATTTGTTGCTTTTTCACTTCTTTCTTTTTCCTCTCTAATCTGCCTCCGAACTTGTTTTACTATGTTGTCATTAGAAGTGTTTGCTGGCCCCTTTACTATGTTAGCCCATAATCTAACTTCTTCGATTTTCTCTCTGAGTTGGTTCTCTTTTATTTCCATATTGGCCATGGCATCTTGAATGTCTCCTTACTTAGCCCCTCCTATTCCTGCGATACTTGCTGCTGTCCTCTTTTCCCCTGCTTTCTTTAACAATATTAATTCATACTCTCCTTTTTCCATATTAAATTGCAATTTTTGAATTTGTTCTCTAAGTGACTTGACCTCCACTAGTAGTTTCGAATTATATTCAAACCCAACCAGTTGAGGGAACTTACCTTGTTTGGAGACAATATCAATAGATAATGGCAGATCGGTAAACTAGTGGATGTTGACATAGATCTTGGCATAAACACGTCTTGATATTAAGGCAATCATAGGGTCAATGGACAAAAGTTCACCAAAGGCACTTGCTAAACCTTTAAAACATCCTCGTTCAAATATTCCAATGGGAATCCAAGAAGCTTAACCCAAACTAGAGAAGAGCAAAGAATGATTCATTTAAATCAAGGCTTGGCAACCATTTTTGAAGGGCTAAAGCATATTTTCCAACAATCAAAGGTTCCCCATAGAGAGCATGCGATAAATCTTTTGCATTAGACAATTCAAGAGACAAGAATCCTTTGGGTATGGCAGCAATATCTAGCTGACCTTTCAAACTCCATTTTCTTTTAACATAAGCCCTAACCATGTCTATGTTTGGCCTCAACCCCAAGAACTTCCCTACCAACATTGACGCCATAGATGAAATAGAGTGGTCAATTAACTAGTCAGGAACAAGAATAGAGAACTTACCCATTGAGTGATCTCAACTATTATTCACCTCAGCAAAGCCTGACTTGTCGCACGGTTTAACCCCAAGCAAAAAGGACCATTTGTAATTCTCCAACAAAGCCTTTGGCCTGGTTGCTTGATCCTTAAGGTAAGTTGTGTTAATGTTTAACGTCAGAAGAAGCAAAACATGAATTAATTGATATTCTGAAATATTGCTGATTCCACAATCACAGAGATATAAGCATACATATATGTATATATATAAATGTACATATACACATATATATGCTTACATCCCTGTAATAGTTCATGGCTTAAATAAGCAGTATTGAGATCATGTTGTTGATTTAATCAGTAGACTTCATAATGATCAGGCAATTATATTTACCATGCCTTGAATCGGGTCTCAATACATATTGTGCCTTGTTTCTATCAAGTGTTAACCCTTATCGGGCCTTGATTTATTATTGGGCAATAATATATGTTAAGTTTGGTAGCTACTTAAACTAACATGCCTCCAAAGAGGCATGTCCCTACGTGGCTCTTGGGCCACGTAGAGACATGACTCCGAAGAGTCATGTCTTTACCCTTTTTATATATCTATATAAACTGCCATAGGGAAAGTATCGATTACATGGCATTTGAGTACCTGCAGTCAGCATCAGTATTGTGAAACATTACTTACTGTTATCAACACTATTTCATTTGTTACACAACAATCCAATGCTTCAACTACTGCTGAAGGAGAAAGACAATCAAATATATTACTGAGGTCGCAACCAAAGATAAGTAAATTTATTCTGCATTATTTAAATTAGAAATTCTCTCCAAGTATTCATTTGTGATTGTTTTATCTATTAGAGATCCACAATACTTAACATGGTATTAGAGCCCTCCTGATAGGAAAACTTTTGCAAAATATTCATTCTAATCTGAATTTCAAAAGTTAAAGAAAGAGGTTTTAAAATCATTAAAATGGTGAATCACGTAAGAATAGAAGATAGGCTAGATGGAGCATCAAATTTCTCATCTTAGAAAGTCAGACTATTAATTGTGTTAAGAGAGATGAAATTAGAAAATTAAATTGAATCAAATTTATCCATGCCTAAAAATGAATCCCAGAAAGTAACATGGAAAAGGCATAATAATAAAGCAATGAAGATCATCATAGACTCAGTAAAGGATCATATACTTCCATCTATAGCTAATCTTAAAACTGCATTTCAAATGTTCCCCTCTATTCAAAATACATTTGAAATTAACAATATAAGTAGATTATTAACTTCAAAACAAGATCTACTTTATATAAACATGAAAAGTGGAGAATCCATAACCTCATACTTCTTAAGAATTACTGAATTAAAAGATCAACTTGCAACTATGCAAAGCCAAGTGGATGATAATGAACTAAGCATGATTGCTCTTAGAGGTCTTCCTCTGTCATGGGAAACCTTCATACGAGGTTTAAGTTCATGACCAGAACTTCCAAAATTTGATCGACTAAAGAATGAATGCACTCAAGAGGAGTCTAGACTATCTTCCAGAGGTCTAAGTTCAAATCAAGAGGGAGACATCCAAGCATTATACACCAAATCAAATAAGAAAAGAAAGTTTAAGAGTAACAAGAAGGATTTCAACAAAAATCACAAATCTCACAAACAACAGCACTAGTCCAAAGTTGTATGTTTTAAATGTGATAAGCTTGGTCACTCTTATTATGCATGTCTAGAAAAGCAAAAAATTCAAGTAGCTTTAGCAAAAGTTAAAGAAGAAAATATTGAGAAAATGAATAAAGAAAATTATGCATTCCTCGTAGCTCTCTCAAGCGAATTAAATACTAATCACAATACTTGGATCATAGATAGTGGAGCTTCTCGTCACATCACAGGGATTTAAGGATAAGTTTGAAACCTTCTCAAAACATGAATCAGAAGAAGTAACCAATGGAGATAATTCCTCTCACCCTATTAAAGGAATCGGTTCTTGTTCTATTCAAATAAATTATGGGATCACACTTCAACTCAAGAATGTCCTATATGTACCAGGGATCAAAAGAAATCTTGTCTCCATCTTCGGACTTGCTGATCAAGGGTACAGAATTACATTTCAAGAAGATAGAGTCCTATCTTGGCCTAAGAACTCAACAATTAAGAAAGCCATCTCCATTGGAATCAAAGATGGAAGTCTTTATAAGCTTTGTAATAATCAGAACCCTAATTTAAACTTAACCCTTAGTAATGATAATCAAACTCCTCTAAAATCTAGCATAGGAGACTAGGTCATCTTAACTTTTGAGCCTTATAATCTATAGGGAAAATTGTAAAAGGTCTTCCTAATCTGAAAGTAGATCATTCAAGTATTTGTAAAGGGTGTGCATTAGGTAAAAATGCTAAATATTCCTTTCCCAAAAGTGATCATAAATCTAAATCCATTCTTGAATTAATTCATACAGACCTTTGTGGTCCTATGTCAGTTCCCTCTCTTAATGGATGTCTTTTCTATATAATTTTCATTGATGATTACTCTAGGAGAACCTGGATCTATTTTGTGAAACATAAGGAGTCATTTGAGGTCTTATCCAAGTTTAAAGAATTTAAAACCTTAGTTGAACCCTAAGGTCTGACAATGGAGGTGAATACACATCTGATATCTTTAAAAACTTCTGTGTTTCTATTGGGAATAAGAGGGAGTTTTCTATACCTTATAATCCTCAACAAAATGGAATAGCTGAAAGGAAAAATAGATCTATCGTTGAATCAGCCAGAGCTATGTTACATGATCAACATCTTCATTACTCTTTTTGAGTTGAAGCATCCAATACTGTTGTCTACATTCAAAATCAATGCCCTCACTACATATTAGAAAACACCACTCCAGAAGAAGTATTTACAGGCATTGAACCAGATTTAAGCCACTTGAAAATATTCGAATGTCCACTCTATATTCATATACCTAAAGAGAAAATAACCAAATTGGAGCCTTCCGAGAAAAAGGGAATATTCATTAGATATAGTGAAACTACAAAAAGATACAGGATCTACATTCCTAGGCAAAGAACAATTGAAATTAGCAAAGATGTAATATTTGAAGAAGACATAGCCTTTAAAATTTCTAGTAATAGTGATGAATCCATTTCAAAAGAAGATCAACCTACAAAAATTGAGAGGGAGGATAATTCTGACTTCTCTTCCATGTCTAATCATATAGAAATTGAAAACATCAACAATATCAATAAGAAGAGACCCCTTCGGGCTAGAAAAATGTTAGTGGAAAATCAAGTTGAACTAGATGAAGTAATTCAGGAAAGCAAAAGGACCAGAAATCAATCTTGTTATGTTGCATTACTATCTAAACTCATAAAATATGAACCGACTAATGTTGAAGAAGCACTTTCACATCAATCTTGGAAGGAAGCAATGATTGAGGAATAGAACTCTATATTGAAAAGTGATAAATGGGATGTTGTACCAAGACCTAAGAACAAATCAGTTGTTTCTTCCAAATGGTTGTTCAAGATTAAATATGTTGCAGATGCTAGTATCGAAAAATACAAGGCAAGATTTGTAGCCCGAGGTTTCTCTCAGAAAGAAGATACTGAATATGAAGAAACCTCTGCCCCTGTTGCTAGGTACACTTCAGTCAGAACAATCCTAGCAATTGTAGCATCCAAAGGATGGAAAGTACATCAAATGGATGTCAAAACAGCATTTCTCAATGGTAAGATTAAAGAAGTTTACATTAAACAACCAGAAGGGTTCAATACCTATGACAGCAAGACTCATGTTTGTAAATTAAAGAAAGCACTTTATGGACTCAAACAGGCTCCCAAAGCTTGGTATGAAAGAATATATAATCACCTACTGAAATTGGGATATGCCAAAAATGAAGCTGACCCAAATCTATACTTCAAAACTGAAGGTGATGATATGGTTATTCTTGTATTATATGTTGATGATTTGCTAATTACAAGTGAGGAAGATCTTATAAAGAAATGTAAGCAAGAACTCACTAAAGAATTTGAAATGAAGGACTTAGGGTTACTTCACTACTTTCTGGGATAAGAAATCTAGCAACAAGACAATTGTATTATACTAAACCAAGGAAAATACACAGTTGATATCTTAACCAAATTTGGAATGATGGAATGTAAACTTGCTGCTACACCTATGGAAATAAATCTACACAAACTAAAAGATGATATGAATGAATCTGAGGCTGCAGATCCTACTTACTTCAGACAAATTATTGGATCCTTGATGTATTTGGTCAATACTCGTCCATACATATGCTATGCAACTCACACCTTGAGTCAGTTTGTGTGCTCCTAAGAAGATAAATTTACATGCAGCTAAATACATATTGAGATATATAAAGGGTACTATTGGAATGGGAATCAAATATGACAAAGTCAACCTCAAACTACATGGATATTCAGATTCTGATTGGGCTGGAAGTTCCATTGAGCGAAAGAGTACTTCAAGATATTGTTTCAGTCTTGGATCTGGTATGATTTCTTGGTTTTAGTCGGAAACAAACTTCAGTAGCATTGAGTTCCACTGAAGCTGAGTACATTGCATCTTCCTTAGGTGCTAGAGAAGCAGTATGGCTATAAAAGTTGTTTTCAAATCTCTTCAAAAGACCTTTGAAGCCCACTGTGATTTATTGTGATAATCAAAGTTGCATTAAGTTTTCTTCTAACCAGTGTTTCACAACCGCTCCAAACATATTGAAATTCCATTTCATTTCATCAAAGATATGGTTACTCGAGGAGTTATTCAATTGGAATACATATGTACAGATGATCAAACAGCTGATATCCTTACCAAGCCTCTTGTTCGATCCCCGGCAGTCGTTGTAGTATAGTGGTGAGTATTCCCGCTTGTCACACGGGTGACCCAGTTTCGACCCCCGACAACAACGCCAAATGTTTACCACATAGATTAATTGATTAATGCATACAAGCAATAGATAAGAACAGTAGAACTCCTTATATTGTTCGCACATGCCAAAAGATATTACACTATGCTTTTGATGATAAGATGATTACAATGCTTCCCGAAGGGGGTATATATACTCACCGAAGGGCCTTTCAAAAGGTTCCCGAAGGAACCCGTCGGGCACAAGTCGGTTACATAACAAATAATGCATACTAACCTACCCGTCGACTCATTTACAATTATTTACTGACTACACCTCTTGCTAAAGTGAAACTGAAATACTTCAAAGAAAAACTTGGTATGATTAATTGTATTGACAAATTTTTGAAATAAAATATTTATTTCATTTGAGTTTATGTCTCTATCAGTTACTTAGTAGTATTTGATATGTAATGAAAGGTGACAATCTTTCATGGACATATTCATTTGTAAAAAATTATTTACAAGGTGACGATCTTGTAAATAAAAAATATATTATGAGCATCTCTAGACATTGCTTAAATGCAAGTAGAGATTTTATGGGCATCTCTAGACATTGCTTAAGTGCAAGTAGAGATTTTATGAGCATCTCTAGACATTGCTTAAGTGCAAGTAGAGACTATGTGAGCATCTCTAGACATTGCTTAATTGCAAGTAGAGATTATATGGGCATCTCTAGACATTGCTTAACTGCAAGTAGACATTATGAATGTATCATGGACTTCTCTAGACATTTCTTAAGTGCAAGTAGAGATCATGGAAACTTTATCACTATAGATATCTCGAGACATTGCTTAAGTGCAAGTAGAGATCATTTGCTATGTTGATTATATGATGATTCTGACTTAATTAATGCTTTACTTATCCCTAGCTAAAGAGGGAGTGTTAATGTTTAGTGTCTAAAGAAGCAAAACATGAATTAATTGATATTCTGAAATACTGTTGATTCCATAATCACAAAGATATAAGCATACACATACGTATATGTATATAAATGTGCATATACACATATATATGCTTACATCCCTGTAATAGTTCATGGCTTAAATAAGCAGTACTGAGATCATGTTGTTGATTTAATTGGCAGACTTCATAATGATCAGGCACTTATATTTACCATGCCTTCTATCGGGTCTCAATACATATCGTGCCTTGTTTCTATCAAGTGTTAACCCTTATCAGGCCTTAATTTATTATCGGACAATAACATATGTTAAGTTTGGTAGTTACTTAAACTAACATGCCTCAGAAGCGGCATGTCCCTATGTGGCTCTTGGGCCACGTAGAGACATGTAGAGTCATGTCTTTACCCTTTGTATATATATGTATAAACTGCCGCAGGGAAAGTATCGATTACATGGCATTCGAGTACCTACAGTCAGCATCAGTATTGTGAAACATTACTTACTGTTATCAAAAACATGTCATTTGTTACACAGCAATCCAGTGCTATGACTACTGCTGAAGGAGAAAGACAATCAAATATATTACTGAGGTCGCAGCCAAAGATAAGTAAATTTATTCTGCATTATTCAAATTAGAAATTCTCTGCAAGCATTCATTTGTGATTGTTTTTATCTATTAGAGATCCACAATACTTAACAAGTTGGACTGCCACAAGTACCAGCCTTTCCTCCTGATTCAATGGGAAAATCACCATCACATGGATCCCCAAGAATCAAATCTTTCCCTCCATCCACTTCCTCTTTTGACTTTATCTCATCTTGTCCTTTCTGATGCGAGGAACTCTGCCCGAGGTGATCAGCACAACTAGCAGAGCCCTTGGGGTGCCCGCCATCACTGGTTTTCTCGCTCACTCCCCATTCACAGTTTTTTGCCCTTTTTTATGTTAAATGTTGATATCATTATATTTGTCATTATGTTAAAAATTGATACCAATATGTTTTGTGAGTTTTCATTAATAATTGTGTCATTAAATTGCGGAAAAAGAAAATGGAACTTATATCGTGAATGAATACTTTTGATAATGATGAAAATATTTGAAGAATTTCATTTATTTCTAAGGAAATTCAGTGACTTGCTGTGATTGGCTTATTTGAATTAATGACATACTTGTATCATGTTAGATATTCGTTATACATGAATTGATGGAGGTTAACGCTATCATGTTTAATGTTGATAACTTTATGAAAGAAAGTTTAATTCTAGTACGTTAATTTTTCTTTATACTCATCTTTATTGTTGTTTATGCTAAGATTCAGTCTTTAATTACTTAAGTTTATTTTTGTGATGCAGATGAATCTACCATGAAATTAGTGGTAAGAATATGAATTGTGTGTGTCAATGTATTATTTCTTACCTTTATCATGGCAATTATTCTATCTTATGGTTGGATGGAAAAAGCATATCCTAAGGTGGATTTAAGGATGTTTCTCATGTAACATAGGATATGTTCCCATTTTAGTATTGCAACTTCCAAAACTAAGTCTTGGATAGATATAAGAAATTATTCATGAGTGCCCTGTTATACAGTGTGTGTGATTAAATAAATTTGCAGCCCATACATGAGACTGCCACTGCTCTTACTCAAAGAAATCCTTCTTTGATAAATCTCTGCCACCATGGTTTTCTTTGGACTTGCCAATCCATTCTTATATACCGATTGAACCAAGTGCTGTGACTTAGACATACCAAACATTTCAAGATGGAGATTTAATATTAATGGTGCAATTACTTTTTTTGACGGTTGGTCTTGTATTATATCAGCAAAGATAATTGCTATCATATTATCGAAGACAAAGACAATTGTCTTGTATTACCGAAGACAATTACTTATGTCATTTTCTATTGGTTTTATTATCAAGTTGATAAGGTTATATTACTTGATTATTTATGGAAAAATACTATTAAATAATTAACATTGTTCATTAATTGTTTGTATTGATGATGTTATTGATATTATATTATAAATTGACATAATTAATTAACATTTTATTCTTTAGTATAAATGATTGATCAATATTATGTTAATTATTCATTAATATTATATTAATACTAATTAATATTCTTTTTGCTCATCGAATTAGTATCTTAAATAAATAATAATAAATTTATAATTTTATTGCTCATATGTCAATATTGGATCATGACAGCAATGAATGGATGAAAACATATATCATAAGTTGACAGATTGAATGTTTTTTGGGTTTTAAGAAACTGAAAACATAATTAGTAAATCAAATTATAGATATCATATGCAGGATATTAATAGTTACAACTTATCAAGAAGCATGTAAATGCATCGTACCAAGCTTCAAAAGGATCAAATGCTGGAGAAGGAAATTATTTTACTGTTAATAAGTAGTATCCACATGGTTTCAAGGAATGAATAATTCAATAAACACATTTCTATCTCTGAAATTTCCATTTCGTTTTTATTTATGGTGTGAAAGTTAAAATAATGGTATTCTATTTTATCTCAAAAATCAACATTTCTTACATAAATCCATTAGCTTATGAAAAAAACTGAAATAGAAGATCTGATTATGTCAGCCTATGGATTCCATTCAGCAATATATATAAAGAAAAATCTACTTAATTTATGCATTTGTTTATTCATCTTAGTTTAAGAGTGCACAGAGATTCCATTAAACAGAATAGGAAAATAAAAATATAACCATAATTACTTTGAAAATGCGCTGCCAAAACTGGACTGCACAGAGATTTGCTGTTAATGTGGTTTCATTTTGTGTGGTACCAGAAGATCCATGTTCGTCCTGGTAATAGCTCTCCACGTAGCTATTAAACTGATAAATGAGAGACAGTGTTGGGATAAGAAAGTTCAAACTTCAAAGATATTTTTAAAAATTTGTAGCACAATATGTATTCTGGTCTATAAATAACCATACCAATGATTGCTCGCCAAATGGTTGCACTATAGGCATTGGCCGTGAATCCATCAATGAACCAATTACAGCACCTTCTCTAAGAAACCCACATTGGCCAAACTTAATGACAAGCATTGAAGCCTCCAAGGAAAGTGGTAGATTTCCAAGCAAACGACCATATAATGTCGGTTCAACCTTTTGCCTGTGATCAGACGATACCTTAAGAGCACCTATTGAAACCAACGTATCTGTAGCATCTTCAACAGTTTCTCGAGGAGGTGGATCAAGTGCTTTTTGAAAGAGGACTGTAAAATATTAAATGATTAGCTAATTATAGATCAATTGAAAGCAAGAAAATGCAAACATTTTTCGGCTATTTACAGTTAAAAACTTAAAGCAATGTAATGGCTGATTGTAAGGATAAGAACTTCAATTAAACAATATAGATAAAAATACTCGTACTAGTGAAAGACAAAAGCCAGACAGCAACAGAATAAAGTACACTATGTAACGAAACTATTAAAGTATTACATATGGCATTCTCGCTAAGAATAATAATAAATAAATGTCAAAAAACCATAGGAGGCAGTGCAACTTCAATTGTAAACCGCATAATCTAGATTGTCAAATAGGCCCGCATGTGACATCTCGTATAACAATGTATACATTGAGAATAATGAAGTATCTCTCACCATACAAGGTTGAACTCTTTATGAAGAAAAGTATTAAAACAATGAATTAGATTATGTACTGAATGATCAATCAAGATTCTATGAACAAAGAGGCATTAAAAAAACCATGAGAAAAGAAAATAAACAGCTGCAAATGCGAAAAAAACAAAGAGTACGTACAAAAATAACTCAAGAGAACAAAAAGATAACAAGACACTACAACAAAATACAATCTTAACTACAAAAACCATAGTCATTCCATTCGCGCACATTGACACGGTGTAGCAAAAATGTAATTAGAATGCAGTTACTTGGTTTTAAAATGGGAAAATTTTGGCATTACCTCTGGGAACTAATAAAATCATATAATAGATAGAAAACTATGTTTCCGGTAAAGGTTTGGGAATGGGTACAAGATCTGAGTATGCTGTTACAGAAACTTTTTCCCCCTACGTGCAATATGCTTGGGTACTGTGTGGCTGTACATACCGATATTTAAACTAAAGAAAAACACAGAGTTATAAAACTAAATACAATCAATGGTAGATACTTCATCACTGATCAATGACAGATGCCAAAATGGTAGTGATAAAGATAAATATTAAATGACAATTCATAGTTCGGATTATGCCATATGCCATTTATCAGCTGCCCTTCAAAATGTCAAAATGAGAAAAGAGAGTGAAGAGAGCACAAAAAGTTTTGTATTAAACTACTTGGTGCTTCTAGATGCGTTTTAGGGGTATTGTGTCCAAAAAAAGGGTTAAAATGCCTTTGGCTACCCTAAGTATGCCTAGATACATAGCCCAGGCATACCCATGCATACGCCCAAGCAAACCCATATCTAATTATCCACAGCCAAGGGTGCAAGAAGTATTAAGGGTGTAAACAGTACCTTGGAATAAAAACAAAACAAAAAATGATTCTCTTATTTCATGCCAAATATAGTGTGTACACTTTATAAACATAGTGTCATGAGCCCTGCTGACTTACACTCAACCATATTGAACAATGAATTTTCTGTCTTTTTTTTACTATATAATTTTTTCCTTTGTTCAGAATATGAAATATATAGCAATGCATGGGAGTTGAAAGTGCAGATCCTTCTTTCTATATTTTATTTTGCAAATTAAGACAACAATGACAACTGTATTCAATGCAGTATGCACATACTGAAATTTCAAATTGCAAAAACCTGGTAATGCTGGTATGCAACATTGGGGTCCAATAATGACAAAATTCTCATCATAAATCTGCCCAGCAATGATAAAAACCCTTTAGCAGATGAAATGCAGGTCTGAAATTGAAATCGCTGGCCTTCTTTGCACCCATGATGCCTCTATAAAACTGATTGCAGCCTTGGAAAATTGGTTGTTGCTCCTCTAATGATAAACGGAGCCCTTTACCCTGTTGTCTATGTGCAATATTGGTGCTAGACTCTATGCTGATGCCACTGTAATTCCACAAACTCACAATTGTCCAACCTCCAGCAGTCATGTCACCTTGCAGGTATGGATCAATTCAGAAATTTGATCCCAAACAGTAGCAGAAAATAGCACAATTCACTGGCAATTGGGAACCAATTGAAAGTGCAAAACAAATCTGAACAAGCAAAAACCCTCAACTACTCAACACCAAATAAAACAATGCTCAAGAATGAACTATCCATCTCTTGGAATGGGCTTTTATAACATTTTAATTCAAAATAGTTTCTGCTTTACCCAAAACGGCTAGAGGCTTCTTGTTGACAATATTCACTTAAGAGTTTTTATATTTACACTTTTTCAATTAGAAATACTCATTAAGTACATATAACTCATTAAATTATTTAATTAAGTAAAACTTAATAAATAACTTCCACTACACTCTTAATTATTAAAACTCCATTTGAATACTGAAATAGTCAGACCCAAGGTATCACCACAATGCACTGCTAAATATAGAAACCAACTCCCCTGACTTACTATAAATAGTAAGTCGGTCACCAAAGACCTTACTATAAATCGTAAGTACCTTGCCACCTTGATACTCTCCGCTTCTTGCACTCTTGATCTTAGTGCCAACTTCTGAAACTCTTTAGTGTAGGTAGCCACATCAAGTTCTTTCTGCCTGAGATTCTACCCCTGCTTATGGATCTGAATCACATAATCCTCTAGTAGGTATGTTTCTTTGATCTTTGCCACCATTGCCTTCCAATTAGCTATAGGCTTCTTCCCCTCACTTTCTCTTTCTTCCCGCACAAACTTCCACCATGTCAAGGCTTGACCTTTCAATCTAGACTTTGCAAACCTCACCTTTTGGGCTTCTGTGGTCCCCTCACACTCAAAGTAGTTCTCAATGCTTTGAAGCCATTCTAAGACTACTTTTGCATCCATCTCGCCATGAAATAAAGACACATTCTCTAGACTCTTACTCCCAAACGCTTTGAAAGCCTTTAGGAATGGTTCTTGCTCACCAAGTGGAGGATCTGGTTCTGGTATCTCATCTTCCAAACTCGCCTTTTCTTTACCCTTGCTGAAGTCTTCATCTTCCTTAGCTTGGGTTGTCTCCTCTATCTCTTTCAACTTGTCTTTTACCTCCTCTAGGGCCTCATCTAGAGTAGTGGTTTTTTCTTCTAAGAGCTTCTTCTACTCATCTACTTTCTTTGCCAACTCTGCATTGGTTAACATCTTGGAAAATCCACTTGATTTAGTGGAATGCAGCATGCCACCACAAGCCAAATCTCATGGCTCTAATACCACTTTGATGGGGAGCTTCTTCAACTAAGAGCTTTCTTGCTCTTCTCAAGATACCCTTAGCCCACTATAGGGTCTTCTCTCCTAATCCTAACTCAGAGGACCCCTCTACAATCCCCTTTACTAAAGAAACTCTCCACCAATTCAAAACTCCAATGCCATTCTCCCAAATGCGTTCTTTGGCTTAAAAGTACCAAAACTTCCCAAAACACCAGGACCCTCAAAAAAAGATGGAACTCTCCTAATGAGGTTTTCAAGGCATTCTTCATCATTTTGCACCATTCTTTTAAGATTCTTGCACCCAAAACACATATTTTCCTAGTTAGGCCTTGTAACCCTAAGAGCCCCTTTTAGCCCTCCTAGAAAAAAGGAAAGTGTTGTAACTCACAAAATCCCTTAACAAGGCACCTTGACATATGCTAGACTTTTGTTTCACATGACCAACCCTTGAAGATTTTGTAGGTCTTGGCTTCCAGTGACGTCCGTACAGTATGGATTCAGAAAACCCTACTTTTAAGGGTTTTAAGGGAAATGCTAGTGCTTATTCCTCCACAACTGTCAAACTCCTTATCTAGCCTCCTACCTTGAGTTCTACTCCCTTCACACACTATTCCTACATTGCCAAGTCAAGATTGATCCATATCAATCTGTTGTTCCTCACAATTTTCTTCACAAGCTTCTCTTTTGCACCTTGCCAAGCTTGTCTATTTGCCTAGGGCTTGCTTGTAAAAATAGCAAAAGGCCTTCCACAAACTCCATGAGCCATATTTACAATATGTATAGAGGCTATTGCTTGGTCTCCAAGAGCCATGGTGATTAGACAAAGCACACTCAAGCTATAGCCCTTTTCATGCTTACTACGCAAAACAGAACAACAAGATTAACAAAAACAAATAATTTTGTAAACCTTAGTAGGTGCTTACTTGGAATCAAAAGGACTACACACAGAATTAAAACATGGAAACAAGATCCTAAATCATTAGAAACAGTCCTCTATTCAATACAAAATTCCAACCATAAACTCAAAACTACACTCAGAATGTTAGAAACTATCCTACTACTAGTATTGTCCGTACATCCAATTTGTCCAACCCCTGGAACTGAGTTGGAAAGTCTTAAATAGACTTCCTCTATCCTCCTGTCCTGCAATTCAATCCACAACTGCCCCCAGTTGTTGGTTTTCAAAACTGTCTAAAAAGTTGTCATGCAATTTTGCAAAATTGCAAAGTTGTCAATGCAACTTTTTGACAACTTTTGCAATTTTGCTCCTAGACTCTCCAAATTTGCGAAGAATGTTCCCAAACCTTCTAGGATGACCTCAAAACAACTAACGGCCATCTTGACACACTCCTTGCCCCATTTTCAGACATTTCACTTCATTTTTCCCTCTAGAGCATTTTTTGCAATTTTCAGCTATCAGGACCTAATTGACCAAAATAGACTCCTAATCAAAAACCTATCAAACCAAACCACCTAAACACATCTTGGGATTTGATTAATAGTCCTTATTACCCCAATGGTTGGTTAGACCATTTACAAACCAAAATTGGACTTAGGGTTTTACCTTCCCCTAGGTGCTCCTGCACCAAAATTTGACAAGAAAGACAAAGAAGTTTGTTACAGAAAGTTTGCTCAAATCAAGCATAGTAATACTTTGGATACTTAAATTGACGAATTTCAAAGGATATCCATCATGGTCCCAGATATGGCAGAAAACAAGAAGGTAATGTTGTTTGTCGAAGGTTTGAGTGAGAGGTTCAAAGGGTTTGTCAACGTGCTGAAACCAAGTACCTTACAGGTAGCAATCAAGATGTCACTTGATTTGGACAGCTCATCTTTAGTGTTTCAATCCCCCAAAAAGCCTTTAAGGTCCCTAAGACAAATCTGAAATCTTCAAATCAGAAGAAGAGTGTTCCACGCAAAACTGATTTTGAGTCAAGAAATGAGCTAAGAAGAAGAAAATTATGTTTTACCTGAAAGGAACCTCAATCACTAGATCATAGATGTCGAGGAAAGGCAAGGTTCATTATATTAAAGTAGTTTCAAATGACGAAAACAATGGTAATAAGTCAGACAACAATGAGGATAGTATTCATGAGCAGCCCAGTTGGGAAAGGTGGAGAGACAAGTTTCAGATCAGCCACCTTAAGTTGCTACTCTCTTAGGAGTTCCTACATGTAGTCTCATGCGTCTTTTAGGAATGGTTAAAGGGCAGCAAATATTTTGTTTGGTGGACACAGGGGCCACACCTAACTTTATTAGCATGTCTATAGCAGCTAGAAGGAACTTACAAGTAGATTCCATTCTGCACTTTGATGCTAAGGTCTCTGGTGGCGATCTTCTTAATTCTTTAGGGATGGTTTCTTTGCTTGATGTTTAGTTGGGTAATTACACTCTCACCACAGATTTTTATGTAATTACACCCTTCTCTTTTGTGGATTTAACCTTAGCAGATAGTCAGGCACCTTTAGCCAAAGACTGATTGTAGGATTAGCGAGGTATCCTATCCGCTCTTAAAGAAAATAAGCAACGTGCTCAAAATCAACAAAAGATTTATGCTGATCAATGTCAATCTGAGAGAGTTTTTGAAGTTGGGGAGATGGTATATCTACGACTCCAACCTTACAAGCAGAGTTCACTAAAAACGAGTGGGGCTAAGAAGCTTCATCCCAGGTTTTATGGACCCTTTACAATACAAAAAAGAATTGGGGAGGTCGCTTACAAGTTGGACCTGCCAGGAAACAGAAAAATACATGTATTTGATGTCTCTTGTCTCAAGAAGGCCATTGGCCAACATACAGTGACTTCATCTAGGCTGCCACCACTCACTGGGGAAGGAAGACTAGAACTCATACCTATGAAGGTGTTAGAAATGAAGGAGGAAAAACTGAGACACATGACCATTAAAGATTGTGTAGTCTAATGGAAAGCAATGTCCATGGAAGATGCAACTCCCTTGACACTGTGTGACATTTGTGGCTAGCTTATTTTACCATTCTTATGAATGAGTAAGACTTCTCTAGCACACTCCTATGTCTTCGCTTTCCCTTGGTAACAGCACAGCTATTCTGCTCACCCAGTAACAAACACACAAGGATATCATGCTCGAGCATCAGGAGGAGAGATTCATTCACAGGCTGTTGATGTTACTAGATTTGCTCAAAGGGATTGATTTTTGAATTATGGGTGAAAGTATGTTGCATTCTCCTCTCTCATCATAGATTTATCTAAAGTAGAACTTCTAACTACATGTAACCATCATAGAGGAAATCCAATATGGAGATTTTTTGCTGAAATTGCAATTGAAGCGTATAACATTTTGGCCAAGACACTTAGCCCAAAGGCATTGCACAAATGAGAAAATAGTTTGACTGAAGAGATGAAGCTCTTGGTTCTCAAGTGAGTGACTCCGCTCCAAATAGGGATACTTATCTCATTGTTTGTTTTGTATGGCTAGTGGTAGTGTTGATGGTAATCTCATTCCATTTGTCCTCTATGTCCCAATGGCAGATGTTCCATCACTTCAATGGATTTTTCAGATGAGTTTTAGTTTTTCCTGAATTGTTTTATTGATTATTACAAGCACCACAGACATTTTTTAAATGCACTAAACAAATATTATGATATTATAAAAGAATTCAACAGATCACTTCCATGATGAATCAAATCCTAAATCTATACAAAACAGACCCACATCTGAGAACGTTTTTTGAGAGCATAACTGCTTTGGTACCATGACAGAAAAAGAAGAGCAGCAGAAAAGACAAACATAAAATTTTATGTTAATCAGAATTATAAATTATATCAGTTATAACTACTGCTCAAACATTACTAAAAACTTAGCACATTAGAGTATAACTCACAGCTCTACCGAGATGTACTCCGCTAGGAGAGAGCAACTTATACTATAAAACTTAGCACACTAGACTATAACTTATAGCTCTATAAAGCTGGAATCTACTTAGAGATTGTATAAAATAGAGTAATGAGCTAGAGTGCCAAAATGTATTTTGAAATTCAAAACTGGGTACCAACACCTGGAAACTTTGTGTGTTTCAAACTTTGTATTAAATACTTCAACTAACTTCTAGAAAATTCTAACGCATGATTAACCTAATTTGTTAACCAACCCAATGATTATAGATGGGGTCAATATTATATCTAACACTCCCCCTTAATTTTGACTCCGTAAATCCAACTGCATTTTCAAATTCTTTTCTTCTTTGTTGAAGCTTCGACATCTACAATACAGAATTTCTTGGAGCATTTGTTTGTCCTGAGTAAACATGGCTGGTTCACCATTTTACTGTAGTAGCCTCGATATCAGCAAGGTAGAACATGGTTGATTCTCCTTTTGCTTTTGCAAGGGGGACACAACCGATTCACCTTTTGTCTCTGCAAGGTAAAACAAAACTGGTTCTTCTGTTTTTGCAAGGTGGAACCCAACTAGTTCAGCTCTTGTCTCTGCAGGGTTGAACACAGCTGGTTCACTCACATTCAATAGCTTTTGTCTTGGCATGCTAGAATGGTTCACCCTTTGTTTCTGCTAGGTAAGAACACAATTAGTTCACCCAAAAAATCAATCTCTTCAAGTCAACACTTTCTTAGAAGCCTTCAACAAGACAATGAAACCCTTTAATTGTTCTTATCACTCCTCGTACAGACACATGGCAGGTTCATGGGAGTCCAAGTGGGGTCCTTATACAATTTCCCTAGAAAAAGATAAGACCATTTATCTCTCTTTCAATGACAGCTTTCAGAATCACCTTTCACTGGCAAAGCTATTCTTTCAACATTTGCACTGGTTTGCTTCGTAGCTTCAAGATCTTCTTATCTGTCAGCAGCAATGACTGCTATCAATGACAACTTCTTGCACCACTCCTTGAATTCATCATGAAAGCCATCTCTTCCAGAATTTTGCAATCTATTGTTCCATTTATTTAGGCAGCTTCAACTTCTTTTACAACTGATCCTTTATCAGCATCAAATCTTACTAGCAACTTCCTGAACACTACAATGATCTATATTTCATCTCTTCAAAGACACACCTCATTCTCCGGCTGCAAATCTTGACAAAGATGGATGGAATAAACTTTGCAACAGCTCTGCCTTCAACACTTTGGTAACCTCCACAAGCTTTGAACACATCTCACAATTGCATAACAGTCCCGTGGCCTATTTGTCGTCGGTAGAAATTGTGTATCAGTCGACGGGTCCCTTCGGGAAGGAAATTGTGTATCAGCCGACGGGTCCCTTCGGAAAGGAAATTGTGTATCAGCCGACAGGTCCCTTCGGAAAGGTTCTTGTTATGTAGCCGACGGGTCCCTTCGAAAAGGTTTTTGTTATGTAGCGACATGTTGTATGTGGCCGACGGACTCCTTTGGAAAAGTTCTTCAAAAAGTATTTATAACCCCTTCGGGAAGCATTGTATTCATCTTATCAATCAAGCATAATGTAATGTCCTAGCATATGCGAATAATAATACGAAGAGTTCTGTTCTTCGTGTTCGTGTTCATTGTCTGTGTGCAATTCTTAATTAACCTATGCCGTAAACATTTGGCGCCATTGCCCGATGGACCTGGTACGATGACAGGCAAATGAAGATTAAATGCCGAATCAATTGAACAAGAATAAGAATAAATTGAAGGAAAAGGATGAATTACGCGCAGCACAGGAAAATTTAATTTTGGCACAACAGGCTAAACGCAGACGGAGATTTCAGCAAGTTACCGACGGACACAAAAGCACTGAAAAATTGTTAGAAGAAACTCGACAGAGGCTCGATTTGGTGGAAGAAGCGAGGGAGGAGTTTCTGAACCTGCATACGCCACGAGAAGAGAATCCTGACGGAAGGAGATTGACTTGCACGGCTCGAAGTGCCGCAAGAGCACAAGCGTGGAGTGACCTCTTTGTCCGAGATATACTTTCGGGACGAACAGCTTCGGTTGACGAACCCTCTTCTTCACCAAACAACGTGGAAGTTGAAAACAGCGCGAGTGTTGAAAACAGCGCGGAAGCCGAAAACAACGCGGGTGTAGAAAATAGCGCGGGTGTGCGAAACAACGCGGGTGTGCAAAACAATGCGGGTGTCCAGAACAGCGCGGGTGTGCAGAACAGCGCGGGTGTTCAAAACAGCGCGGGAGCTCAGAACAGCACGGGTGCTCAAAACAACACGGGAGTGCAAAACAGCGTAGGTACACAACAAAACCCTCAACATACAGTCATAATGGCAGGTCCGAAAGAAAAGTTGCCTAAATTTGATGGTGCTGAAGCAGTTGATCCCATTCGACATTGTAAAACATGTGAAACGATACGGAGGGCAAATGGCATAACAGATACAAACAAATGGATCTGACAATTTCCCACTACCCTACGAGGTGTTGCGATTGATTGGTTTACTAATACTGATCCACAAAAGTTAAACAGTTGGGATAACATTAAGGAGTTCATCGCAGAATTTCAACTTTTGCGCGACAATAATGAAATTGTAGCGGAGATATTCAATACCAAACAAAAGAAGAATGAAACAGTACAGGTCTTCGCCAGGAGGTTGAAGGACTTAATTAGTAAAATGGAGAATAAGCCGGCAAATGGGCTCCAGAAAAGATGGTTCATGCAAGGCCTTCACCCGAAGCTGCGAAAGAAGATGAAGATCGTGCCACCATCAACATACATTGAAGCGTACAATCAGGCAATGAACCTCAAAAGTGACTAGAAGACAAAGAAGAAGAAGAAGAAGAAGAACAGGTCATCCGATTCAGATGACGATGCATCCTCAAGAGAAGACAGCAGCGATGACGAGGGAAGCAACAAGAAGGTCCGTGCCCTCCAGAAGGACATGATTCAGATGATGAAGGAGTTCAAGAACATTAACAAGGAGACTAAGGGCAATGACCTATGGTGTACAGAGTGCAAGAAAGAAAGCCATACGAAGGGATCCTGCCCAAAAGATCAATTTTGTGAGATTTGCCAGATTATGGGACACTCGGTAAAGGAATGCCCTTTCAATTTGAAAACAAGAACACCACAGCAAGTGTTCCTGACACAGAAGGCATCCCCGTCAGGAGGGAATGGAAACACCAGTACGGAAGGTGCCACATCGAGCGGATACAAAAACAACCGGCGCAACAACAACAACAATAATACCGGCAACAACAATAATGGCGGAAGGAGTCGAACTCAATATAATGCCAATGTTCGGCCGTTAGTTCAATGCCGCGCATGCAATCTGTGGGGTCACTTTGCTCGAGAGTGTACAACAGCAAACACACCGAAGTTGTTATGCAGATGGTGTGGACCTGGCAATCATGACGATGCTAAGTGCCCGAAATCCAGAGTAAACTTGATTACTGTCGGGATGGATAACGAAGAAGTTCTGGCAATCACTCGAAAGCAAGCAAAGCTATACCCCGATCCGACGGAGGAAAAGAAGAGACTAGAGGAAGCACGGGCAGAAATCCAAAGAGCAACGCAAATAGAAACAGCACACTTGAAGGACACGCCGAGTACCTCTGTACGGAACTGCGCAGAACAGAACATTGTATGGCAAATATTGCAAGCCGAGATACACATCAAGATAAATGATCTGTTGCTCACTATGCCTCAACTTCGATCGGCACTCACAAACATCATTCCCGCTGCTAAAATACCACGAGAACAGAGAAGGGAGAAGGAAAGTGGAGCAAGTACAACGGACAAAAAGGAAAAGGAAAGTGGTGCAAGTGCAGAAGATCCGATGTTGTTAGCCCTCTCATCCGGACGCCACCCGGCAGTCACCGAAATGGGAATTCTCGGGACTGTATTGACGGAAACGATTGTGGATGGAGGGTCCGGTGTCAATGTGTTGCCTGAAGACACCTGGAAAAGGTTGGGACAGCCGACATTATGGCCGCCTACATTCCAGCTGCTTACGGCCGATCAACATGGAATCAAACCATTGGGAGTCCTGACAGCACAACCAGTGACGATTGGAACACAGCCATTCTTGTTGGATTTCGTCGTGATCCCACTGAAACGGAGAGGGTACGATGCTATTCTGGGTCAGGGTGGCTGAGACAAGCCAAGGCAAAGCACGATTGGAAGAAAAATACTTTATCACTCGAAAGCAAAGGCTGGAAGTATGTCATCAATCTACACACTCAGATAGTTGGAGAAGCTCTATCGTCGGATTCCGAAGGAGAAGACAATGAGAGGAGGTAGTGTATGGAACCCGATCAGGAGGGAGTCCTACGATTGGAAAGAGATGACGATCTGGATTCAGTAAATGGTCTTTACCACTGGCAGATAGAAGATTACGAGCTCTTTCCAAGTTGTAATATGCTAAGGATCGACGAAGGTAAGAAAGAAGAAGGAAATGAATGTCCGAAGGAACACAGAGAAGCCGAAGGAGGAAATGAATGTCCGAAGGAACATAGAGAAGCCAAAGGAGGAAATGAATGTTCGAAGGAACACAGAGAAGCTGACGGACAGAACATACAGTACGAACCCAAAAGAAGGAAAGATTCTACTGTACAACTGCGCAGGAAGAAAGTATTATGTCGAACCACAGATATAGCAGAAAGGTACCGGCAGCAAGGAAGGCACACGATACGGTCTGCACAGGCAACAAAGACGAAGGGTTCAATAAAAGTTGTAGCAGTACAGAGTGAATGTGTTATTGACAGACAGAAGGGGCAGCTAACAAAGTCCATGGTAGCGAACTTCGGGAACAAATTGGGCGATATGGAGATGACACAGAACAAGCGTAGCAAGTTTCAACTCGGACAGTGGGTGTTGAAGTACGACGACCGAAATCAGATCAAACCAGGCAAGTTCAAAGTTAAGTAGGTCGGGCCGTATTAGATCCGGGAAGTAGGGGACAATGGAGCAATAAAATTATGGACTTTGGATGGACAGGAAGTGCCTCAGGCGGTGAATGGCTTGAAGCTAAAGGTATACCACGGCCAGAAGACTTCTGCGTCAGAGAATGGCCTTCGGGCGACCCCTTCGTCGTTGCAGACCGACAATGCCGACGGTCGAAGGGAAAATTGAGTTTGCTATTGAAAAAAATTAATTAATTTATTTTTTTTTTTAAATTATGAAAAAGAAAAGCTACCGTACGGTTTTTGGAAGGAAAGCTCCTGTACAATTTTTAGAAGAAAAGCTGTCGAACTGATTTTGGAAGAAAAGCTACCTACGTACGGTTCAGTTCCCTCATGTTATAAATTTGCCAAGTGTACAATTTTTCCCTTCCCTAGAAAGTGTACGGATTTTATGCAGTACACATTTTATGCAGTACGGTGTACGGATTTTGAAAGGAGCTAAAATGAAGACAATGTACGAATTTTTGAGCTTTGAACAGTACGGGTTTTAATGTATGATGTACGGATTTTATAACAATAATGCACTGTACAGTCTGTTAACTCATTACCCATAAAGAAGATTTCCATCATTCCTACCGTACGGATTTCTTCTGTAGAAGCAGTGTACGGATTTCATTTACCAGCCACTGTACTATTCTTTGAATTCAGCAAGGGGTTATAAAATTTGGTTTCCGGCAAATTCATTATTGAATGCAAGGTATGGATTTTTAAGAAAGCAGTGTATGGCCTCTTCCTTATTAGTCACAGTACAGAATTGTGGAGCCAGGTAATTGTACGGATTACAAGGCGATTTTTCTAGTGTATCAGTTCTAGTCAGATTCAGCATACTATGGTCCCTGTATGGCTGATCATTGAAGGGCATTGAAAATACCACCGTACGAATTCAGGGAGGGAAACTGTTTTACGGATTTGTGGTCTTCTGGTGGTACGGCTTTGTTATTTGATTTTCCTTCTAACTTCTTCAGAGTACGGATTTTCAATCTCCTCTTGCGTGTACGGATTGTGAAAATCATTTCAAGGGTTGCAATTCACCATACACGTGTTTGAAAGAATTCTCCACTGTACAGATTTTTAGTATAATATGGTATACGGGTTTTGCATGAAGGATAAATATGGCGTACGACTTCTACCTGTTATTGCATTCAGACTTTGGAGGACGTTACAGGATATTGCATAAGGAAGGAGTCAATACAGTGTCAGGATGTATGATGTAGTTGTACATTGGTAGCACAGAAGAGTGACAGGAGGTTTTCTAAAACAAAAAAAAAAAAAAAAAAAAAATCGACAAATCAAGCATGCTTAGAATGAGTAATGAAGGATACCAAAGGGAAGGGGAAGCATCAGCAATTGCCAGAAAGAGTGTAGAATCAGCAGAAAATGACAGAAATAGTGTGTTTCATGCAATTTTGTGTGGGTTTCGAAGTGCTAATTTAGTCTTGGCGGTGACGAGCACTGCCCCTCGACCCCGCCGAGGGCGTTGCCCCCTGGACCCCCAATCGTTGCGGATATCAGTCATGGGAGTCTAACCAGTTGAGAAGACTTGGAGCTACTGCAGGCATGGAGTGTCTGTGTACTAGAGGCACTGAGAGTAGGTGTTGGCTATGAGGCTGTCTTGGTGGATGCGTAGAGAGCTCGAGAGGAGTTGATCATCCAGTTGGAGGCAATGCAACAACACTTGGCTAAAGGTACCGAGGAGTTGGAAGTAGAAAAAGCAGCACAGGTGGCTATCAGGGTCAGATGTCAGACTGGCTAAGGTGATAGTGTTCAAGACCAATTAGTCAGTCAATGTATTTTGGTTGTTGATTTGTCTCAAAGATTTTGTAATAGTCGTCAAGAGACGACTTTTCTTTTTGGGGGAATGATGTCGTCGGTAGAAATTGTGTATCAGTCGACAGGTCCCTTCGAGAAGGAAATTGTGTATCAGCCGACGGGTCCCTTCGGAAAGGAAATTGTGTATCAGCCGACGGGTCCCTTCAGAAAGATTCTTGTTATGTAGCCGACGGGTCCCTTCGGAAAGGTTTTTGTTATGTAGCGACATGTTGTATGTGGCCGACGGACTCCTTCGGGAAAGTTCTTCTGAAAGTATTTATAACCCCTTCGGGAAGCATTGTATTCATCTTATCAATCAAGCATAATGTAATGTCCTGGCATATCCGAATAATAATAAGAAGAGTTCTGTTGTTCGTGTTCGTGTTCATTGTCTGTGTGCAATTCTTAATTAACCTATGCCGTAAACACTATTTTAGCTCTCCAAGCAATTTTAAAACATTGGGTTGTAAAGGACTACCATTGCCTTTAAACTGGACTGTCGTTTGAATCGATCTACTCTAGTAATCTTCACACAGCTGCAAAAATCTTTAGCTCGTTGTAAAATGGACATCAACTAGAATAACAGAACATGCATTCAATTGTACAGAAATCAAAAGAACATTTAATGCAATCACCATACATACCAAGATTGGCGAGGGAAACCATATATTTTATTGAAAACCAAAAACAAGTGCATTATTCATATTCCAAAGTCTTTAAATAGAGATCGGTTGGTTAGAAAAACCAACTGACACAACCCCTCACTATCAACTACCCAACCCCAAATAACTATCCTTAATTACAACATTGTATTATTAGGCCATACATGTATCCCCCTCAAAACAAAAGAGTCTTCTTCCAGACGACTGCCCAACAAAACCAAAAAAATACTATACTTCAAGAGGTAGGGTGTGATGGAGCCAAAAAAATTGAATCTCAATTTTTACACATTTTCAATGAACTACTCTTGCCAATAAAAGGGTCAATATTTCACTCCCAAAAAATACTCATTTGCATGTATTGTTGATAAAATATATAACTCCAAAGGTGACTTTTTACAAATATCCAAAGTGTAAAGTAAGTTGCACTAATCTCTACAAAATATATTGAAGAGAATCTTCACGGAAGTCTCGGCCGACAGAGCTCCTCCATCATTACAATCTGAATAGAATGCTCATTATAGCACGTATTGTACATTCATATGGACACTTCTACAAAAGTTTCAGACTGTGAAAATGGAAGTATGACTGACAGTACCCCAGATATTGTTATTGATGATAGTGCTTCAGAGACTACTTTACTTCCTGATAATAAAAGTGTATCAGTTAGTGAATAGATCAATTTGTTGAAAACAAAAATGCCATCCCAAATCATACACCATGGGAAAAAGCCCCAATAAAATATTAACACCAATGGTTGTACACAAATGAAGTCATGCAAATCACTAGAGATGACACACCGTAAACACGTATGGACCCTATGTAGCAAGGGTGACGGGTATCAAATGAATTTTATAAGGCAACGAATACTTGAATAGTAAAAGCGATAAACTTCTAAGAAATATTCAGAGCCCGATAACTTCATAATACCGAGTCTTTGCAATTTTGAAGCATGATTGGTAACTGTTAACATGGCAGGGATTTCTCACCAACAATTGTGGTGCAGCGATATAGACAGGTATACTTCAATTCAATAAACTCCAGGCACTTAAGAAATCTAAGGCAGTCGATGGAATTTGGGCATGAAGGATGGAAGGGCAATCGATAGGGATTAATAAAGATACGCACACAGCCGGCAATCACAAAAAAGAAAGACACAAATGAAGCCTAATAAAGACAATAGTGCATTCAGAAATTGTTTAAAAGATGTGTGATATCTTAATTTAGTGAAGATAAGAGAAGAGGTGCATATCTCTGGAGTTATATACATCGATTTCAGTTGTATATCCTTAATTTAGTGAAGATAAGAGAAGAGGTGCATATCTCCGGAGTTATATACATCGATTTCAGTTGTATATCCTCAATTAATCAACATATATCAAAATTTCAAACAATTAAAGACTAAGGAAGATCCTGTTGATCATGCAGACAGGATTATCATCGATTAGTATTGAAGAAATAATAATTAAAACAAAGCCCGTTCAAAGTAATGCTCGTCAATTATATTTTGAACAATTAAGAGTAAAAGATTATTATTAAATAAAGTGATATGACTTTTTGAATGGTCACATCCTTCTTTGAATAGAGTATAAATGAAGAATTATTTCATTTGAAAAAGATATTCGAAAAGATTTTCCAAAGAAGAAATATTCATATTCTTTTGTACAGAGAAATGAGAAGCTTGAATATGACTTTGAAATATAAATTCATTAATTTTATTTTAATAATAAAATAAATGGTCTTTTATCTATTTTTATTAAAGGTGTGGAGATTTATACTATAGTTGATTCGTCCTTTATAATTCTCTTTAAATTCTGTAAACAATTTAAATATTAGATAAGTGGACATAGTCATTTAGCATCTTGAATGCGATCATCATATAGTGAAATATCAAATTGTTTCTGTGTTTGTGTCCAACTTGTCTCCCTAGCCGAGGAGTTAAAGTTCAATTTGGACTAATTTAAGATTGCATAGATATTTGATCTGTCGCATCTTGATTATTAAATTGTTAACAGTATTAGTGCATAGAACTTTATAAAGTTGTACATGATAAAATTCACTGAAGTTGACTCTGTTGCCCAGATGAGCAGAGGGACTAGTCTTTTTATTATTGAAGTTAGAAAATCTATAATTTCATTCTTACAACCATCAGATCCATTATTTACAAATATTATACAAAACATTCAATTAATTCAAACATTCAACATTCAACTTCATATTGATTGAGTTCAAAGACCTTGCCAGCCAAAGAACTCACCAAAGCTTAAATTCACTATAGAAAAGCTTTGAACCAAGCATTCAGCATTTGAGGTGAAGGTCAACCCATCTGGGTGTAGCGGAGCCTAAAGCGCAGGGGAATCAAGGTGATTCTCGTTCGTTGGCCATAACTGAATGTATAATCCTGTCGGAGCAGTGGCAAGCTCTTGCAAATCTGTGGTTTTGGAAACCAACAAGATGGAAGGACGTCCTTGGAATGGAACCTTAGTGGCGACTTCACTCTAGCTCCCACTCAGCAACCATGCGTTTAGTTTGAACTCCTTGAAGTAGGTGCAAGGTGTCCATTCTATTATTTTTTGCTTTTTCCAATTTGGCTCCCAAAGTTGCTTTCTCAGCCTGCCACTCTATCTCCTTTTGCCTTGCCAATTCCTTTTCTTCTTTCAACCGCCTTGCCAAGTCCTTTTCCTACTGCCATGCCATGCAGGTGCCTCTGAATGCTTCCTCCATCCGTGCGAAGGACTACATGAGAGGTGGTTGCTCAAGTGTCAAGGAACCTATAGGTTCGATCTTCCATATCTCTACTCCATGTTCATGCACAACTCCACTCTGCATAAGTACACTCCAATTTGTAAGGCAGTCGGTCCTCATAAATGTGACTAACGGCTCTTCTACCGCAATGATGACATCCAAGTTCTACCCTTGAAGCTACTTATGATCTCCTCAATGGCTAGGTCCATGTCCCGCAACTCTTTGAGAAAGTTTTTAGGTTTTTCTCCAAATGAAAGTACTGTCATCCCTGCTCTAACTGGTACTAATGGTTACATGTGAGTTTCCACACGGTCCTCATCTGTCTCCATTTCCAAGGGATTTGGTGAAGGGGGCAATATCATTTCCAATTTGCCTAGCAAACTATCTGCCCCTGCCAACATCCGTGTGTCCTCATCTTCTATTAGTGGCGAACCTATACTAGTTCTCTCCATGGGCTTCTCTTCTTGAACCACCTTCTTATCAGTAGGTTGAACCAACAAGGCAATCAATTGAGCTACTTCAATACCGCCTATTGTTGCCAATCTAACACTCTGTGAAGCTTTCTTGTAGCCCAAAAGATCTATCATCTTAGTGTGAGGAAACTCAATTGGAGAAACAATATTCGCTAGAATGGAAATCCATTTAGCACCCCATTGTGGAAGTAATTGTACACCTCCTTGTATCCCCTCTTCTATGATCGCGTTTCCATAATGGACTCCCTTTGCAACCTCCGTATTCCCTTCCAAACCAACACCAGTAATCTTCATACCAGTCCCCATTGTACAACTACCATCTTTTGTACCAGGCATATGGACTTCTCCTTCCTCCGTACCAAGTGTATGGAATCCTATCTAGACTCCTTCCTCCATCATATGAGCTCTTTCCTCTACCATACGAGCAACCATACAACCTTCCTCATGTACCACCATTGCCTCCATACGATCTTCCCCTCCCACTGTACGGCTCCCTTCTTCCAGGTTCTCCATACAATCTAACACACTACAGGTACAGGAATCTCTAGTTGGCCTCCCATGAACTGCAAATTCTGGAACTATCCTTGGTAATGATCCTTCATCTGGCAGTAGGAATATGATTTCCCCAAGTGTGCCTTGGAGATGGCTCAGTCGAAATTCCTCTTTCTCTAATTCATCTGAAGACAATGCTATTGTAGTGGTTTGTTCTCCATCTAAACTCAAATCTTCTTCTGTGGTTTGTGCATGAACATAAAGCTCAAGTGCTCCCATTTGCCTTAGTTTATTTTTCCTCAGCTCTCCCCCTCCAACTGCCTTTCCAAAGATATCAATATGAAATTGTAATGTCCCCATTTCTGCCAGCATCAGAGTTTGAGAGATTAACGTATTATTGTGATCCTCATAGGCTAATTATTTTGTATAGAGGATCTTCTGAGGTAGAGGTTTGGTTTGGAAAGGTCTTGTCTTCTCCACAATTCACTAAGTTACAAGTATGTCTTCGTTTGGCTCAAATTGGACTTCGTTTGGGCTTAGTTTTGTGAACTTACTATTTGTGATAAGTTGGGTGTTGATTGAGATGGACTCTTTATAATTTGGAAAGTGCATTCGTCACATGGAGAAATAATAGATGTGACAACTATTTCAGACAGCATATTTAAATGATGAGTATTTTGGGAGTTATTATATTTTTAGTTGCCAAATTATTATAAAAGCATTAAATGGCTAATTATAGAGTTATAATTTAACTTTATAACTTCACTTAAGTTGAGGGTTAAATCATCATCAGAAGGGGCCATTTATTTAATTAGTTATACGCCAAGTCAAGTATTAAATGCAAAAGTACAAGGAATTGGAAGCTTCTAATTAATGTCAAGTTGGTGAAGCTTCTTAAGAGGAGTTTTGTTTGGGAAACAAGTGATTCTTGGAGATTATAAATATGGGCTCATTGTGAAGGGAAAAGAATCTGATTATTTGATTATCTATTTGCTTTTGTGGTCCTATGAGTTTTCGGAGTTGTTGATTTTGTGCTATTGCTGAAGTATTATAAGGGTTGGAGCTAATTGAGTTGTTTCCTAGTCTACTTCTGAGGTACAGTAGATTTTGAATTGGAGTCTGTTGAATTGATTTAGGAACTTCCATTACTATTATTACTCTTCCTTGGAAGATTATTGTTTTGAGCTTTGGAGGTTTCATTCTATTTGCATATTTGGGCTCATATCTCTGTGTTGTGAGAAATTGACATCTGCAAAACACTGTGAATGTAAGTAAATTAGTACAGGTTGTTTGTGCATGGATTGGCAGTCTATAATCTGAATTCCAATGCCTAACTAACAGGCCCAGGTGTGGGTTTTTTTGAAATATTTGAGGACTTAATATTCCATCAGGCTGTTTGGATTTTTTGCATTTTTCCTAAGCGAATTCATATGGAGTTTCAGACATCTAGTCATTTAAGTTTGGAGACTTGTACAATAAATTTCTGGGTGCTATCATTGAGATTATGATTGTTCTTAAGTTGGGCGGTGCTATTGGGTGGCTGGCAGCATGATTTCTAACGTCACAAACCCTGCCTTTGACATCGGGTGCACTCTAGTGTGGGATATGGCTGCATTATCATTGGAGCTGCATGTAATCTGCAACAACATTTGGAGTCATTCCATTATCTAAAATACAACAGCTATACCAGGCTTTTCACTAGTTTGTAATCATTGAATATCTGCAGCTTTGTTTATTGTTTAAGTAATTGTAAGGTGCTACCATTTTCCATTGGTGCTAAGGCAATAAATTGATAAGGAGACTTAACCTGGTTTGCTATTATTCTGAAATCCTGTTACAGTGGAGTAATGTATGCTAAGCATATAATTTGCAGACTTGTAGTAATTAATTTTATTCTGGTATTACATTAACTCTGAAAATCCTTAGTTAGCCTTCCAGCAAAATAGCATCATCTTTCATTTTCGAGGTTTCAAGTTCGCTCTTAAAATGTTTGACAAAATGTCAAGCAGCTGACTAGTATGGGAATTGGGTGTTTGTCAAAACCATTACCAGGTAGGGCTTATAGAGAAACCAGTATGCCATGGCTGGTTTATAGGATTCTACTCTGCTAGCTGGTACAAACATTCTCCTATGCTCTAGGGCCACTTGCATTCGAACCACTTCCAAGAACAATGCTATGACATGATGGGGCATGTAAAAAGCTTTATGTTTTAATTGCAAGAATTCCCACAACCATTCTGACAAGACTTGTATCCAATTGTAAACACTTCCCATATTCAGGCCAGTTACTATGGGTAGCATCTAGATGGCAATATCAGATGTGCAGCTCCCACCTGTAAGTTTTCTCTTCACTAGGTCTACAATGCACCTCCATTCCTCATTGCCTATGAATATTTTCTTCAACCCGCAGCTGTTATTCTTACTCAGAATGCTATCCCATTCCTATTCTGAAAGTTCATTCCTGCACATTGAGCGAAGCCATTTCTCTTTTTCTTTTGTTATCATTTTCGTTGTTTTCGTTAGATCATGCCCTTTGTTGGGAACCCCAAATACTTTATTTATTTCCTTTGCTGAATACGAGATAGTGAGGGTTTGCTGAAAATATTGAATTACAGACTTATGCCCCTTTTTGTTGTATACAGCAAACATGGTTCGCAACACAGGATCACATTCCTTCAAGTCAAAAGTTGGCATAAAAATTATTTTATCTACCTCTACTTTCCCTAATGCCTCCTTCAAGACATAGTTTTCCTCAACATTCTCCCACCATGTCCGACATTTGCTTCTTGCTACACTTTTGAAAGTGATGTTGGCAGTTGTGATATCATCTCCATTTTTCCCTTTGTCCTTCTTGCTGGCCATTTGTTGTATTTTCTTCACCTATAAGACTTTGATTACCAGTCCTTTGCTTGGATTTCCAATAATTGTCTTTACCATTTTGTGATTATTTGTAATTGTGCTTGTGCCTTTAACCATTGCATGGTAACTTCCCTTGAAACTATCTATTACCACCTCTCTAGAGTACGGTTTGATCTTCCTGATGTTGTACTTGTATCATTCCTCCTCTACTCTATTACAGTCAGTATGGCAGCCAGTTTTAATGATTCCATGTGACTTGAAGGGTGTCATCCATACGCCATCTTCCACATCTTTTATAGGTAAACTCCTTCATACTCATATCGTCCTCGTACGACTTTCCTCATCTTGTCTTTGTACGACCCTCCTTGTGCCTGAAGTTCATACGACGCATGTTGTACCTCTAGCTCGTACGACACTCTTAGTTCTTGCAGCCCATACTTGTCTAGCAATGATAATCTTCGTACAAAAACCCGTTCGCACTTGTGTTCCAACTCTATGATGCCCTACCCGTACTTAGAGCCCAGTTACATCCTTTGAACGGATTCTAGTGCTCATACAAGTCCCTCCTACTTTCCAAATTGTCAATCGTGCTTCATTTCTCCTCCTAGCCCGTCGTACGTCACTCTAGACGCCAATTTTGCCTATTGCGAATACTTCCCTTCGTGATGCGATTTTTCCAGCCTTCCGCACATGCACGCTAATACTTCGTCTCGTCACGTTATACCTTCTTGTTCTTTAGTGAACATCAAGTCTCCCTTGGTATAATGTTTCCCTTTCCTTCCAACCCGATTTATATAATGGGCCAAAGTGAGGGTTTACTATATTTTCTTTAGCTTTTTCTTTTAATTTCCTTCCTTTGTCTCTGTCTTCCTTTATGCATATACAATAGATAAAACTCAGCTCCCCCTTTTCTTATAGTGTTTCAATTTAGACCCGTTGACTAGGTCTTCTATGGGGTTATTATCCAAGGTAGACAACTTTATTGCTCCATTGTTCTTTACTTCTATTATCCGATATGGTCCTACCCATTTTGTTTTGAACTTGCACGGTTTTATTTCATCTTCCCCATTATACTCGAGTACTAGCCAGCCCTACTTAAAATTCATGTTCTTCAAATGTTTATCATGCCAAAATTTGGGTCTCCCTTGTACCACTTTTGTAGCCCACTGAGCCATAGTCCTCCTTTCATCCAATTTTATTAAGGCATTTAGTCGTTCTCTTAAGCTCTCCATATCCCCTAGCATGTGTACCACTACTATTCTTAAACTGGGTACTATATATTCCACTAGCATCACCGCCTCCTGCCCATACATTAAGTAAAAAAGGGTCTACCCAATGGTGGCCTTGTAAATAGTCATGTAAGCCCATAAGACTATTGGAAGTCTTTCCTCCCAATCTCCTTTTTTCCACCCCAAAAGTCTTATATAAAATGGTTACCAAGACTTTATTTGTGACCTTTGTTTGGCCATTGGCTCCAGGGTAGTACAGACTAGAAAGAGAATGGAGAATCTTGTACTCACTTGACATTGTACGGATTGCCTGGTTGAGAACATGCACTTCTTTGTTACTTGTGAATCGCAAGGGTATGTCAAACCGAGTCACTATCTATTCATAAAGGAATTTGGTCGTACTTATTGCCATGTCGTCTAAGAGCACCCTTGCCTCCACCGAGTTAGTAAGATACTCTGTAGCAACCACTATATATCTACATCTGTGAGTATTGTTGGTAGGTGGCCTACAAAGCCTAAACCCCAATGCTCAAATAGTTCATGTGGTTGTGAGGGAAATAGTGGCATGAAGTCTCTTTTGAGAGGTCTCCCTGCTCTCTGACATGCATCACAACTGAGAACCCATTCCCGAGCATCAACATGAAGGCCATGAGAGTCCTACCAAGTGTACCTTCCAAGATGTAGCATTTGGTCCCGTATGTCCTCTAGCAAGGACCCTAGGAATCTCTTCCTCCCTCATAAATCTCCTTAACACCTCGTCTGGCCCCATCTCATACAATAACCTTTAATCAGGTGGAATGTTCTTCTTTTTAATACAATATTCCTTCTTTAACCCACTGGTATCTCTCTAGGAAAGGTAGTTACGGACAAGTACTAGACAATTCGTACCATTGTGGGAGCACTACAATTTGAAACATTCCTGCAAGTTCTCCTAACTTTATTATGGATAACTAATCTACAATCACATGACTTTTCCCTAGCCAGACTATAATTTTAGAGGTAAACTCTTGGAGGATTAGCCACCTGCTAACTCTTGCTTGGATAATAGGTTTGTTAACTAGATACATAAGATCTTGACAGTCTACAAAAAATGTAAAAAGAGAGGCTAATAAGTAATGTCTAAACTTCAAAACTGCATAGACCATACCTAGAGCTTCTCTCTCTGTAGTATTGTAATTTTGTTCCACTTTTGAAAGTAATCTACTAGTAAAGTACATCGGTTGGTACAGTCCCTCCTTTCCTATTTGTGCCAAAGTGGTGCTTATTGTATAGTTGGGTGCCTGCACATGGGCATGAAATGCCTTATTCCAGTCCGGATATATGAGGATTGGAGCTCCCACAAGTCTCCTCATCAATTCCTAAAACACCTCCTCTTGGTTCCTTCCCCATGCAAATTTTTCCCCTTTTCTTGTTAATTTCTCCAAGGGTAAGGATACTTTTACAAACCCCTTTTATAAATCTCCTATAGTATCCCATGTGCCCTAGAAATGACTTGACACCCGTCACATTTGTGGTAGCCTCCATGTCAACAATGACTCTGATTTTGTCAAGGTCCATCTCCAAGCCTGCCTTGCACACTATCTGACCTAGGAGTCTGCCTTGGGGAACCATGAACCGACATTTTTTTGGGTTTAATGCTAACTTCGCCCTTCTACATCATTCCATGCATTCTCCTATAACCTTCAGGTGCTACTCCTTTCTAGTCATCAAGAAAGACCTTGAAATTGCCTATTGACATCCCATCAAATATGTGAAGAATAATTCTTTGAAATGTGGCCAATGCATTACACAACTTGAATGACATCCTGTTATAAGCATATACTGCATCTTCCACTACAAAGGTGGTTTTCAATTTATCCTCTTCGGCAATGCTGATTTGATTGTATCCTGAAAACCTGTTCATGAAGTACATTAACTATCCTGCCACTTCTTCCAAGATACTCTCTGTAAAGCGAATTGGGAAGGGATCTTTTATAGTTATTGCATTTAGGTACTTGAAGTCTACACAAATCTTGATGTGATTTCGATCTATTTTCAAGGATATAACTATTGGTGACACCCACTTGCTAGTCTGCACTTCAAATATTATGTCTGCCTCGAACATTTTCGTAATCTCCTCTTGAACCTTAGCCACATAGTTTTTATTTATCTGATAAGGTCTCCCTTGTACTAGTCTTGCTCCTGGCACTAAAGGTATCCAATGGATGCAGAGTTCAAGTGGCACTCCTTTTAAGTCCTTGTACTTCCAAGCAAACACATCATTATACTCGAGCAATATTTTGAATGTCATTGCCTTCAAAATAGGATCCCAATCATCTCATATAAAGATTTCCTTAGTCTAGTCCTTTTCGCCTAAATTCAACTTCTCCAGTTTAGCCTCTTCGTACTCTATTTTACACCCCAATAGGCTTAAGTTAGTATGCAAGGGATGCCATGAGGGTGAAAATATTAATAGAGTTCATATTTTTGCATTCCACCTCAGTTTACTTTCCTCCAGCATGTGCGTACCTTGGCCTTGACCCCACATCTCATTTGGCTTTCCCCCATGTCATCTCCTACCTGATTGCTCCATCATACGTCAGTTATAGTCGCACAACCTAACCGTCGGGTGCATATAATGCTTCTTTCCTATGCATTTGGGGTGAGATGATTTTTGTTGGTTCGTGGGGAGAGAGGAAGGCATTCGGAACGGGAAAAACACCATGCTCTGCTAAGGTATCAATCATGCCACTCTGAAGAATGTAGCCCCTTCTATTCTTTCAGACAGGACAACATCCCTGTTTGGATATCTTGAAGTATTTGCTAGCTCTGTCATCATTTATGGTATTTACCTGATATACTTTGCTGCAGGAGGTCTTGAAAGGAGAAAGGGGAGTCCGGGATCACTCTTGTGACCTGTGCAGTTAATCTCTGTCCGTGTACAGGATATAGCAGATTGCATTCTGCATAGCACAGTTGCCCCAAGATCTGTGAGTAGCTGAGAACGTGTGGGTGATCGCAGCTTCAGGGAAAGCGCTCCATTAACCCAGCATGCATATAAACTGGTTATCATGCATCACCAAGTTCAGGAACCTGCAGAGTTACCACCACTTTCACAGACAGGGTCTGGGCTAGATTGTTATCACAGTCACCATCTAAATTGTGCCTCTTCTATTATCACACGGTACCACAGTTGTGTTTGCTATTTTTCTTTACTGTTTCCATGTTGTTGGGAACATCTCTTATCTGTTCAGAATGATCTGGTAGTTGAGTTGGAAGATTAATCCTTAACTTTTTAAGTTTATTGGTTTTCCTTTTGCTACTTTCTGTGGAAGACCCATGTTTTGTATTTGTTCATGCAAGGCAATTCAATAAAGTATTTCAGACTTTATGTTAATAATATCATTGCATGGTTAATCTCTTGACATCTTTGTTGGCAAAAGACTTCACTCCTCAAGGGAACTTTAGAACTTGCAGGAATTATTTCGAATGGTCCATTACAACGCCCTTCCACCAATGATCCTCAGCGATTTCCAGTTGGGAATCTTCTAATATCCAACAATGCCTTCAGCTGTGTACTTATTTGCTGATGAAAACTCCAGAACATCTGACCGTCCAATACCTTTGAAGGGTCTCACAACTTCCACAGACTTCCAGCAAGTTAATTTTCTCAGCCCTTAAACTTTCTGGCTTTCAATCACAATCCAAGATTCCAATGGTTTCACTTCAAAACTACTCAATCAACTCTAATGATGGATTCTGAAGTAAATCCACCTCACATTGAAGGCAAGGGTTTTTGTCTGAACCTTCTTAGTCCCAAGAGTTTCCATCCTCATGACAAACCAGTCACTGTATTACATCAAGAAGAGAAAGCTTCAATATTTCATTCTCATAACATGCTCTTGAAGGAAGACAAGATTTGTTCACAAAGATTGTTCAAACTCCAAGTGAACTACGATGCTCAATGTGGGATAAATCATTATTTACCTTTAATTCCTCCTAGTGAAGTAGCTTCTCAAACAAGTTGGAGATCTTTATTAAATAAAGTGACTTTATATTGTCATTTTACAAAGTCACTTTATGAATATGACTTAAATACACTTTTACCCCTTTATCATTATGTTACCATATCATAAAGTCATTTAATATACTTAATATTGTTTACCATACAGGGTAAATAGTTTATTAATGCATGCAGACAATAGACAAGAACATGTAACACAGCAGTATTCCTTTTATTATTTGCATGTATATAGAAGATACTACAATATTCAATATGATTGATTACAATGATCATTACAAAGTCCATTCCAGATGGTGTACATATACCTTTCCGAAGGGGTGGCTCAACCGTCGCGCGCGCGTTCGGATACTATTCTACCCATCGACTACAATATAGATTTTACCAACAACATCATCCCCCCCAAAAAAAAAGTCATCTCCGAACGACAATACAACAAAACTCAAAAATTACAACTAATTACATCAATGCATAGATACTAAATAGAGGGATGCGTCCCTGAGTGCATAGATCGGTTTCATCACAACTGATACACTTGCTCGGTATGGACCTCTAAATCAGCTCTGATCAAAGAGTTCTCTTCCACTACCTCCTTCAGCATCATTGTGGCCTCTTGGCATTCAGCTTCTTTCCGGTCATGAGCTTTCTTTGTTGACTCCTTCTCCTATAGCGTTGTTGTAAGTTGTTCTTCTACCTCTTGTTTCCCTCGTGTAACTTCCTCAAGTTGTGCTAACAATGTTGTTCACTCTATTTCCCATGCAATCTGTTGGGTGGCAATTCGGTTGGCCATCTCCTCCCGAGCCTTTTCTGCGGCCTCCCAAGCTTCTTGCCCAACCTTTGCCCGTCGTCTCTCTGTGAGCACCAACTCTGTCAGGAGCTTGCTTTTCTCTATGATGTCAATACGACAAGAATGAATATCCTTATCCTTTTCCTCTACTGCTGGTATAGGACCTTCCGTCCGTACCCTCCTTTCTACTTTCTTTGATGTTATTGTACTCTAATCTCCTACCTCTGGCAATGAAGGGACCTCGACAACTTCGCTATTCAACCATATCCCTTCTAACTGTAGGTCCTCTCTCATGGGAGACTAAATAGAAGGGCCTCCTGAAAGACGGGGAAGTAGTCGCCCTCTCAGATACTCACTCGCACGACTCAATGAGCTGATCTGTACGGCTGCTAGCACCTAGTGCTCTGCTTCAGGCATGCTCAAATCAGCACCCTCACCTACTGCATCATCCAAAAATGCATCGGCTATTGTGACTACTGCACCCGTCCCAATCATCTCTAGTAGGACCTGCTCCTATGTCCTTCCCTGACTATCTCCTCCCTCCATGGCTGTCAACTCTACTATTGGATGTGGCTGAGGCATATTCAATGTTGCTGACTAGGGTAATCCGTGCTCCTGCCAGTTCTTGCGTCCCCTCCTCTGGCTGAACCGTTGGTTGTGGTTGTGTCTCCATGTGTGTATTTGTCAGTGATGTTGTCCCTCGGTTTCCTGAGGGTTGGGCGGCCACTGGCTGTAAAGATGCTCCTACTGCTGGTCGTGGTCTGGGGTTTAGGGTGACTGGGGTCATCACCACTGGTTGTCTGAACTGCCCAAACCCCGGAATGTAAACATCTGCTATAGTGTGTACATGCGGTGTTGTAAGAGATGGCGTAGCTACCACTGGTGCAGCCATCAACTGATGCGAAAAGCAAAGTGGGGTTCTGTGATCACCTTGACTTCCTCGTCCTCTTCCTCACCTTGCTCCACCTCCTCCATTTCCTCTAAGTCGTCCTATTCAAAAGATGTTTCCCGTCGGCAACTATCCGTGTTTCCAGATTCATCTATCTCTTGCCGCATCCTCTTCTGACCAACGGCTTTCTACCCTCCAGGTGTGTCTAAATGTCTCCACTATATTATTGGAGGCTCACCAAATACTGTTGGGCTTGGTTGGATTTCAAGCCTTCCATTCGGTATCATCCTTGCAATCGCCTCCAAAAAGAATCTGATGGCATAGTGTGGCATGTAAAATGTTTTATGCTACAATGTCATGAACTCATCCATGTGTGCGGCCAATAGAGAAGCCCAGTCATAAACCCTCCCGTTCATGAGTCCATTCATCATACTGACCTGCGGAAAAGAGATGTCTGACGCCCTACTTGACCCTGTAAGTCGACTCTTTATTAAGTCCATGAGGCACCTCCAATGGCCTTCCCTGATGTCTGATTTTTGCAACCCTCTTCCCCTCGAGGTGTTGGTAAGGGCATCTTTCTTATGCTGCATCAGATCCCCGCACACTAATTCCACCAACTGCAATTTTTTCTCTTTGTCCATCTTTTTTGGCTCGTCAATTTTCTTTCCTCCTTGTCTCGCCCCTGGTATGCTGAATACCCTAGTGAAGTCAACTGGCCGGAATGATACCACTAAGTCCTGTCCCAAGTATGGAAAAGAACTCTTGCGGGAATGCCTATCCTATGCCTCAATCATGGTATAGAGAATGCCTTCGAAATCTCAAATACAAAAGACTGGCATCTGGATTGCCCACTCTAACTGTGCCCTTTGTATGCTTGCTTTGACGAGGTTGTCATCGAGATTTTCATTCCACCACTTTCTGCACTCCAACCCATTCAACCCTTCGAATGCTATGTTCTGCGGTGTTAGATATACATCTGGCTGGTTCTGCACTTTGGCTCTTTGTTTCCCCTTGTCTTTTCTACTTACCCACACTCTTGAAGGCAATGTCTACATATTTCGACTCATGGTTGAATCCTTGTCCAGTTTCTTTCTCCAAGTCCTTTTTCTGGCTGAATGCATACTTATCACTTCTTTGTCGTTTTGCAAGATAGATTGCAAACCGTTAGGTCAGTTGCTTCCTCGTACGAACTTGTTTTGGAAGCCTTCTGTTGTTTTTGCCTCCGTATGGATTCGTACGGCCCTCCCTCAAAACTTCCTATCCAACTTCTTCCTTTTCAATACTATCTACTGTACGACTGTAGTCTCTTTTGTACTATACGGCTGTGAAAAGTACGACTCCTTCCTCCTGAATGCTTTCGTACAGTCTTCTGAAAGGTGATTCGATACGGTTGTTCCCAATTTGCTTACCACTTAGCCGTACGGCCAATTTATTTATTTCTCCTTGCCATACCGTGCTTTCTTCCTCTCAGTGTGCCCGTATGGCCATATGGTGCTTTCTAGTGTTTCTGACAACTTTGTTTTCTCTTTGCTCCCTAATCAATATGGACATGAGGCCGTATGGTTCACTCTGTGCATTGATTTGCTCCTTCAATCAAACCCAGTCCATACGAACATGCAGGCCAAGGTTTCTCCTTATTGAACACATGTGTAGGTGTTACATCCAACTGTGTGTTACCTTCTTTTATTTTCCTAAATTCTTTTGGAAATCCATCCCCGTTGGGTTCTTCCTCTATCGTTAGTATGTTGCAGCTTTGGAATAGTTCATAATCCTCTATTTGCCAGTGAAATAGACCATTTACCAAATCCAGATTGTCATCCTTCGATCCACCTTCCAACCGTAGGACTCCTTCCTCATTCGGTTCCATTTGCTTCTTCCCTTCATCCTCTCCTTCTGAATCGGACGATCCGACTTCTTCTCCCACCATTTGTGTGTGTAAATCAATAATGAATCTCCGTCCTCTGCTCTGCATTGATAGCATATTCTTCTTCCAATCATGTTTAACCTTTGCTTGTACGAGCCATCCTCGTCCCAGAATGGCGTCATATCCCCTTCTTTTTAGCGGGATGACTACAAAGTCGAGCAAGAACCGCTGTGTTCCAATAGTCACTGGTTGTGCCATCAGGACCCCTAGAGGCTTAATGCCATGTTGGTCTGCAATTAGCAATTGGAACGTGAGTGGCCACAACATCGGTCATCCCTGATGGAACTTTAATTTTGCTTTCATTTGAAAAAACACAATTGAGCTCTCATGTTAAAAATTTGATCAAGCATGCCTATATGAAGATTTTAGAGGGCAAAGTCTTACAAATGAAAGCATTAATGGTATTAAAGTGTAGAGGTATCCGTACACATGCAAAGAGCAAGTAAGATGAAAAAACTAAGGAGATCTTACCAAGGCCATGTGAATTCAGGAGAAGCCACAGTTTTGCTCCATATTGCCATTATTTAAATATGTAATTCATATGTTCGTTGCTGCATTTGCAAGGATGAAGTGACATTGAACAGAGTAACCCCTAAAGAGGATATTTTGGAAAGTCTGGATCATTGTACAAGGGATTTGTCCACCATAACTAAGGTAGATATAGCCAGGATGATCCGGAGGGTGATCACGAAATGCATACTGTGTCTGTAGAGGGACATTTTCAGGTCTTGCCTAATCTCTCTGATACGTTAGATGCAGCATGGACAGGAGAGGGTTAGTCTGCAAGCGTTCAAGCCATGCTTATGATATCACAGGTGCCAAGGGTAAAGACTGCTTGTGATTCTACCATAAATGTTCAAAACAAAGGGGGAATGGAGTTGTCTAACACCAGTACACCTGCATCTCCGGTCAAATTGCTCCAATCTGAAGATTTTGGGATTTGGATTGAAGTCCCTTGTCAAATTTGTCAAAAGGAGAAGGAATATGCAGAGTCATCAGGCATGCCGATAGGCATCTCATATCTTATTTCTTCCTCAAACAGTTCCTTAGACATGGTCGACTTTCTTTTGAAAGAGAGAAATTCTGGATCAGAAGATTTCTATTCATACAGTTTAAAAGGCAGTAATAGCGGGATTTCAGACTTATCAAGGCCAATACATGTAAAAGTATCATTTACTGATGCAGAGTCCAAACTGGAAGTTTTGATGTGAGAAGGCGCAAATATGTGGAAGATAGCCAATTCATTTGTGGCTAGAGTGTATAGAAAATTTTGAATCAGATACAATTTGTCTGTATCTAACATATTGTATTTATCTTGCAGGTATAGAATAAAATATGGAGAAAGGCAGATTTTTCAAATGACAATCCACAGATCATCACTCAAAAAGCTCTTCCAACATTATCTATCGAATTATTTCTGAAGGAGACTATGAAATGGCTTTAAGAAAGTATACAAAGTGTGCTCACGAGAGGTAGAATGAGTTCATTTATGAAGTGTGCAAGCCCAGGTGTTCACGAAAAAGAGTGGGATTTGTATGCGGGAATATGCGCATCCTTTGCTGGAGTGATCTGTGGGTTAAGTTTGCCATATGTTGAGCGCCAACGAGAATACACAGAGGTTGAGAATCATTGTAGTCAGGCTATTCGATACCTGCAATATTGTAAGGATGGTGATAACACAATCCAAGTTTATCACCAGGTGGAGGGCTCCTTCTATTCCTAAGCAATTTTGGATATTGGCATTTTAGAATCGCCATGGGAAGACCAATTTTCAAGATACAACCTATTTTGCACAGTCCCATGCAAAGTAATTTAACCAATTCGCAACTCTGACAAATCATTCTGGGTGTTGAGAAGGAAAGCACGAAGGAGTTTTGGAGCGGTGGTTCAGTTTTTTACAACAAGTTTAATAAGACAAAGATATTATTTCGATAGTTTGGAAATGTATTGTGTTTTATTAAAAGTATCGTGCTCACAGTTTGTTAGAAGGGGAGTTATGAGTAGTTATTTTTTATGAAAAGACGCCTTGTTTTGGAAAAGGCATGAGTGTCTGTTCATCTTGTATAAATAAGAGAAGTATGAAGTCTACAAGAGACCGATAGAGCCCATATTAATTGAAGAAATTTTCCTGCATATATATTGTAAAGCAAGCATATTTTTGAACTTTCTCAGAGAGAAATTGTTGGATTATTGAGCAAACCAGTCGGAGATTGTAAATTATTGAACATAAGCATTAAAATTGTCTAAGATTGAGCTATATCGAATAGAGCACCACCGAATGTTAGTGTCTTCAATACAAGCCATTCAGCAATAATATCAGTAAGGATTTAATTTGTTTTAGAGTGAGAATATGTATAGATCGTCCTTTATGACTGTGATGATTATTTGTTTATAATTCCTTATTTTGATAGGTACATAGAATTATCCATTGCTTTTCAGATTTGATAAATACGAATATTGTAGGATATATAATCTTTCCTCTATTTGTATCTATTGTGTCCAATTAAAGGTTAAATCATGGCAGATTAGTTTGAATATATAAAGAAGTGATAATTCGTGGCGTTGAAATAATTAAGTTATTAACAAATAAAATATCATTCACGTAATTAAGTTGTATGTAAGAAGCATATGTTCGACTCTATTACCCATTATAATTAGGCACTGATCATTAATTTATTCATCATTTTCAACACATAGGCTGCCAATTTTCTAACTTTTTTCTTTGAAGAGATTGAATCTATTTTTAATAATAATTCGTCTTAATTCTTTTTTCAGCAGCGTACAATTCTAATAAGTAATCAAAGTTTGAAGTTATTAATTGCAATCTAGAAGTTTTCCTTGACACTTGCCAGTTGAGGAATTTTTTTTTGTGTTGTAATATGCTATAATACATCTTGCATCTGAGTTTTGGATTTGGGTAAATAGGCCTTGGTCCAGCAGAACCAAAAGCACAGAGGATTTGATCCAATCCTGTCACGTTGGCCAAAATCAGTTAGATACCCAGGATCGAGCAGGCAAGGCTCGTAGGTTTCTAACCAGCGATTTTGATAACCAACAGTCCCAACTTCTTCCAGGTATCTTCTGGTAGGACATTTACCCCTAAAACTCCGCCCACAATTGTGTCTAAGAGGATATAACTTTAATAATTTGACTTAAATAATTAAACCCCTGATAATTTCCCATATGAACTTATCAGAATAATCTATCTACTTTCTAAGTATAGATATGATGTCGATTGATCACCTCAATGACTTAATATAAACAGTTAGCATGACCAAAGCTGCAAAACATCCAAGTGAGTTACAAAGTAGCAAGTGTGAATCAAAATGTCATGAATGATCTCCAAAAGACACCACAAATTGAATAGGACACTAAGCTGAATAATATTGAAATAAGCACCAACATTTGGGCACATTACAGTGTGAGATTTCTAGAGTGTAGTGGAATATGAAACCCAGATATTAACTGTGCCAGGATGTGCTGTGAAATAATCTCTTGTGAGTAAGAAAATAGGTTAAATTAGATCTGCAAAAAAAAAATTGCCATGGTTCATTTTACCTTAGCACAAAATCTCTAAAATATAGAATACATTATCTTTGCATTAGAGTCATATAATGATATATGTGGTGAAGAGTAGATCCAAGCCAAAAGTGAGTAAAATTTCATTGCAGACAACATAAATGGCTAAGTGTTAGATCTATTCTGATAAAACTCTATAACAACACAATAAGCTTCTCTGTATATGAATGACAGCAGCCAAAATTTAGAAACATTTTCCCTGCATTCTTAGTACAAAAATATTAATATTTAATAGAATTACATCTTATACAGAGAGCTTAATGATCATTTTCAGAACATTGTTAAAAAGCAGTTATCTCACCCCATGTAACTTAGCCACAGATAATTGCAAATTCTGAATATGCCAAATAAAATATATGTTTACCAGGAAGTGTTATTATATCCAAAGTATATGGTAAAGATTCAAAAATAAAGGAAAAGTAGTGAAGTCTCTGCCCATTAATATTGCAGTTCACTTAGCTAAAATTACATGTTGAAAATAGTCACAAGAAAGATTTACAATGAAAAAGTTATCTTTGATTTGCAGTTCACAAAAAATGTTCAGGGCATCATTACCTTTAGGATCATTTATTGCTTTTGATTCAGCACAGTTGATCATAATGACCTGCTTCCTCAATGATAGTTTTTGCATTGCAGGTGTTTCGTATTTATCAAAACTATCATATACCAATCGTGAAACCAATCTAAAAACTTCCCCATCACAAGTACGACCTGTTCTTCCTTTGCGTTGATCTGCCTATTTGAACAAAGATACCAATAAAAATATGTTGTCAACAACACCCTCCACATAGATTATTGGTTCCTCAATGCCAATGTTAATATATATAATATGGAAAAGAAAATATGAATGCCATATACACCTGAGATTTTGAAACCCAAACCAGCCTTGATACATCTTTTTTGATGCTCCTATTCCAGTATATTTCTAATGATCGACATGAGTCAATAACATAACGCAACCCAGGAATTGTCACAGAAGATTCAGCAATATTTGTTGCAAGTATTACCTGCATGAAAAAAATCAAACTCGAAAGACTAAGACCTGACATTTTGAAGATTGCATTTATCTTTAATGGGCACTGTGCTATTCTTCATATTATTCACATGAATCACATAATGCACACTATGGAATCAAACATAAAAAGCAATGCAATTATTTTCTAATGATCAGCTTAAGTAAATAACATAATGCAGAAATCCTCACAGTCAATTCACCAATATTTAATGCAAGTATTAACTGTATGAAAAAACCAAACCTCAGGCCCTAACATCGAGTACCATGCTATTCTTCATGCAACTTACACGGTTAACGTGTAACATCATGTTTTCTATTAATATTGTTTTACCTATGGTAAAAGACATCACACTAGAAACATGCATTCATTTTCAGGGTACTCCATATCAGAAAAAGTGTCATAATGTTAAGCTCAATGAAAAGGCTTAATATTACATATAAAGCAAACTATTAATTCAAATTCAACAAAACATTTTAGAGCCTATATGCTTGTAGTCAATTTTGGGATGTCATATGAATGGTAGATATCAATCCAAGAACAGCTAATTGTTAAGGTTGTCTCTGTTCGTTCACACGTATGAATGAGTACAACTGCATATTTGGATATCTCCAAAGTTGAGCACATATGTTATTTTGAATTTGATAAGATTGATAAAATCCTAAAACTATCTAATATGTGGGCTAACATTAAGCAGACTTTTGTTAAGGTATCTGTTGTGACCTTTTCCCACATCATCCCATTGCAAATGGGGACCGACTCTTTTGCTTAGGTTTTAGTTTTGGCTTTGAAGTCTTCTCCTTAGGAAGTGAACAAGTCATTAATCTTGGTCTTAGACCCAAGATCAAGAAATTGAAAGCAAAATCGTAATGGGTTTCTCAAGATTAGAAGTTGTCAAGAAAGTAGTTAAGGAGCTGTCAAGGTGATATGAAGAAGTTATCAAGGTGAAAGGAGCATGAAAGATGAAGCAATTTGGAAATATGAGCCATCACAATCCAAATTTAAGATGGAAATGATAAGGTGGAAATCAAAGCTCAATAGTTAACTAAAGCCAAGAGAAAATTTATATGTCCTTAGTCAAAAAATACAAGAACTTCAAATAAGTACAAATGAAAAGAGGAGAAAACATGTCCATTTCCAAGTACACAGTGTAATTCCACCCAAGAGGTGTAAGAGGACTATTGAAGATCCAAAGAATTTTGGAATTGTAAGATATTTGGATTGGAGGTGAGTTTTCTTGTTTGCAAGTTAGGTTTCGAAGAAGTGAAAATGAAAAATCGAAAGAAAGGAAATTTCGAGCAAAGAAAGTGAAATTCTTAAATGAAAATACAAAATCTAAATGAATTTCAAGTGGAAATCAACGGGTCTGAAATCATTCCCAGCTCCTATTAGAAATTCCAACCTAGCATTTGCTCATTTCCAGCTTACTCTTAAAATTCCACACAAGTCTTAATCTGTAATGTCCCCGTTTTTGGCAAGTCTATGCAATTGATGGAGTTAGCTCATCATAGCAACCCTCGTGAACTGACAGGGTGTTTTGGGGGTCCCAGTTGTGGACTTACTATTTTTAGTAAGTCTATTTTTGGCAATTTCTATTTTTGGCAGTGCAATGGGTGGCTTTGGGCAGTTGGTCGTCACCTATAGTAAATAAGGTTAATAATTGCACGAGCTTTTATTTATTAAAAAATTATCAAGTTGCACTATTATAATGAAATTTATATTGTTAGAATAATGACATTAAGAGATATTTCTAAAAAGTATGTTGGTAAGTTTCAAGTGTTGAGTTCTTTTGGGAAACTTCAACAATTTCTGAAGTGGAGTTTTTTAGGAAACTTTGGCCAACGAATGATTATAAATGAGGGCTCATTTCATTGGGAAAAGCTCGCTTGAATATATATTTGTTTTTGTTTCCTTTGTGCCTTTTCTTGAGTTCTAAATTGTACGCCCTAGCTGAAGTATAAGGGTTTATGAGTTTCCGACGATTGTCTAAAGTCATTGCTGATGTATAGTGATTTCATACAACTAATAATCTCCCAGACTTCAGACAATCATCCGAAACTCAGAAACCCTTATACTTAAGCAAGGGCTTACAATTCAAAACTCAAGAGAAGCCACACAGGAAACAAAAGCAATTATATATTCAAGCATGCTTTTCCCAATGAAATGAGCTCTCATTTATAATCATTCGTTGGCCAACGTTTCCTTAAAAAACTCCACTTCAAAAATTGTGGAAGTTTCCTAAAAGAAATCAACACTTGAAACTTTCCAACAGAATTTTTAGAAATCTCTCTTAATGTCATTATTCTAATAATATAAATTTAATTATAATAATGCAACTTGATAATTTTTCGATAAATAAGAGCTCATCCAATTATTAACCTTATTTACTACATGTGACGACCAACTGCCCAAAGCCACCCACTACATTGCCAAAAATAGACTTGCTAAAAATAGTAAGTCCACAACTGGGACCCCCAAAACACTTAGTCACCAGATTCACGTATTGGACCCCAGATCCAAATTCAAGTCCGATCCGGGTCCAGATCTACACGTGGATCCGAGTAGGGTCTGCGATCCTACCTATGGATCTGTCAGGATCCACGGCCCAAGGATCCCGACGGATCCATAGACAAAATCAAGCATCCAAGCACGAATCCACAGCAATACAAGGCACAAAAACATAAAATCATGAATGTGAATGTTCTAATTTTCTTTATAATCATGAAAATAGATCAATTATCAAGTATACTAGATTCATAAATGCATACTAGAATCATAAATTCATACTATGAAATGATTTCTCTTAGTTTTTAGTATATATAAATACATATCTATATCTATATTTATATACATAAATCCTCCACAGATCATTACTGGGGAAAACAAAATCCCGAATCCACGAATCCGATTCGCATACCCGATTCATATTCGTTTCATGAATCGACAACTAAGCCAAAACACCCTATCAACCCATGATGGTCGCCATGATGAGCTAACTCCATCAATTGCATAGACTTGCCAAAAACAGGGACATTACATAATCTGATTCCAAAACTTACCTTCTATTATGCCTTTGACGTTTTTCTTCATCCTAATGATGGGATCACGGAATATGATCCAACAATTGAAACGTTGATGATAAAAACACACAAAATCAAATCCAAAAATCTATGAAAATAAAATGATTCCCAACTTGTCATTCAATATACTCGCAAGGCAAAATTAATTTCCAATTTACCTATTTAAACCCACCCTCAAAGGATATCAAAATTTTGAGGTCAAATGAAACGGAACAAAATATTTTGTTAAAATTGAAGTTTGATGGTTAAGGAAGAAATTTCAACAGAAAAAGTGTGAAGTCAATTAAGAAACCCAATGTTTTGCAATATAAAATTTGAAATTTTCCCAAATCCTAAATCATTTCCAGCTCCATGTCTCAAATCTGCCCTAGGAAACAAGAAGAAATTCAAAGTTTAAAATGATAAAGACAAAGATTTAATTGATCAACCATTGAGAAAATGTGCAGTGAGACTTGAAACAATAAGTTCAACTTTGGAGATGAAATCGGATTGCATGTTGCTCATTTACAGCTTGACGTCAGAATTTTGACCAACAACGATATTTTTAGTGGCGAATCTTCGCCAATTGGCTATTCCGTCTCTTTGGGAAATCACGATTTAGCTAATAAAACCTACATATGGGATCAACCATGTCGCCAAGATATTAAATAATTTGGGTTAAAATCCAAGGTTAATCGCTTATTAGTTTATACATAATTGGTCCCAAACCTCGGTCCAATCACCAATGTAATCTACATTTAAAACACAAATATTTTAAAATTTTCGCCAACATTTCCGTAATGTTTTCTTATTGGACAATATTATTTCGCCCTTAAAATAAGATAACATTTTCTCTCGGGTTGAGCATCGCCTACCATTTTATTGACATATGTCTTTAATTATCCCTATTTAGGCAACTATTTTATGTTTTAGTCTTTGGGACACATGTCCTAATTCCGGGAAGATTTAGATTTTATGGTATGCCGTTTAAAATTGGGCCCGAAATAGAGCTAAAGCCATTGATCTATATTGCATCAATGGTCCAAATTAATTCCTTTCACCATAAAATGACAACATTAAAAGTGATGACAACGAAATTGGCAATAAAAAAGGGTACATTATTAATTGAATCTTAATGGATTAGCATTCTACAAGTACACTATATAATGTACACTTGGCATGTGGGCCATGGACCACTTGTGACTATAAATTCACCAAAAAAATAAATAATCTCTCTTTGGAAACCGACATATTATCCAATTATATTAATATTTTGTGTTATATGAAATAATTAATTCACCTCTTACATTATAAAAATATTTATGACCAACAAAAAAAATCGCCTACATTTATTTGTGTACCAAAAAAAATAAAATTAATTCGCCATAGCTATTATTAAATTTTGATATGGAAAGGAAAATTTCGCCAATAGAAAATAAATCTCTCCCTTGCCTCGAATGAAAAAATCGCCATCAATTAGAAATTTTTCATGCATATAAAATGTTGAATTCGCCAACATTTTACATATTTTTCCTGGGAGGGGTTTCTTAAAGTTATCCCTGTTGGCCAAACATCTTGTTCATTCAAGCTTGTTGTCAAAAATTCCACCAAACATGAGATGCATTTCCAACTTTCTATTGAGAACCTTCTTGAGGATTAAAGTCATTTCCAGCTAAAATGGCAATTTGCGTCCTCCTATCAAGCCTTGCATTTCAAGCTTATGCATAAAATCGCCCCCATAAAGGATGTTGACCTTTTGAAAAATTAATAGGCAACAAAACAATGATAAGGGTCAGCCTTCCTCAACTCAATAGACATGACTATTCATCAAACCTTATGATGCTGTATAAGGTTGTTAAAGGAAAGCATTTCAAACACAATTCAAATAATCAAAAGCAAAACAGTGGCACACCTTCAATGTATCTGATCGAGGCAAATGTGAGGGCAAGGATTATCAAGCACCAAGAATTTTAAAAGATTATGCAACGGTAATTGTATACTCAACAATGAAAGCAAAGTTTACAATGTAAAGGCAATTACATTAAAATGTTTCTAAAAGAAACAAACGTAAAAGGAAGAGGGAAATATAAAATACCTAAACTAACTAAGATGACCATTAAAGAAACATTACAATTATTTGGGACCCTCCCTTAATGGTCAGTTCAATAACAACCCTACCAAAGACGTAATTTGCAAACCTCTTAGTCACAAATGCCTAGAATACTGCCCCCTTCTATTCATGCATGCATAGAAAAGGCTGTCCCCTTCTCTCCAAAATGATTTGCAAATGAGTCTGCTGCTAAGACCATCCCTTACAAACTACTATGCTTCCAAACTAATGTTTGAAAAAAGACTGTCCCTTGTCAGAGACACCGAGAACAACTTCTCAATCTGAAACCATAATTTTGAGGAGAAAATCAGCAAACTGGAACCACTTTTAAAGAACAGCCACAATTCTGTGAAAAAATAGGCAAACCATTGTGCAGACCATTACTGTAATGACCTAATATTAAACAATATAAATATATAGAATTTATCATTTCTTTACTTAATACATGTAGACAACATTAATCAATATTAATAATACTAATAGACATCAATAATACTAAGCCAATAATATGTAAAATTTTGCATGGAAGAATAAAACTGGATGTGGGTTTTAATTTTTGGCTTTATTTTGGAGCAGAGCATGGTGGTTCAAAGATGTTCATCTGAAGCAGGTGCTGATTAAGGATTTTTTTGGCTGCTTCTTCCAGCTGGCTCGACACCCACCTTATTCTCTACTGACGTGTGCTTCATAAATGGTGGGCATTCCTATATGCAATGGAACTAGTTGCAGTTCTCGTGGTGACTGGACTATCTTTTTGGGTACGCAAACAGAGCAACTGACATCATCGGCACTTGTGGACAGGAAGATTTTGGTTATGGTTTGATCGAGGTAATGGTATCAGGCATTGTTAATACAAGGTGTTGATAACTACATACATGGTTTCGATTTGCAATAGCTTAAGATCATATCAATATTATTTTATGTTGCTATTAATTAGTATCTCTATCTGTTTTTGAGGGTGTTATGTTATCTTTGAGCTGATTGCAATGTACACCCAAATTATAAAGGTATTTTGTGCTCAAGGGATATCAAATATGTCAATGAAAATTCTCTCTCTGGTCTCTCTTATTTCTCTTATTTCTCTTTCGTCTTTAAAAGAAAAACCACATTGTGCATAAAGTTGCTATATAAATAATAATAATATTCATCATTGAAAGTTCAATAATAAATAATGTCATTTACCATTACAACTATTAGTAAACAACTAATCTTAACCAATGAATGCAAAAATATAAATGATAAAAAGGCAGGATCCTACAACGCATCGATAAATTGCAAGCCTCTCATCGGGGAGGTCTTGGGTTTGAATCAACTCGAGATTAACACATAATGATAATTAATAATAAAATGAATAATAAATAATCTAGGCTTCAGCCGATTATCTATCAAATATATATAATTGATAAATATAAATATGTAAGTAGTGGACCAAATATTTGACTACAAGTGTATTAACAAAACATAATTAACATATAAGATAAAGAGATGCATTGAATCTCCATCCTTAGAATATAGGCAGCACGACTAATGAGTTACGGTCTCATAATAGATATATAAGAAGAAAAGATATATTGAAATGGAGGACATTCATATAACCATCAAATGAGAAGAGGTGTTATAAAAAAAGACAAAAAGAAAAGACACTTCAATCTTCTTAAAACACGGAATTAAGGCTGATCTCCTACATATGCCAAGTAGAAAATATAATTAACTTAAAAGAAGTGGAAAGTGAATAAAATGGAGTAAGCAGTAATTTAAGAGATTATATACTTTTCCTTTGAAAGGATAAGGTGAAGCACATACGAATATAGAAAGGTATGAATATGTTTTATTTATATATAAAATGGAAAAAGAATTATAAAGTGGAAAAAACCAAATATGTTTCATTTATATGTTACTTTATCTTTATACGAAATAAGAAAGTATGTTATTTCATTATTATAAAAATAAAGAATTGTGCTATATATATATATATATATATATATATATATATATATATAATTACATTTAAAATCAATATAAATTTAAAATAATATATTAAGATTTATATTTAGTAAATAATAGAAATTTATATAATTATATTTAACAATTATTTGATATTGTGTTTGTTAAATATAAAGAGTTAATTGATATATTATAAGATATTAATATAATTTCTTGTGGATCTAAGTAATTGATTAAAACATCCGTAGTGCCAATATAAGGACTGCACTCGACTCTATATGAATGGATAGTGCCAATATAAGGCCTGCACTCATCTCTATGTGAATGGTTGTGTGCCAATGTAGAGTTTGAGGTCATTTTTATATGAATGACTAGATGGATTCTCATAGTGCCATTGCAGGATGTGAGATCCTCGTATAAATGGCCATTTTGCTAGTGTGAGAGATGAGTAACTCTGTATGAATGGCTAGATGAGTAATAATGAATCCTCATAGTATTAGTGCTAGAAGTGAGATCCTCGTATAAATGGCTTTCTTGCCAATGTGAGAGATGAGTAACCCTGTATGAATGGCTAGATGAGAATTAAATGATGGCCAAAATATTATGATGATGTTAACATATGCATATGTAAACCTTAAGGAGTGTACTCTACAAAAGACGATAAAATAACTAAGGGTTAGGAAACCCAATATAGAGATGTATTTAATGTTCTGACATTAAAATAGAGGGTAGAATTGTAAGTTTAGATTTATTATTGTTTAATTCTAACATTTATTTTGTAGATAATAATTGTCCCAAGCTAACCCTAGTAGTGGGGACATTACAATCACACTAGGAACTCTAGGAGTGGTCCAAAACAGCTACAAGAAAACACAATATTTTGGAAAAAAATCACCAAACCCTTGATATGATGATAAGTTGGTTTAGGAAAAAATACAAAAAACCCTAACAATGGTGTTTTGAGGAAATTTTTAATTTATGAAACCTTACAATAATTTTTACGGAAAAATTTTTAAAACCTTGTAGTAATTTTTTTATGTAAAAATCATTTTTAAAAAGAAAGGGGAAAAAAGTAGAAATTTAAAACACCAAAGATGATCTTTAAAGAGAAAAATTGAGATCAAAACCAAACACGGTCTTTAAAAAGAAAAATCAATCAAAACCTACAATAACTTTTTTGAGAGAAGACTTTGACACCTAATAAAAAAATTAAGAAAAAAAATATAAAACTCATCCTAATTTTTTTCAAAAAACCCACCACTACTTTTTTTTTTATGGAAAAAAATAGAAAAACCAACATATATTTTTTATGACAAAACTAAGAAAAGCAAACAAAAAACATCTTCATTTATGCAAAACAACCTAGGTCATGGCAGAAGGAAACCAAAAGATTACTATCGATTTGCCTCTGATTGGCACAAAAGCCCTAGCCGCAAGTTCTGAGGAGCTAGGTAGATTTGAAAGAGCAAGAACAAGTCACAATTTTGACAAAATCAAGCAGAAACCTTCAAGAAGGGTGGTTGTCATGACTTTTCTCGATGCAACAAAACATGGGTTTTTTCAAACCCTCAAAAGGAAAACTTGAATATGTCAAAACAAACAAGGAAAAAGCCTCGTTGAATCCTAGCCATCATGTACTAGGATTTGCAAAAGTTTCACATAAAAAAATGTATCAGAAATCATGAAAGCAAATTGCACCCAAACTACACAAAAATGGCATGCAATCCTTCTTTGGACGGAGGTCCAGATTTCCCAATGCAAAACCCTTGAAGAAATTTTTGATATTTGCCCAAAAAACAGCCATTTAAAATGCTCTAGCCAAACACAAGCTCAAAAATAGACAAAAATCAGATTTGCTGTTGGTAAATCTAAATAAAGGCCTGAAGAATAAACCAGCAGAGGTTCTGAGGAAAAATGACCCTTCAAAGTTCAAACACATGAATAGAAAACCCTCAGAAAAGGTCCTTAAAAAAATGCCCACAAAAAACTCCTTTGAAAAAACTCACCAAACATTTTAACAAAAAACCTCCAAATGATTTTTATCATTAAAAGAGTCAAAAAAAAGTTATAGAAAAAAATTCTAGGTAAAAAGATGCTACAATTTTTTTCCAATTTTTGCCAAATCCTTGAAACCCCATCAACCCATTGTTATCATATATTCAATACTGAAAACAGAGTTTACAAAATATAGGTAAATACATTACGATGTTTCTAGGAGAAATATTACGCTATCTTAACAAATTAAACTCTCAAAATTGAGCAAATCAAGGGTGACCACTGCGCTAAACAGAAACAAATTGATCAGCCATGCAAGAAACCCCAGGTGCTAAAATCAGATCTGTAGATGCAAAACTAGATATTTTCTAAACTTTGATTGTGGCAAGAAGAATAAAGCATGTGAAGTGATAACAGGAATGTGAACAATTTCAGGCACTTGAAAGTTAAAAGTTACAAATTGTTTGCAATATTTTGATGTGAATCATTTCAATTCTTAAGAACGCAGGTTTTAATATGATTTTCCTACAAATAATTCTCTTTGTTTTTTTCAAGGAATGATGTTGATCAAATAAGGATGAAAGGAAGCTTTCAAAAATTAAGCAAGGAAGAGGAATGACACCAATGTGTTTGAGAGGATTATCTACATGTTTTCGAGTTCTTGAAAGGAATGAAAACCTGCAAGTATTTGATGGAGTTGAATTGTTTCACTAGTGCAAATGCTACAAGATAGTAAGATAAGATAAGAACCCCTGCTAGTTTTGACCCAAAACTACATCACAAATCCCACACACATAGCTAAAGTATTATGTCAAACACTTGCATAGACATAACAGTCGGAAACATTCACTTTTCTTTAGGGACATTTCATCAAACACTTTACATGTACTCATCATTTAGACATTTCAACAGGCAATTAGCTTGGGGCAATGCTTTCTATGCTCCAAAAAAAATGTTATTTATTCCAGGTTTAATGTTACCAATTTGGAGTTGATAATCCCATCCCCTCACCAAATGGAGATACGAAATAGATAATGCATTACAAATGCAAAGACTCCCAAAGATTCCATAGGATTGTTATATATCTTTGCAACTTGCTGTATACTAACGGATTCCTAAGAACCACTCTGCCCTTTTTTTCACAGAACGTAGAAGGAAATATAAGCAGGTCTGACCTCTGGAACGGCATGAGCAGATTCTGTTGAAGAGTCTTCGCTAAATTTACAAGATCCTACACTCAGAAAGACAGCCCAGCCTCTGTGTATCAATGAACTCGATGCTGAATCCACTTGCAAGAGTTAATTTGTTTGATCTTCAATAATGATTGGCCCTATTGTATATGTCTGAAACAACAGCCAATACAATATCCCATTGCCACAAATATATCCCTGTTAACCAGCAAGACACGGCTCTATCAATACTCCCATTTGCAAATAACAGCAATACCAACAGATCTCACAAAGTAATATGGCAGTGCTGAAATTAGATATGATGTTATGAAGTCTCTGACTCTAAGACAGGTAAATGTTGTCATCCAGGAGACATCCGTTGATGAGCTTCCTCCAAGAGAGAGAATTAGTAATTACACATGATACACTATGTTACAAATCCTTACTTGGCAAGCCCAAAGTCTGGTCCCATTCTTGCAAAAGTCTGTCCAAATTTTGTTAGACGAACCCGACACAACTTTTGCAGTTTCTATGGCAAATTGCCAAATTTGCAGCAGAACCCAGGCTGAATATTACCAAAAAATGGAGTTTTTTTACTTTGTTAAAGTTTTTTTTGGTCCATCTTAGTCAGTCCAATCCTCCAACCCTAAAATAGACCGCTAAAAAGGCTACAAAAAGAAAACATATGCTATTTGGACTAAAACACTAATATATATATATGGTGTATACTGCTATGTTGCTTTACTATTATCATAGTAGTGTATGAACTTATTTTCTGTTGCATACATATAGATACATACATACATACATACATACATACATACATACATACATACATACATATATATATATATATATATATATATATATAAAACATTCGTTTTTGTATGGACCCAGCCCAAAATAATCTTGAACGAATTTCGAACCCACATCTGAACCCAAATCCGAACCAGCAACTTAGCTAATACAAAATAAAGTTCAAATGGTTAGACCCAATGTCTCAATAATATGCAGTTGGCTCTCACGCACACCGAAATAACATATATATATTTCGATTTCTGAATTTATAAAGATCCCATTAACTTATAACTTTGAAATATTAATTTCCAATAGCCATGAATTACTCTTCCTCCACCAATATATAGATCTCTAATTGATACGCCAAAATATTAATAACAACCATGTCGCATATATCTTTCTGTTTACAGTAGTGTTCACCTAAATATCAAATATGATTTTTTCTATGCCATCTATAGAAGACACATTAGGCATTAGGCCCCCACTGACTTTTCAAGAATAGAATGGCCTTAATCATAAACTTACAAAGGGAATATTTATCTTCTATTACACAGATTATAGATCAAAATATTGTTGGTAAGACAACCTATCGCGATACGTTACAGCCGGAAATAATATAGGTAACTTTATCATGCAAAATATCGCTGATATTTTATGATTTTATCGCAGAGAAAAACTCAACTTATCATCGATATTTTAGCGATAATTGCCAAAATATCAGCCCGGTCTGCTAATAGGGACTGATAAAACAAAAATCATTCATTTGACATTTTCTAATTTGCAAAGTGGTGTTTGGGAGAGGAAAAAACAGATTGAAGGAGAAAAAACATGATTAGCAATGTTTTAGAGCAATCTGTTGTGGATTTGAAGTAGACTCAAATAGAGTTTTCAAGCGAAAACAGATTCAAAGTAAGTTTTTCAAATTATTATATTTGAAATCATTTGTCTTGTCTTGGTTGCATCTAAGTTTATACAAACTCTTTAAAAACATTTCCAATGTACTCTAAATTGTTTTAGAGCATAATGAACAAGATATAACACCAATTTTTAGCAATCTGCATAAAAATTCATATTTTTTCTCAAGAAATTCAAATTTTCTTTAAAGTCTCAAACCTAGACACTTTTTTTTTTCAGGGTCCAACACAGTTTAAAATTATTTAAAGCTTTAAACTAATTTAGTTTGTTTGCTAAATTTATTTATTAAAATAAAGTATATTAATTTGTTGTTTCAATTTGTATGTGTAGATTGAAATTTCATTAAAATGGCAAATAGGGATACATCCACAACTCGATCAATTGCAAGGTGTGTTAGTGCTCCAATAGATGAATGTCCATTTTGGATATGTAGGCATGCATCCTAAAGGGGATAGAGATAAGGCTTGGAAATATTGCTTTGAAGGACCCAAATTTAATACTGTGATTTGCATAAAATGTGTTATTTGGTGGGGGCATGTCTCGTTTCAAATACCACCTGGGAGGGATCACAAAGCATGAGGCAAGGGTTTTTTACAACAACACAGAAATAATAAAAAGAGAGATGAATTTTGTTACATCCCAATTTTCGACTCAATTTAAAATGTTCATATAGCTGTTGAGGTTCACATGAAGTCAATTGACAGTTAAATTTGTTATAGTCCTACGAAACGGTAAGATGGTTAGTCGTTATGATTTCATATGAAGATAACATGCTAGTTGATTATTTATCATGAATTCATGGAATTGAAAAGGTGGTTAGCCATTATCATTATTCGTGATTAATAACTTGTTATGGTAATATGATTTAACTGTGGAGAATTTCCTTGTAGGAAGCAAGTCAAAGGGGTCGAAGCATTGTCAGAAAAGAATTGGGCACAGCATCATCACCATCACTAGGCAAATAGGTATGAATTGTAAATCATCATGGTTGAGGACCTAGCGACTGCATAACAGGAAACACACATTAGACACACATAAGCTATTAAATAAACATTTAAAATATTAACTTTGGCTTTTGGTTGACTTTTCCACCACATCATTTTAATACATATTTATGTACGTACACATGGATATAAATTAAAGATGATATCATAATATTATTCTTATACAAGATTTTATCTATTTAATACATACATTTAAATGCATGTACAAGAAGATAAAATAAATCTTCCAAGAAGAAACATGTATTTAGATATACATATTTATAAGGTAAGACTTTGGATAAACATTTAATATGTGCCATGTTAATAAAATATATTTACGTCCGAGTAAATAAATATGTTTATATTATTCTTTTGCTTTGTAACCTTTCAAATTCTTTTCCTTATTTATTCAAGTCTTTACTTGAAACCGAAATGTACATTTGGCATATTGGCGTTCAAAAAGCCAAGTTCTTTCTTTTGAGTTACGACTTCTTGGAAGCCAAAAAGTTTTCGAATACTTCTTTATAATATGAAGCCGTGAGAGACCATGGGCACCATATTTTTCTACCCAATATCTCACCATATTTTTTCTAACCAATATCTCACCATATTTTTCTACCCGATATCTCACCATATTTTTCTACCCGATATCACTGCAATATATACCTAATAACTCTATGTTTTTCCTTGCAATGATTTGCCATTTCATTAGTATTTATACTAAAGACGTGATTGATAATCACACAGAGATTTGTGCTTGAAGTAAATTCCGTGAAAGAACTAAATATTAGCGTCGAGCAAGACTCCATTTTATTTCCAAATTTTACCTAGTTATGTGGTTGTCCATTTCCAAAGTATTGCAATATGTTTTATTATCAGATATTACTGCATTTTGAATATTATAGCAATAAGATACAGTTCCAGATTTTGATGCAAATCATCTTCGTTTAAAATATCAACAATTAGTCCCTCTCTAAGACAAAACTGATTATGATGAATAAAGGCCAAGTATCTATGACATGATATCATATTTTATTTATGTCATTGAAAGTTAGAATCAAATGTTATTTATTATGCAAGTCTTAAGATTATATTCTCAAGTCACAGAAATGTGATTTGCTGAAAAACATGTAGCATTCTTATATCAGTTGAAGATCAACAGAAAGAGCTGGTTGCTTTGAGATTCAAACACCTAGGACTCACCCGGCTGTATAGCCAAGGAAAAGGGTGAAGAGCTGAGATAGAAATCTACAATAACATGAAACCGAATCAGATGTGACATAACAATGTTTATCATTTTTAAAAGGAATCATTTAATAGCTCATGCATGATCATGTTTATTGTTTTCTTCTGTTGTCAAGACGAGGGGTGTGATTAGATACCAGGATGTTCAAAGGCTGACAAGGTGTTCCATGTCTTTTCTAGGTAGGGAGGGTCTTTCTAGTTAAAGAAAGTATGGGGGTAAGTTTAAGGTCCGTGGTTGAGTGGTTAAGCCCCTAACAATGTTTCCCCTCTCCGCAAGATGACAGGACGTGCATCAAATAAAGACAAGTTAAGCATCCAAATATTTATTGGCAACAGGTATTTTTACTTTTATGATATTTATACAAGTAGAAGATATGATGGAATAATTTATATCGTTGAATTCAATTATCTCCTTTGATGTAAGCAACCTTTTTCATCAATGCAATTAGTAACCAATTAAATTGAATGATCTTCCAACTGAAAATGGTATATATCTACAGGATTGTTATTTCAATATTTCATTAATAAGAATAATGATTATGAGCATATTTTCTAATCTTATGTTATTGCCATAGTTAGCAATAGGAAGAAAAGGAATGAAACAGAGGTATCTGACGCTCCAAAATGATACAGTGGTATTCGATGCCCTAAGTGATACAATGGTATCTAATGTCCTAAATGATCCAATAGTAATTAATGCTCTAATTAACCGATGGTATGTGATGCCCTAAATAATCCAATGATAATAGATGCCCTAATTGATACAACGATATGTGATGCCCTAATTGATATAGTGGCATTTGATGGTAATCGTCATTTGATTTTGATTGTAATGTTCTCAGTGCAGGGATCTGGAGTCGACCGATTTGAAGGCCATACAATATGTCTAGGGTAGGGGTCGTATGGAGTGAGATACACAGAAAATGGTCGTACAGAAGTTGTGTTTTAATTGTACTATGGACTAAGCAGCAAGGTGTACAATTTTGGAGGTCATACAGTGATCAAATGAGGCCGAATGGTGGCCGTACAATGATCTACGTTGGGCGTACGGTGTGAGGGAAGAGTTACTGGCCATACTGAAAGGAATTGTGTGTCGTATGGATGGTTGAGTTATGGTCGTAAATTGTTGGTGCTAGCTGTATGGATGTTTGATGCTGAACATACGGTTTGGTAGGAGAGGCCATACGGATGTGGGCAGTGCGGAGAGGAAGAGTGTTATGAGTTTGATGACCAGGTATACTAAGCCAATGGCCAGTATGGTGAGTGGATGGAGGATGTACTGAAGGTACAAGGTGTGGTGGAAGAATGAAGGTCGTACGGAAAGGAGGAAGGCAAGGATGACCATATAGGAGAAAGAATACTAGGGCCATAGGGTGGATGCTGCCAGGAATCACAGATAGGTAGGGAGTCGTACGGAATATGGAATGGATCTACACTTAGTGCCAGAACAATGCATTCGCTAATTAATACACAAACAACTTATTCAATTTGTGATCAGAAATATAAGTATATGTATTTGCAATAAAGATAGTGCTCCGATTTGCCAAATCCGAGCGAAGTATTAGATGCTACAACAGAATAGGGTGAGGGTGTAATATCCTCCCCTATTTTTTTTCCAAATAAAGAAACTTGCAAGCTACTTTATGATATCAATTAATTTGCTTAATAACTCAACATAGCATTTTTGTCAAACACTTGGCACGCATACTGCAATATATAGAAAAATCTGAAACTTCTTATTTGCCAATTAAATATTGATTTTTGGCATGTAAATGTGCTCATACAATTGTTTAACATGCTGCGACAAATATCAGTCTTGTATTCAACAACTACAATGCAAAAGTATAAAAATTTGACAAAAGAAACCTGGAATTAGTTGCTGTAGTATTTTTGCAGATGTAGTTGGCAGCCTTCCAAACCCCCAAATCAGCAAGAATAAACAATAAACTTTTTGCAAATACTGTTCACACATTGTAGCAAATTCACTATTCATGCGCACTGTTGCAAAACACTATTCATCCATACTGTAGCAAAACACTAAATGAAACCCAGTGTGTTTGGAAACACCGTTAATCCTCCTAACTGTGTCTTTCAACAGCGAAGAGAATGCTAGCAAAGAGGTATTCCGTCCTCCAAGCCCGATAATCAGATATCCAGCAACATAACATTAATCTTCATCCAAGCATACTTAAAAGAAGCTCTTCCATTTCTTTTATAGTGTTCTCACAAGAGCTCAATCCTTCGTTTTCTCAATGTGGGATAAAACATAACTCCCTTTATATAACTTATGTCTCCAATGTGTTATAAAATAAAGGGGACTCTTTTAATTTAAATATTTCCCACAAACTATAGTCTATGCATTAATAAAGTTAAATATTTAAATTTAACTTTATAAAATAGCTTTATCAATGCATAACAAATCTTATCAATGATAAACAGGTCTTCTTGTCGATTTTAAACAATTACCATCGACATACCACTGCCACTGGATGTCCGACCATGTCCAAGATGACTTACTGTAAATAGTAAGTTTGCCCAAAGTTGCCTCAAAACCCCTCAGAAAGACCTGCAACTGAAACTATCTAAGCCAAATGGCCTTTAAGTCCCTTTAATGTCCTGGTTAGCCTACGGGACCATGGAGAAATAGGCTAACGACAACATCATGCTATGAATGCTAAAAAGGGGACATTACAGTCTGCCCTTCTCAAAATTGCTTGTCCTCAAGCAATTTCAACTTTGGATGCTATAATATCTTCTCATTTTCCCAAGTAGCATCCTTCACTAGTAGATTCCTCCACTTGACCAAGTACTCCTTGATGATCCGCCTGTGAAGCACCCTCTCCCTGGAGTCAAGTATAGCCTCGAGAACCAAGATAAGCTTTCCCTCATCATCAAGAGGTGGCAATACTACTGAAGGCACCACATTGTGGCCCAATGCCTTCTTAAGGCGTGACACATGGAACACATTATGCACTTTACTGTCTGCAGGCAACTCCAACTCATAAGCTACTTCACCCACTCTCCTGATTACTTTGAATGGTCCATAGTAGCGTGGTTTCAATTTCTCTGGTCCACTCTTCTTGAGAGAGGACTGTCTATATGGCTGTAACATGAGGTACACCATGTCTCCTACCTCGAAAGACCTCCCAACCCTATGCTGATCAGCATATTGCTTCTGCTGATTTTGTACTTTTTGCAAATTTTCCTTCAAGGATCGCATAATGTCCTTACACTCCTGCAAAATATCCTTCGCCTTAGGCACCCTACTGTCCCCAAATAACAAATCCAAAAAATCAAGAGCATCATACCCGTACAGTGCCATGAAAGGGGACATTTGAATAGACATATGGAAAGAGGTATTATAGCAGTACTCCCCTAGATGTAGCCACTTCACCCAAGCCTTCTGCTCTCCTGCAATGTAGTTTCGAAGGTACCCCTCAACCCATTTATTCAATATCTCTGTCTGCCCATCAATTTGGGGGTGGTAACTGGTACTCGGAGTTAGCTATGTTCCACACAACCTGAACAACTCCTGCCAAAAGTGGCTCATAAACCTACTATCCCTGTCGCTGACTATGCTTCGTGGCATCCCATGTAATCTAAATACCTCTCGAAAGAATAGCTCTGCTGTCTGTACTACTGAATATGTGGACGAAATCGCAAAGAAATGTGCAAATTTCGTCAATCTGTCTACCACAACAAAAATACAATCCCGACCCTGTGCCTTTGGAAGACCTATGATAAAATCCATCGAAATGCTATCCCACTTCTTCTCTGGTATAGGTAGAGGTTGTAGTAAACCACCTGGAAAGGAATGTTCCTGTTTGTTCTGCTGACACACTAGGCACTCCCTAACGAACTGTAGCACTTCTGACTTAAGCCCCTTCCAAGTGAAGCTCTCTCTCACTTGCCGATATGTCTTAAAAAATATTGGATGTCCTGCTAATGGTGAATCATGAAATGCTCTCAAGATCTTTTCCTTCATGGCAGACCCAGGTACCAAATAAATCCTTCCCTTGTAAATGATTTGATCATTTACAGCAGTGTATCGACTATCCTAAATAGCTCCTTCAATAACACTAGATGCCCAACTATCCTTGGCATACTCTGCCAAGATCAACTCTATCCAATCATCCATGACTATCCCAACAGCAAGCAAATGAGGCCTTCTAGGTAAAGCATCTGCAACAATATTTTTCTTCCCTTTGACATAGACTATGTCAAAATCATAGGCCTGTAACTTACTCACCCATTTCCGTTGCCTGTCATTAAGATCCTTCTGTCCAAGGAAATGTTTCAAGCTATTATGATTTGTTTTTACTGTGAATCAGCTCCCTGCTAAGTATTGCCTGAACTTAGCTAGCACGTGCATGATTGCTAGCATTTTTTTGTCATAGATGCTGTAAGTTCTCTCAACACCTCGTAATTTCCTACTCTCATATACGATGGGATGTTTGTCCTACATGAGTACAGCTCCTACGCCCTCTCCCGAAGCATCACACTGCTGCTCAAAAGGCCTGGTGAAATCTGGAATGACTAAAATGGGACATGTACTCATCAGCTCCTTGAACCTGTCAAAACAATCCTAAGCCCTCTCTACCCACTTGAAACTGTCTCTCCGTGTCAAATCTGTAAGTGGTGCTACTATTTGTGAAAATCCCTTCACAAATCTGTAGTAGAACCCGCAAAGCCCAAGAAATCCCTTGAGTTGTGAAGTGTTCCTCGGCGGTGGCCAATCCAGAATGGCCCTAATCTTGTTTGGGTCAACCCAAACACTTCCTGCACTAATAATACGCCCTACATAGAGCAACTCTGTCATCCCAAACTCGCATTTACTCATCTTGGCATATAATGACTCCCTCTCTAGAATGTTGAGCACTGCATCAATATGCTTCAAATGTTCCTCCCAAGTACGGTTGCATATCAGTATATCATCAAAAAAAAATCAACACAAACTTCCTCAACTGATCTCTGAATACTCTATTCATACAGGACTGGAAAGTGGCAAGGGCATTAGTCAACCCAAAGGGCATGACTAAAAACTCAAAATGTCCGTAGTGGCATCTAAAAGTTGTCTTCTCCACATCCACCTCTCTAACCCGTATCTGGTGGTAGTCGGATTTCAAATCAATCTTAGAGAAGTAGCATGCACCGTGCAATTCATCAATAAGCTCATCGATGCGTGGGATAGGGTATCGGTTCTTGATTGTCTTCTTGTTTAGCTCCCTATAATCAATGCGCATCCTCATTGTACCATCCTTCTTCTTCACCAATACCACTGAAGAAGCGAAAGGACTCTTGCTTGGCCGTATGTGCCCCATGTCAATCAACTCCTTGATTGCCTTTTCTATTTCATTTTTATATCTCTTTGGATGGCGGTAGGGTGTGATGATGACTGGCTTAGCCCCTTCCTCTAACTCAATAACATGCTCGATTCCCCTATCCGGGGGTCTCCCTGGAGGTATCTCACCAAACACCTTAGTATGGTTATTAGTTCCTGTACATCAGGTGGATACTTTTGTTCATGCTGCTCTGTCATCTCAGGCATTGCTCTGAACTCTGTTGCCCACTGTACCTGATCATGTCTAAAGAAACTCTGCATCCGCTTGAGTGACACCACTCGAAGTCTCCCATCTAACAAACCTCTGAGCACTATCTTCTTACCATTTGCCTCAAACCTCATTTCCATTTTCTGGAGGTTAAATGTGAACTCTTCCAGAGACTTCATCCAGTTCATCCCAAGCACCATATCCTCATCACCAATGTTGACCACAAAGAAATCTCCTGTCATGTCATAATCTCCCAAACGAAGCTGCAAGTTGGAGATCTTCTTGGTACAGTCGATTTTGAAGCCATCGGCAACCATCACCTTAAATCCCCTATGCTCCTCTATATGTAGCCCTCTGCGTGACACAAACTTCTCATTAATGAAGTTATGTGTTGCCCCTGTATCAATGAGTGTCACAAATCTCTGTCCATCCAAAGTTCCCCTAACTCTGAAAGTGACAGCCTCCTGTATACTAGACAGCTGAGCTATCGTGCTATCACTGCGTGCTTCCTCATGTGAAGAATTATTATCATCTCCATCTGATTCTGATGACTACTCTGAATCTCCATCCACTGACTCTTCAGCTGAAAAGTACTCCATCTACTTAGCTTTTGCTTTCAATGAACACTTATGTGACAAATCCCAAGGCTCCCTGCAATGAAAACAAAGCTTCTTCTTCCTAAGATCATTAAGTGTCTCATTGTCCAACCTCTTACTTTCCTCTTTAGGTGGCTGAGCCTCTCTATGGAAAGGTTTCATGTCCTTATCTTTCCTCGAAGGGAAACTCTTTGCCTGAAATTTATTTTTAGAAGCTAAAGAGAAATCCATGTCACGAGCTTTCTTAATAGCTTCCTGCAAAGTGAGAGGGTTGAGAGCTTTAATCCACCCTCTCAACGGATCAGCTAACCCATCTATAAATAGAACCAATATCCTCTGTTCAGATACATCTGTTACTAACACTGCAAGTTTCTGAAACTCTGAAATGTATGTTTCCAATGATCCCAATTGTTTAAGCTGAGCTAACTCCTTGAAATGGAGTTCTGGATCCTTCCTGTCAAAAAGTTCAATCAGTCTCTCCGTAAACTCCACATATGATGTAATGTGTGCATAACCCATAGTGACCATACCATGATGCCACCACTCTGTGCTAACCCATCCAGGTTAATTGTTGCATACTTAATAGCTTCTTCCTCAGGCATAGGGTTCAATTGAAAGTATGTGTCAAGCTTTTGAACCCAAGCTCTTGCTGTAGACTTCCCCGAGCCATCATAATACGGTAACTGAAGTTTCCCTTCTTTCTTTCATAGCTCATAGTACTAATTCCTATCATGTCCATGTGGCATATGCTTCATCTGCACATCCATATACTCCCTAAAGGTAATTGCAGCAGTAAAATCTAGACCTCTAGCTTCCCAATCTCTCCTCAACTGGTCTTGTATATCAGTGATCTGGGGCTCTGGTACAGGCTGCTCTGGAGCTCTAGGAGGAAATGTGGGAATCATGGGCCTCGAACTCACTATCCTAGTTTGCTGGGGTGCATGACCGAAATTGCTCCCAACTTGTTCGCCTCCATTATGTGTCCCATCTTGATTATTACCATTCTGATTATTTCTTCGACCCACATTAGCATTCAACCCCATTTGACGAGCCATCATCTGCATCATAAGCTCCAATCTCTGACTCTGTTCCTATGCTCTCTGCTCTGCTATTCGCTGTCCCTATGCCAAAGTGTCTAATAACTGTAAGAATCTTTCCTCTCCCTGATCTAGACCGGCATTCCCGCCTCTGCCTAATCCTGTATTCCTGTCATCTCAGTCACCCATATTGTTGTCTTGATCAAATAATACCTCCTCTGTGTCTATATGATTGGGTTCTATGTCCACCTACACGGATGAACTAGACTGTTCGCTCTGCAGGTCTAAAATCCTATTTTTTCTTGCTCTGGTTTTGCGGAAATTATAAGGCCCCTATCGCATGCTCAAACATAAATGCTTTGATTTTAGTGTTTAGCATTTCGTCAAACACTTTCCCCTCTATCCGGCTGTTCCAAATTCCCTATAAGACCCCCATAGGATGGCAGGACTTATAGCTCTGATACCACTGTAATATCGTCCCCTATTTTTTTCCCAAATAAAGAAACTTGCAAGCTACTTTATGATATCAATTAATTTGCTTAATAACTCAACATAGCATTTTTGTCAAACACTTGGCACCCATACTACAATATATAGAAAAATCTGAAACTTCTTATTTGCCTATTAAATATTGATTTGTGCCATGTAAATGTGTTCATACAATTGTTTAACATGCTGCGACAAATATCAATCTCGTATTCAACAACTACAATGCAAAAGTATAAAAATTTGACAGAAGAAACCTGGAATTAGTTGCTATAGTATCTTTGCAAATGTAGTTGGCAGCCTTCCAAACCCCCAAATCAGCAAGAATAAACAATAAACTTGTTGCAAATACTGTTCACACATTGTAGCAAATTCACTATTCATGCGCACTGTTGCAAAACACTATTCATCCATACTGTAAAAAAACACTAAATGAAACCCAATGTGTTTGGAAACACCGTTAATCCTCCTAACTGTGTCTTTCAACAACAAAGAGAATGCTAGCAAAGAGGGATTTCGTCCTCCAAGCCCGATAATCAGATATCCAGCAACATAACATTAATCTTCATCCAAGCATACTTAAAAGAAGCTCTTCCATTTCTTTTATAGTGTTCTCACAAGAGCTCAATCCTTCGTTTTCTCAATGTGGGATAAAACATAACTCCCTTTATATAACTTATGTCTCCAATGTGTTATAAAATAAAGGGGACTCTTTTAATTTAAATATTTCCCACAAACTATAGTCTATGCATTAATAAAGTTAAATATTTAAATTTAACTTTATAAAATAGCTTTATCAATGCATAACAAATCTTATCAATGATAAACAGGTCTTCTTGTCGATTTTAAATAATTACCATCGACATACCACTACCACTAGATGTCCAACCATGTCCAAGATGACTTACTATAAATAGTAAGTTTGCCCAAAGTTGCCTCAAAACCCCTCAAAAAGACCTACAACTGAAACTATCTAGGCCAAATGGCCTCTAAGTCCCTTTAATATCCTGGTTAGCCTATGGGACCGTGGGGAAATAGGCTAACGACAACATCATGCTATGAATGCTAAAAAGGGGACATTACAGAGGTTTGAATCCCACCGAAACCGCACGAGCCAAATAAAGAAGATCTTTCAATTTCGAAATGGCGAACGATCTAGAACTCCAATAAGAATTCGCAGTACGTAAATATATAATCCAAAAGCATACCTAAAGACTACCTACAAGTTGAGCTTAAATACCCGTTGGAAAACTTTTCGAGGGTGTACAAAGATAGCCGACAGCAACACAAACTACGGAAACAAAATAAAAATAGGTCCAAGATATATTAAATCAATCGGCCCATTAACAAGGTTTAATTAAATATATTTATTTTATGACGGGGACATTACAGTCCTCCTGTCCCAAAATTTGTTTGTCCTCAAGCAAATGCACATCCAGTTCTAGGAAACCTTCCGTAATTAGCTCCTTTAGTTCCGAGTCAAGCATTAAGTAGATCTTCCCGCCGAAGCAAACGATGTCATCAATACCTTTGTATCTTTCATTGCGTACATGACCATCCATCAACTCACATGCAAAATTGTTCTTGGAATACTTAACCAATAGATGGGCCCACCAATTATCCAAGGAATATGGTGAGGTGTTGACTATCATGTTTTTACTTGCAATGTCTGGGACCAAATCCTGTTTAAAAATTGCCTCCATCTTCTTGATTATGACTTCCCTTGATCCTTTACTTGACATTCCTCTTAGTAGCACCTTCTTGCCCTCTGTCTCGAAAGAGATGTCCATCCTTTTGAAACTTTGGGTGTATTGGTCATGAGTTTCCAACCACTAAATGCCCAAAATGATATCAGTATCAACCAAATCTATGACAAAGAAATCATCTGCCATGGTATAGTTTCCCATGGAAATTTGTAGCTGTGGGATCACATGAGTGCAAGGTAACAAGGTTCCTCTTGCAACCTTAACCTCAAGTCCTCCATGCTCAACTACACGCAGGACTTTACTAGTGACCAAAGATGAATTGATGAAATTGAGTATGGCGCCACTATCAATCATGATTGGGACTCGTTTTCCGTGAAGTGTGTCGCGAACCCTGAAGATATCACCTTCAATCGATGTAGTGAGCGTAGCAATGCAACCCCTTTTTTGTATTAGGGCATTTATTCTCTCTTGCTGGGTAATGTCTTCATCAGTTGCTGCAGGTATTTGTCCTTCGTCGTCATCAAGCATCGCCTCAATGTAATGAATCTTTCCCTTCCCAAAGCAGTGATGACCAGGTCCCCATGGTTCTTTGCATGTGAAACAGAGTTTTTTCCTCTAGAGTTCTTGCCGAGAATCTTCCTCAATCTGAGGTTTCTTCTGATCTGTCTCCTTGTCCTTGTCTTCCTATGGGGATGGTGTTGGTGTAGCTACATGAGTTTTGGAGAAAGATGCGGCCATGTCATGCACCTTCTTAATAGCTTTGTTGAGTGCACATGGGTTGGACCTTTTGATCCAACCTCTCAAAGGCTCCCTCAACCCATCCATGAATAACACAATTCGGCATCTTTCAAAGATGTCTGTGACTAGTACTGACAGCCTTTGGAACTCAGTGATGTAGTTGTCTACCATGCCCGTTTGCTTTAGTTGAGCTAGATCTTTGAAGTTTAGCTCAGGATCTTTCCCATCAAAACGATCAATGAGTCTCTTAGTGAACTCGACATAAGAGGTCACTTGGTCGTGACCGAGAGTTACCAATCCATGATGCCACCACTCATGCGCCACTCCTTCCAGATGAAGTGTTGCGAACTTGATTGCTTCCTCTTCAGGCATTGGATTGAGTTGGAAATAGGTATCTGCCTTTAGGACCCATGACTGTGCGGTAATGACTCCAAATCCATCAAATGGCGATAAGTTTACCTTCCCGATCTTTCTCCTAAGATCATCATTAAAATAATTGCAATTTCCCCCGCCAGAATATCTCATTCTTAGATCAACATAATCTCTATAAGATATATCACCTTCCATATTCGCATTCCGCCAATCTTCCCAAAGTTTTTCTTGCATTTCCTCAAAAGTGGGCTCTCTTCCTTTGCATGGTGCTTTCGTCCTTGGAAGATGGGTATCGAGGATCAAGAGTGAGAGGGTTGAAAGTTTATCCTTCCCGAAATAGAATTGTCGCTATGCCCATTTTGTTCTCCTATTGTGTTTCCCTCGGCCAATTTTTGTAGAGTTTCTTGCATGAGCCTTTGGGTTTCATTGATTTGTATTTGATTTATGTTCAGCTCTCTTGAAAGATTCATGAATTCTATCATAGAATCTTGATGATCTATCATTCTATCAATAGGGTTATTTCGCCTTCTCCGTCGAGTATAAACTTGCATTCACTGCCACAAGCAGGCAGGATCAAAAGCTTTGATACCACTATAATGTTCCAAGTGTAGGGGTCTAGAGTCGACCGATTTGATGGCCGTACAATATGTTTAGGGTAGGGGTCGACGAAGTGAGATACACAGAAAATGGTCATATGGAAGTTGTGTTTGAATTGTATTGTGGACTAAGCAGCGAGGTGTACGGTTTTGGAGGTCGTACGGTGATCAAATGAGGCTGAATGGTGGTCGTACGGTGTGATGGGGCTCCAAATTTTAGCAAAATTTTAGCCCTAGGCATCATGGAAAAGACAGATATGCTTATACAATGATTATTCATATATTGCTTGACATCTTTCAGGAAGAGCCTGTAAATATAAGAATGTGATATAATGATCAGAATGGGAACATTTTGTGTTGTTGAAGACAATTCAGTTTCCCCAGAGACTCCTAATTCAGAGAAGTTAAATAGTATTGGCATAGATGATATCTTAGCATCCATAGCTGACAGTTATATATCAACACATATTTCTGCTACCTACAAAATGCTTCTCCTGATCCGGAAATGAAGGTAAATCTAACACACAACAAATGGTAAATGTGCACATATGGAGGTTACCAAATACAGATCTATATTGAGGTAACAGGAGGAAGATTGTCCAAAGTATGGACTGCTGTATGTATCCCCATTTTATAAGGAGATATTGCTCAGTCTAAGACTTTTTATGAGTTGACAGTAATTCTTCTAGTTCTGAAGATATTGTGTGTTCTTCATGTCAAATAGAAGCAGTTTCTAAGAAAGAAAAATGTGAACCTATTCAAGTTTGTGACTACAAAAAAGATGCCTCGACATATTATTCTGAAATTACAACATGTTGCACTCACTTTACATGCTGATTTGCAATTCAGTACAAGTTCTTTGTTCCAACTTATGGATGTACTAAATAAGCTTTTTTTAGAGCAGCAACATCTATGTTTGATTGACAAGAATGTCATCCAAGTTGAAGGAAATCACATGCAGCAGGTAGAATTTCCAACTAAAGCAAGTGAAGCTGTAAATCAGAGCTGTATGCTTCTTCACAAGTACTTGAATGACATTGGCTGCTTGAACGACTGTGTGATGAAGGCTATTGAAACATGCAGTGCAGACCCTTCATGGATGGAGAGGATGTTAGACATTATGGCTCATCAAGCTGGCAGTTGTGTGTATGCTAAGACGATAAGGGAACCGAGTATCAGGCTGTAACATTAAGTGTCCCATTTCTGAAAACATTGTAGTCAACTATCATGGCATCTGTATGGAGAATGCGCAGTGCCAATGGCAATCCGATGTTGATGATATTAGTGTGCAGTAACAGTGGTAATATGTTGGGAAGCCTTCATTAGTAAAGACGGCATGGAGGTCGTGGTATATGCAATCCCTTGATTGAATCTCTTCCTTAGCGTCAGGAGCAACTACAACATCCTCGGGTAAGTATTTCCCGTGAAATGTTTGCTTGTACAATTTACTTACAAATGTTTTGTATGTGCTTTGTGACAGGTGTGCGATGAAGGATTTGAATCTGCGGCATCATTTATCAGCGCGAAAATTCAAACACCTACCCTCTCGTTTCAATGGCAGTTACTATGTGTAGCAGAAATCTGCACATGTTCTGGACTGGACCATTGTATTTGTCTATGCAATCATTAATCGAGTCTTTGAGGAGTTGATTCACCAGCATCCATGGAAAAGGAAGCATTCACAGGGTTGAGAGAAAGAACCCGTCATGATAAGGAGGCCCAATGAATACGTAAGGAAGAATCATCAGATCGCCCACGAAAAAGTTATAAAATATTCATCTTCAAAGGTCTGTGTGATGTGCGGGTTTCACAATGCCGATGAAATACTTCGCTTCAAGAATAGGAAATTATTTTCTCAAACTATAGTAACTGTCGGTCAAATTTTGGAAAGTTGGAATTATGTTAAGTATTTTGCTATCATTTAACAATGGTCAGTTGTATGTTATGAAAAGGTGTGACCATTCAGAAAAAACAAACTGACACCTCTTGTGGGTTTATAAATATATGAAATGTAAAAGCCATAAAGGGGGGAGACTTATGACATTATTATTATTCATATTTTAAAAATTTTTTGCCTTGCGATGATGTATTATATTCTTTTAATTGGCGAAGGAAATCACTTTTGAACTAAGCCTCTGGATGGTGAATTATGGAATAAATTCTTGTGCGATTCTGGAGTTGAATTATATTGGATGGATCACCTGTAGGGAATGTCTCCAGTACGATTTTATTTCCAGATCAGTAAGAAGTATTTATTTAATTTACTTGCATTAGAGTTTTAATTTTTTATTATGTCCTTTATAAACGTTTTTTAGTATTTCCTATAAATATTTTAATATTTGGATAAGTGGACTAGATCGTTATTGCATTTTAAATTTGATAAACGTAAATATTGTGAAATATTTTATTGTTTCCATATTTATGTCTAATTTGTCTCCACAAGAGTTAAAGTGCATTTTAGACTAATTTAAATTGCTTTTATATAATGATTCGTCTCGTCCGAATTATTAAATTTGTTTATAGTTAAAATATATTAAACTTTATAAAGTTGTACGTTTCAACTAATAATATTGACTCTATTGCCCATTTAATTAGGCACTGGTCTTTTATTCTTAATTCATAATCCATACGCTGGCAAATGTTTCATTTCTTGCCTTTGCGGAATTAATATATTCACCTGTTGCATTAATCTATATTTATTTTTTATCTAAACATTATTTCAATCATTTACTTTTGTTCTCAGTTAAGAAATTGCAAGTTTAAAGTTTTCCTATAGTTCTTGCCATTTGGGAAACTTTTATTGTATGTGTTATAATCAATCTATTTTAAACATCTTGGATCTAAGTATTTCGTCCAGGATTAGGTACACCCGCCTCGGTCTTGCAGAGCCGGAAGTGCAAGGAACTCAAACCGTGTTCTTCAGTTCCGTCAAGTTAGCCTTAACCAGTTGGATATCCTAGCATCGAGCAGGCAAGGCTCGTAGGATTCCAATCTGCAGTTTTGGGAACCAACACGGTGATCTATGCTGGGCATACGGTGTGAGGGAACAGTTACTGGCCGTACTAAAAGGAATTGTGTCGTACAGATGGTTGGGTTATGGTCGTACAGTGTTGGTGCTAGCTATATGGATGTTTGATGCTAACCGTACGGTTTGGTAGGAGAGGTCGTACGAATGCGAGTAGTGCAGAGAGGAAGAGTGTTATGAGTTTGATGACCGAGTAGATCGGGCAGTGGCTAGTATGATGAGTGGATGGAGGATGTGTTGAAGGTACAGAGTGTGGCGGAAGAATGAAGATCGTACGAAAAGAGGGCAAGGATGACCATAGAGGAGAAAGAATACTAGGGCCATACGGTGGATGCCGCCAGGAATCACAGATAGGTAGCAAGTCATACGGAATATGAAATGGATCTACACTTAGTGCCAGAACAATGCATTCGCTAATTAATACCCAAACAACTGATTCAATTTGTGACCAGAGATATAAGTATATGTATTTGCAATAAAGATAGTGCTCCAATTTGCTAGATCTAAGCGATGTAATACATGCTACAATGGAATAGGGTGAGGGGTGAATCCCACCATAACCGCACGAGCCAAATAGGGAAGATCTTTCACTTCTGAAATGGCGAACGATCCAGTACTCCAACAGGAATTCGCAATACATAGAAATATAATCCAAAAGCATACCTAAAGACTACTTACAAGCTGTGCTTAAATATCTATCGGAAAACTTTTTGAGGGTGTACAAAGATAGCCGACGGCAACACAAATTATGGAAACAAAATAAAAATGGGTCTGAGATATATTAAATCAATCGGCCCATTAATAAGGTTTAATTAAGTATATTTATTTTATAACAGTGACATTACATTGATATAGTGGTATTGGATGGTAATCATCATTTGATCCTAAGTGGTATTTGTGGACTAACGTAGGTCTTTACAAAACCATCCCTAGATTGATTTCGGTTTTGAATTCCATGGTATGCAGATTTTAATTTCCATAGTAAACTCATTGATGGTGTTTTCAATTGTTAGTTATGAAATTTTGTTTAACCGATTGTAACCGTTAATCTCATTCACATGAACGTAACTGATATAATTGTCTCCCTATGAAAATGAAGTAATAATTGTATTTCTTTGATATGTTAGTCATTAGTTAAGACCCAGTAAAAGTCGTTACAAATTCCTTGCTTGCTGACCAAGAAGAGAAAAGAATGCAAAGGGAAAAGGCAAAATTAGAACATGAGGGCAGCCATTTCTAAATCTCAAGCTACACCCCTATGTCTCCTTTCTAAGAATCATTTAGTGTTTCACCACTATTAGTTAGGATTTTGCTGAAACAATTCAGAATCAACTCAAAATATTAAGGATCATAATGTATAATGAAGCCTAAGAAAGTTGATTTAAAAAGTATAAATAAAGATAGGAAATGTTTAGTATCTAAAGATAATGTTTACAATGCAAAAGACTTATTTATGATAAGGAAGAAAGATTTCAAGATAAGCAGAATGATATGATTTCCACTCATTTGCGTTTGTAATGTCCCCAGTTCTCGATCAATTAATTATTTTTAAAGTTGTCCAATATAATGTCTCTTTTTTGGGGACATTAGAAAAATTGAAAGCCAACTACATAAAATATTAAAAGTGGCTTATTTACAATTAGTGCAAAATATTAAATGTCTTTTTTAATATTTAAAGGATGATAAAAAGGTGATAAAAGAAGAAGACAAAATATAGGAAGGGGAATGTGAAGAGTTACCAAGTTGTGTTTAAAAGAAGAGGGAGCTCATTTCAGGATGCTTGGGATTGAACTTTATTTCATATTCTCTTTGAGAATCTTGGAAGCTTGCAGCTTTCATTTTTAGAACTTTAGGATGGAAACCTGCAGGCATCATGTGTGGATTGGGTGCAAACCCAATTCATCTTATGTGGTGAATTTATGATGGAGCTCGCAGCTGGAGTTACAAGTGCATTTATAGTTTTTCCAATCTGACTGCTGGCACGGTATTTAAGATTGGATTTTTATCAAGTTATTGTATTGCTGATTGTTATAATGCAATAACAATTCTGAGAATTTTATATGAGCATTTGCTGGTTTATTTTCTGTTTTCTATTGCATAAACTTACCTACTTGTATTTCTGAAACTTACTGGGAGATTTTGGGTTCAATATTGGGGAGGGATATTACATCCAAACTTATTAAATGCTAAAAGGATGACTTAATTATTTTAATTAAAAAAGACTACAATAAAGATATATTATAAAGTCACCTTATTTTATAAAATTCCCCAACTTGTTTAAGAAGCAAATCCATGAGAAAAAATTCAGAAGGTTCACTAGGTTGTTTATAAAAGACGGTTTGCAATTCATTTTGACAAGTTCAAATCCTAGATGTACTACTAGAAGAGTCGCAAAAATTGGCTTAGTTTTCTGGGTTGGCGAGTTTTTAAGACATCCATTAGCACCAAAAACTCTCCGAATTTTTGGTCATAATTTTGTAACAACACTTAAAGGCAAAAAACGATCCAAATTTCTTCACTTGTATTTTGCTTCGAGGGGGAAAATTGTCTTCTAAACCCTTGTACTCCAAACACTTGCAAACTGATTTCTATGGATTTGAATTGGATTTGTGGTGGTTGCTTAAGAAGATGACAACAATGATTTGGAGAGTCGGGCTATGGAGGAGGGTGGCGGATTTAGTTCACATTGGATAATATTTAGTTGAATTAGTAGTCACTGCTAGTGCTAGAAGAAGCAAGAGACAAGGATACATCCAGGATGGAGGACAAGCCACAAACTGAGTTAGACATACTGAGTGAGGAGGCATAGTCACACCCATTACAGACTTCTAGGACTACACCCTCTACTTCAAACTCTCCCTTAGCTTTCACTAGAGATGGGAATTTAAGTATAAGCTATACTTTAAGTTATATTTGTATGAATACTATCAAGATGTTTGATATAGGTTTCAGCTTCATAGGAGTTCAAATATAGATTCTAGATTTTGGGGGTTTCAAAAAATTGCAGGCTTAGCCACATTTCAGGATTCAGCATGCTTTCAATAGTGTTATCTCTCACAACCTGTCCTAGCTATTTGAGGTCAACTTGAAGCTAGAACAAATATCTCTTAAGATTCTAACTCATTTTCTCATTAATCACTTGGTTTCAATTATATATCCCTAACTCCTGAAAAACTTGCCGACACCCAAGACAAGCATTACTTTCCAGCAAGTGAAAATTGCTCAAACTCACTCTTAGACTATTTTGCTTCGATGTATTTAATTCTAGTTTTATTGAAACTATTTACTATGATGTATTAACTTCTAGTTTTATAGAAACTTACTACAATAAGGTATTTACTTCTAGTTTTATAGAAACTGTTTACTATTTTGCTTCTTGCCATCAGCATTCCGCATGAGAATGTGACTTTGTACCCACTTTACATTTATATATATCTAAATTCTGCTTCAGGCTTTTGTGTTCTCAATAATTAACTCATTGGATGTACCTTCTCCTTAAATATTGCAAAAAAAAAAAAAATTAATTAATTAAACTTAAGCTGTTTTTAAGGTTCCCAAGTTTTTTCTCGAGTTTTCTAAAAAGTGGCCAAATTTTTTCAGACTTGTTTTTTCGGCTTGGCAAGCTTTTGCCGAGTGAGAGTTTTCTATCTATGGCTCAAATATTATGAAATTTGATGAAATTGTCTTGTGTTTTGTAATGAGAAAATTGTTGAGGACAAAAACCTTCAGTGATTAGAGGAGTTACACGACAATAAGATCTTCTTGGGAGTGTATTTGCGATGGAGTCTACATTTGTGCCAAATTTGTGGAGTCTTCTTTGCAATCAAATTTGAGATAAGTTTCAATAATATAGATATCTTCTGCGTTAAAGCACTTTGTACTTGTATATATTTGGAAAATGATTATTTCTGCCTAAGCCGAATATAATAGTACCTTTTCTGTGCATTTGATATGTAAATAAAAATAACAATAATTGAGGCTGCCCCAATATTAGCAGCCATATTATAGTCTTTGGTTCTGAATTAATATTATTAGCTAGATGATATAGGCAATATGGCGTAAGGGTTGTAGCCAAAGGAAGTAGATAAGTAGAGTTATCACTATGGTTATATGAATATCTGTCGAGCCATTGCGCTAGTGGATTAAATATTATGAATATCATTTGAGGGTCATTCCAAATATTTTCTAGCACCCAATGACTTAAAATTCTGTAGCTTTTATTTCTTTGTTGATATTATCATGCTGAAAGTATAATTATTGTGTGTTCGTCTACTTGAAATATGGCTAGAAACTATATTGTCAACTGTAATTAACTTATGTATGTAGTGAAACATCATTGGGCAAAGCATACATTAACATTCTAGCCCTAAAGCTTATAATGAGAATTGGTTTTTATTTCAGCAAGAGGCCTTGGTGATATATTTCCGCATTTTATTTATAGCCTTATTTTAAAATGGAATTTTAATAATAATTAGATAATACAATATTATTAAATAAATAATGACAATAAATTCATACTGAAATTAAGATTAAAATATAAAAATGAGAAATGATAATAAAATTTATGATCTATTATTAATGAAATAATATGTAGTATAATATTTAAAATAATTACATAATAATAAAAGTACAATGAATTAATTAATTTAAATACAAGAAAGAATATTGTATAAAGTATGTTACCTTTCTAAATAGGATTTAATAATAAATGATAATAAGCAAAAAGTAAATAATTAAATAAATAATATAATATAGAATAAAAATAGAAATTAAATTAAAAAGAGATATATAATATAGAGACACGATTCCTTCAAATTAAGATATAAAAGGGAGGAGAGTTTATTTTAAAGGGGAACAAAGAAGGGGAGAAGATAGGAGTTAATGAAGGATTAATGGAAGAGGAAAAAAATGAGAATAAAAAAAGGGACTTTTTTTCAAAGGTTGTAATGATGAAAGAATGTGACTCTTCGAAAAAGGTTGTAATTATTATTGGTAGTGACTCTTTGAAAAGGTGATAATTATGAAGTGTTTTGACTTTTCCAGAGGATTGTAATTATCAAGTGTTGTGACTTTTCAAAGGACTTTTATTATGAAAGGTTGTGACTCTTGGAAAAGAAGAATCAAAAGAAATTTTATTTCCAACTTATAACTAGCAAAGAAACGATTTTCGAAGAACAAAGTAACTTTAGGATTGAGATAATGTAGTAGGAAGAATTCATTAAAGGACCAACCAAGGATGGAGACACATTGACCAAGCAAAGAGAAAGGTAAGGGACGTATGCTAACGAATTGTATTTGTTTATTTATATTTATGAAATTATTTATATTCATGAATTATGCTTATGGATAATTTACGCATATACATATATACATATGTATATATGTATATGTAAAGGTGGAATTCTAAATAGATAGCATGCAAGACTTAATGGTTAAACGTTTGAGATAGAGGATATCTCTTTCAAGAAGGACCTTAGAGGGAGCACCCAATAGATGTCAGATAAGTAACTAACGATGGTGCTAGAACTGATATTATATCATTCAGGACCTGGAGATCCTCAAGAGGGTTAGTAATCCCAATGTGGAAAGGTCTTTAAGATTAGGGTTAGGAAAGAGGGTAGAATGTATAGTTAGATTTATTATTGTTCAAATTCTGACATTTATTTAGCACGTATTACTTGTCCCATGCTAGCCCTTATAGTGGCACAATGGCACTACATAATTTGTAGCTATTCTTCTCGTAATTACTCTGCATTATGAGTGCAACTATTGTAGGTATCATGGCTCAAGAAGGTTACTCTCAATGGCTATGTGATTGTTTTGCATGCAATTCTCATGGTTCTATTGTTCTAAACTAAAGAGTAAAATAGTTGTACACTTGTAGACTAAGTAAGGGCCTTTCATATGCTTAGAACTCATCCTAAAGGTTTTGACATTATGTTGATATGCTCTACATAGGTGAGAAAAAAGTTGAAGTCTATTTCTCTAAGCACAACAAATGTAATTTTTGAAGTTTGTCAATAGCCAGAAAATTCGTTTTATTAAGAGAATGAACATCCTAATTTTTTGTTGTATTCGTTTTATTATTCAAAGTGATCCTAGATGATGAATAAAGGTAAAGTTTCATGTTTGTGTTGTTGTGTAAACATCTAGAGGTATAATTTGTTGTTATCTCCTTTTGAAGCATTGTTTGCATATTAGAATATTTAAAATATTATGATATTGTTTTTGATCATTGCAAACATTATCACAAGTATAAACCTTGACTAGATTGCTCTAAAGGTCAAAGTGATAAATTTAAAATATAACAATACCTTAAGTGTTTGACTAAATGTCAATACATTAAACGAAATATTAAAGAATTCTAAGGAAATACAAGCCAAAGGGTTCATACAGTGGTCTCAAAGCATCAAATCTGTCATTTATAAAGATGGGATTTTCAATTATGGGAAAAATGCCTAGTCTGCAAAAACTCATGAAGGGTCTTGCTCAAACACAACAACAGTTACCTCAAAATTTGCAAGAAAATAAAAGGGGAAAAGTATTTACCCTATATTGAGAGAAATCTACCCTTCATTGATTACATGGCCTTTCATTTAAGGCTACATCATAAGACCATTTTGGCAAAAGAATAATACCATAAACTAGCTCATGATCTATTTGAACAAGGAGTTTGCAAAAATCTGTAAGAGGAGTTTTGAAACTAAGCATGGAAGGAGAGATTGAATAGGAGGTAGCAACTATAGATGAACTTAGCTCATTGAGTTTGCAAGTTAAGAGCTATTCAGAAAACAATGTGAATCAAATGAGGAGAGAACAAATAAGTTTACAAGTCTAAAGACATAGACACCTCATCACAATTATAGGGTTAGTGAGGAAGATGAGAAAATCAATGGCGGAAACATGACAACACGAGTTCTAAGTCTAATGAATCAAAGGATGGTCAAAATCAAGTTAGTATGGGATATTGTCTGAAGCTAGAAGAAACATCCTTGGAAGAAGAAGAGTCACAAGTTGCCATTGAGGTGAGGATGGAAAAGAAAGAGGAACAAACTACTCATGACTTGCAACCTAAAGATGATAAAGATATCATCGATTGCACAAGTTCCTTCGTAAGAAGCTGGGAGGTAGATGTCTAGCGATCAATGGGGGGGGGGCGCAATGAATTTAGTATTGTAAACTATGTGAGATGAATTTTTTTACCATTCATTCATTAAGCCATTCAATACAAGAGAAAGAGGGGCTTCCAAACATAACTCTCAATATAACCCAGGTTAGATTAGCGAAACCCAAGTAGGTTGAAGAAATGCTAATACTAAACCCAAATTATATCCAAGAAATACGTAAGCAAGAGCTCTTTCATGCAATGTAAATTAACTTTAAGATATGTGATGTGTATGTGAAATTGAACTAATTGACATAATGACAACGATAAGATAGATCTAAGTGCTAAACATATTCAATCAGCCCAATAAAGATGTGGAAATTGGTCTATGCTAAGAGAGACAAAAGAAAGGATGAAGAGCTTTCCTTGAAATACGTAAGAGAAGATGCCTATTTACTCTGAAAATCGCAGATCTAAAATTGTGACTGTAATTCCGACTGCAAATCTATGATCATGACAGAAAACCCAGAAAATGTTGCTTTTCTCAAACCTTCAAGAACAGGTCAACTTGGTGGAAAAGTGTTCAAACAATTTACGAGATGATGGATATGTTCCTCAGATACTATAGTAAAACTGACCCAGGTTCTCCAGAAAGCTCTTGACGAATAGTTTTCGGATCTATAATCACAATTCAGCTATACTGCTCTTGCACACAAGAAAGTTTGGTTTTGTTTGTTGGGAGAGGGCTTGCCTTGGTCAAGCCCTAGATTAAGGAATCAACCTTGAAATGAAATGTAAAGCATGAAAGGAAGCAAGACAAATGTAAACATTCACCTCACTTGATGTACCCCTGTCAATATATTTTTGCAATGCTTGTATGTTGTTAATATTGAACTAGCAATGAAGGATGTAGGAAATTTCCACAAATCCAATGGATCTACCAAAACCACATCATGGAGCCATGGATGTAAATGTGCATCAATGAAAAAGATGATGAATGCCACAATGTAGATCTCCTCCCTTGATGGCCAACAAAACACTGGACCTTGAAGAGTTAACGCTCACAAAGGATCCTTGAATCTTGAATGCCTTGCATGCTTGATGGGTACTTGAAATGCCTTAGAAAAAATTGCTAGCTTGAGTGCTCGAAAACATGTATTCGTGCCTGTGGATGACAAAGCAGGTCGACGCAGTCACTCGATTTCTGAATTTGGAACTCTAACATAAAACTGACCACAAGACCTAAAGTTCCCAAGGAAAAGCTTCATCAAACTCGTAATATTCCGGAATAGGTCGACCTATTCTAGGGTTATCCTGAGAAGGGATATTCCTGGGGTCTCTGAAATTGCGCAAATGAAAATGGAAGAAGCAGGATTGAATAGGAGAAAGAACTAATTGAGCATGAATCCATCCATGGTCCATAAGGTCACTAAGTACGGGAGCTAAAAGGTCTTAAATGAATGGTGCTTCCATTTTAAGACGATACTGTAGAGCTATCCTGCGAGAGTGATTACATTATGCATATGATGGGCATATTAGTAGCCCATATGGAAATGTTTTCCAATCATCCAACAATAACGACTCCGCATATTATGTGAGTGCTAATGCCTATGTTGGTCCAGCTGAAATTGTTCCTACATATAGTACGGGTCCTTCTTGGGATTGATCTACTTTTGACCAAAGTGTTGTTCCCACTTCATCTTCACAATTGGGCTTGAAAGATGGCATCAATAGCATTAATGTATAATGAAGGACACTCAATTACTTCATGTAAATCTGTTTTTTCTCATACATCTGCTAGTTTACCTAATTTGGGGAGACAATTGGAAGTCACTGAAGATAAAACTGTTGCAGCTCTAGCACATTTTGATGACATGTATCGAATGATTAAAAAGAATCTTTTGCATTAACAATTGGAAAAGAGACAAAAGCAACTCAAAGAAGAATTCTCAAATTTGCAGGTGGTCAAAGGATGAAAACAATGAAATCAGATTATCTACATCTTCTTTCAAATCATGAACATCTCCTTGATCTTGCACAGATTTCTTTCGAGGTATTAAGGAAGAAGTAAACACCCTTACCTTTGAGCTCTCGAGCACTAAGGACACCCTATAGACTACATTAGTGGCATTGTGTGAAGTTGAAAATTAGGTAGATGAGCTTGGTCAAAAGTTGATTTTGTCACACTCTTCTTCAGCTCAATCTGAAATCCCATCTTCTATGACATCATCAACTAAGTTGCAAAGTTCAGTTATAACACATATGGAAGACCAGCAGGTAACAAGAATTGATGAACTTTAGGTGGAAGAGTTGATACAAGAAGATTCAAATTCCAGCCATGAGACTATTGGACGTGAGCATGATGCTGATTGACAATCAATTGTGGAGAAGGAAACTTCACATCTCATTGACAAATATGATAGAAAAACACATCCAAAGTTTGAACTCTCGAAATAGTAGAAGCATTCAATCTTGAAGAAATAAATTTGACAGGAAATGCATTTCATTTCTAGCAAGTTAGACCTTTTGGAGAAGTTCTCAATAGAGGAAGTTGCACAAACCTTAGCTCATTTTGGTATCGCAGATAAATCTATTGAGTACATTATCTGGATAGTTCATCTTGATGAGGGACAAAATGGTCCTAGGAATGACCTCTCACCATTGAGCCTGCAAACACATAGACAAACACTTGAAGTGATAAAATCAGATTACCGACAATTTTTTTCAAGTAGAGATTGTGCCATCACATTTGCAATGCAGCTATAGAGAGAATTTGCAAGGAGAACGGTATAAGAGCTTACTTCAAGGGCTATAAAGATTGAACATGTTGGTGATGGAGTGAATGATGCAAGGGATAATGAAATAACTAAGGGCTGAAGTGGTTTTGTTGTCACTTAGGATGTGTATGATGATAACACAACAGTGGAGCAGGATGAGTATGATCACCTGCACTTACTAGGTGTAATATCCAATCTTTTATATTTGTAAAAGAATTCAGAATTTGTCTATGTCATTTTTATGAACAGTTAGTGTGCATTCCCAAAGATGAAAGTACTGATATTACTGTGATATTCTTGCTGTGACTGTTATTACCATTTATGGTGTGACTATTCAAACAAATGATATATAGACATCCAAAAGTAGTTTGTACCAATGGCAGCTCAAGAGGAACAGTATTATTGCATTAATACATATAACAACTAATACAAACGCTGAAAGAAACTACAACCTGAAAGTGCCTGATACTTCTCAATCTCCTAAGTGGACATCTTAGTATGGCTGAGAGGACATATGATGGAAGGAACCTGAAATGGATGTGCAGACCCCGATTTTGGTAATTAGTAAGTGCTGTGTTTGGAGAGCAGTCCATGCTAGCTGCTATCTATCCTAGACGCCATCTGTGCCTCTTCCAGAATGATGGCCGCCTTGATTGTCAGAACCACACACTAGCCCAGATACCCCCGTCTTAGCAATGGAGTATGCCGTCTACTGGAGGAGTGTGTACCCATACTGTTTGAGGCTACGATGCCAATTTTGCTGCCGTGTGATTGCTTTGTTGTCTCCTAGCAGTCCTCCGCAACCATCCTTACCTTTACACTTTGTTTCCACTCCCAACACCAACCCATCTAGTCTATTGAAGTATAGAATCAGTCAAAGTGATATACTCATTACAATGAGTATTTGTATTCATGATTTACATTGTTTTATGTCTCATATTACTGATAAGAATATATATATATATGTCTATGACTTACATAAGCTACGAGACATGACTTTGTTGTAGCCTCTATTGGATTGATTTTATTAAAGCTGCCGCATTGATGATAAATTGTCCTTAAGTATCTTATATATAGTATATATTATATATGTAATATAATATATATTATATATTATGCATTATATATCTTATATATCTGATATATGTAATATAATATGTATTATATATATTATGCATTATATATTATTATATAACAATATGATGAGATAATATTATATTACATATGGTTAATATATTAATATTATATATATGTTAAAGATGAGTTATGCACATAGTTATTTATAAACTAAATGGCGATTAACTATAAAGACATGTCTCTTCATGTCTCTTGAAGAGACATGTCTCCTCCTCTCATATTATACATATATGAGATCCAAATCTGCATTTGGAAACCATCAATTACAATGGCAATGTTAGTACATTTGCAGAAATGATCTTAAGTTACTTTAACATAGTCATGTTCCATATAACTTTATGTGTGAGAGTTCATTGTGAGTTCGATGCTTGTGTTGGTCTATTGGTGCTACCTTTCACATTAAACTCACTGTTGGTTTTGATGCTGAGGAGTGCCATGTTTTGGACTGGTCAAAAACCAAAGTATTAATACGTTCAAGGAAATGATATACCTCTGCAACTCGACTGGAAAGGTCAGTCCTATCTAGAAAGGTCATTCCTCCTATCTGTTGTTTGTGCTCAAGTCTATTTGCCTCTAGCTTGTACATCACCAATGCCAAGAGCTAACTTCAAATCCCTATCACTTCTATCTACGATTGAAACTCCAACTTCCCATCGATTTCCACTATGCAAATTCAAATTTCAAATCTGGAACTGAAATGTGAGCCACTACGTTACGTCCAGTCTCACTAAACTCCTTAAGGGGTTTCATCCTTAAGAAAAGATCAGTCACATTCAACCAACCGTTTTTGCAATAATATATTAATATATCTCATGGTGATCATCCCAAAGCAGATGCTTTCCTTTATAACCTTGAAGTGAGGGTAGATGCGAATAACTAAGCAATGTGGGATAAAAGCCTATTTCGTCTTTTAGTCACTTCAGTCATTTTAGTCATGAAGTGACTTTTAAAAGATAAAGTACTTTATTAATGTGATATTCTTGTTGTGACTGTTATTACCATTTATGGTGTGCCTGTTCAAACAAATGATATATAGACATCCAAAAGTATTTTGTACCAATGGCAGCTCAAGAGGAACAGTATTATTGCATTAATACATATAACTCCTAATACAAATCTTGAAAGAAACTAACAACTAAAAATGTGTGATTTTAAAGAAATAACTTCTAGATCTCCTAAGTGTTCATCTTAATATGGTTGAGAGAACATATGACAGAAGGAACCTGAAATGGATGTGCAAACCCCGATTTTGGTAAAGAGCAAGTGTTGCATTTGGAGAGCAGTCCATGCTACCTACTATCTATCCTAGCCGTCACCTGTGCCTCTTCTAGAATGATGGTCGCCTTGATTGTCAAAACCACACACTAGCTCGAATACCCCCATCTTAGCAGAGGAGTATGTCATCTATTGGAGGAGTGTTTACCCGTACTATTGGAGGTTACAATGCCAATTTTGTTGTCGTGTGAGTGCTCAGTTGTCTCCTAGTAGTCCTCCACAACCATCCTTACCTTTGCACTTTGTTTCCACTACCAACACCGACTAGTCTAGTCCTATTCTGTTATAGTGGGATTGTCGTTGCACCAAAGATCGATCTATCAATGTCCGATACAACCACTCAACTTATAGTACATAGGAGGCAGTTAAGCCCTTGTCACAAATCCCGAGGGGAGGGTTGAACAAATTTCCAATAATCTCCCCCTCAGCGTTACCCGAGGATCTCAGGATTCGAACCTGTGACCAAGCTCTGATACCATTTGTTAGAGTGGGTCTGTTGTTGCATCAAAAGATCGATCTATCAATGCCTGATACAACCACTCAACTCATAGTACATAGGAGGCAGTTAAGCCCTTGTCACAAATCCCGAGGGGAGCACTGAACAAATTTCCAACATGTTCCATGTAACTTTATGTGTGAGAGTTCACTATGAGTTCAATGCTTGTGCTAGCCTGTTGCTGCTACCTTTCACGTTAACCTTACTATTGGTTTTAATGTTGAGGAGTGCCACGTTTTGGACTAGTCAAAAACCAAAGTAATATTACGTTCAAGGAAATGATTTACCTCTGCAACTCGACTGGAAAGGTCTATCCTCCTATATGTCGTTTGTGCTCAAGTCTGTTTGTTGCTAGCCTATACGTCATCAATGCCAAGAGCTAACTTCAAATCCCTATCACTTCTATTTGCAGTTGAAACTCCAACTTCCCATTGATTTCCACTATGCAAATTCAAATTTCAAATCTGGAAATGAAATGTGAGCCACTACGTTTACGTCCAGTCTCACTAAACTCCTTAAGTGGTTTCGTCCTTAAAAAAAGATCAGTCACATTCAAGAAATCATTTTTGAAATAATATATTAATATATCTCATGGTGATCATCCCAAAGGAGATGCTTGCCTTTATAACCTCGAAGTGAGGGTAGGTGTGAATAACTAAGCAATGTGGAAAAAAACCTATTTCATCTTTTAGTCACTTAAGTCATTTTTGTCACTAAGTGACTTTTAAAAGAAAAAGTACATTATAAATCACTTAATAGAATAAAGTAACTTAACCTTAGTGGTTCCCATATAAATGTTTTCCCAACTGAAACCAAGTATATCCCTGTGATTGACTGGCATCCTCAAAACAAATGGCGTTAGCTTATCTAGATGGAAAGATAGACCAACTAGGCGCTAATAGGTCTAGTGTAGAGAAGGGGACATTACAGTCCTCCCTTCCGAGGATTGCTTGCCCTCAAGCAATCTCAGTGCCGGATGCTACAAAATTGACTCTCTTTCCCAAGTGGCATCTTCATATGGCAAATCCTTCCAGTGAATTAGTTATTCCTTGATGGACCTATTACACAGCTTCCTTTCTTTGACCTCTATCACATCTATTGGAACTAACACTAGAGTCTCTTCCTCATCAAGTGGAGGCAATCCAATGGAGGGTACTACATGCTGGCCAATCGCTTTCTTGAGACAAGAAACGTCGAAAACATTATGAATTTTGCTGTCATCTAGTAAATCCAGCTCATAAGCTACCTCCCCAACCCTCCAAGTAATGCGATAGGGACCAAAAAATTTAGGCTGAAGTTTTTGAGACCCACTCTTTTTCAAGGAACTTTGTCTGTAAGGTTGGAGACAAAGATAAACCATGTCACCCAACTCAAAACTCCACTCTGTCCACCAACGATCAGCATACATCTTTTGTTGATTCTGAGCCTGTAAAATATTCTCTCAAAGAGATCTAAGAATATCCTATTGATCCTATATCCAATCCCCAGCTAGAGGTGCCCTATTGTCCTACAAAGCCAGATCTACGAATGATAGAGGCTCGCTGCCATAAAGAGCTTGAAATGGACTCATCAGGATGGACATGTGGTAGGAGTTGTAGGAATACTCCGCTAGATATAACCATTTAACCCAAGCTCTCTGTTACCCTGCTACATAACTACAGAGATAACCCTCCACCCATTTGTTTACTATCTCAATCTGCCCATCCGTCTAGGGGTGGTAACTCGTACTAGGTGTCAACTCCGTACCTGTCAATCTAAATAGTTCCTGCCAAAAGGTGCTGAGGAACTTGCTATCCCTGTCGCTCACAATGGTGTGAGGAAGACCATGTAGACAGAAAACCTCTCGAAAAAATAACTCAACTACCTGAGAGGCCAACCAATCTGCTGCTATGGCAAAGAAATGAGTGAATTTCGTCAATCTGTCCACCACCAAAAAAATGGAATCTTTGCCCTACACCCTCGGCAACTCTATAATAAAGTCCACGGAGATACTCTCCCATTTCTGCACTGGAATAGGAAGAGGCTGTAATAATCCGGCTGGAAACTAGTGCTCTGACTTGTTCTGCTGACAAGTTCGGCATCCTACTGATGACTTGATGCTCCAAATGACACATTAAGGTAGGGTGATAGATTGGAATGCGGTTTTGTTTACTATAGAGGAAGCACCCAAATCTTGCAAGCCTTCCTGTTTGCTTCTCTAGTATGATCACCAATTCAAGCAAAGCAACATTTTGGCCACAACGCTTATAATAAGGATTGACATTTTTTCAATCAAGAAGCTTTGATGATATTTTTGTGAATTTTATTTATACCGCTCCTATGCCTGAAATTGGTATGGATGTGTGCATTGTAGCATTTCAAAAAATGTGGTTAATTCTTCTCATAATCACTTGGCATAATGAGTGCAACTATTGGATGCATCATGGCTCAATAAGGTTACTCTGGATGCCTATTTGGTTTTGTCATGTGAACACTTATTGTGGTTCTATTGTTCTAGACTGCAGAATAAAATGGTTATATGCCTATGGACTTAGTAAGGACCTTTCATATACATGGAACTTATTCTGAACGTTATTATCAAGTTGGTATGCTCTACAAAGGTGAAGATCAAGCTAAAGTGCATTTTCTCTAAGCACAATGAATGTAATTTTTGAAGTTCATCAATAGCTATAAATTGGTTTAATTAAGAAAATGAATATCCTAAATTATTGTTGTGTCTGTGTAATTATTCAAAGTTAACGTGGATGGCGAATAAAGGTCAGGTTTCGCATTTGTGTTGTTGTGTTAACAATCCAAAGCCATACTTTGTTATTTCCTCTTGAAGCATTGTTTGCATATTAAAATATTCATAACATCAGGTGATTGTGTTTGATCATTGCAAACATTATCACAAGCAAACTGTTTGACAAAATTGCTCTAATGAACAAAAAGTGATAAATTCTGAATAATTCAGTCCATCAAGTGTTTTACTAAATATCAATATATTAGAAACCAAATAGGGAAGAATTCCAAGGCAATATATGCCAAGGGGTTCTTACATTTGATCTATCGAATGATTCCACCTCATCAACATGTCTAGATGCATCAAATTTTCCATCCAAGTAAAGGATAAACTTTAAAGGAATCATGCTTCTAGAAGAAAGCTAGTTATGATGCCTAAACCCTCCAAATCAAGGCAAATGCAAAAAATAATATAGAAGCTTCATTGGAAGGAAAAGGAGGAACCATCTCTTAAAATATATAAAACTATAGTCAAATAAATTTCAATTCACATAGAATGGCCCTTGCACAAGGATGACATGCATAAACCTAGAAAAAATCAATATGCAAAATCTCACTCTCTATGTTGGCATTTCCTTTTTGTTTACCTAACCATTCATGCTGTCCTAAAAGCTCCAAACCCATAAAGCCAAAGATGTTGACAACCTCAAAGTTAAATTTTTGGAGCATAGCCCAAATGTCCTACAAAGCTATGGTGCAACTGCAAACCTATTCAACCATATGGCGAATCATGGATTTACACCCTCCAAGACCTTTCATATTGTGCATACTTTTCACAAATTTGTAGGTCATGACTCAAAGAATTACAACACCATTACAGTTGGCAAATGCTGGGCTAAAATCTTTGACATAGCTTTAAACATCCATATCTCTCGATGGGCAGAAAACTACAGCATACTATTGATTATGAGTAGACTTTAATAAAACCAGTGGTGCCTTGACTATATTTGAAGATGTTGAACAGCTAAGGAACAATGGCAATTTATAAACTGGTACCATGACATATGAAGAAGTGATCTGAATATTCACATATCGTCATCAGTGATAGCAAGACGAGAGTTTTTGTTTGAAGAACACTGATTACAGTGACAAACGGGAATAATTCAGATAAGATAATATCTTAATTGAAACTTCAAAGAAAACAATAAATGTTCACGAACAACATACAACATTTAAAAGTTAGGAATTATAAAGGAACAAACTTTGTAGGAGAAGTTAGTCACCGGCAATTACATATATTGTGAACAAAGCTATTGATACAGTAAAGACGACATTAATATTGAAGACCTGATAATAGAGCACGAAGGGAATAAAATTGTAGTGCCCAAAGTCAAAATTGCATTGCAAAATTAATCAACGAAATATTCAGAGGTTGTATACAAAACCAAATGAGACAAACATCATCAATTAACAGGACACGAGTTTGTTGATCAGTCCAAATATTGAGTAAACGTATATGTGTATGCATAGCTATTTTCAAAGGTCAATGAGTGAGGAGTAATGCATTCCATATTGAACCAATCAATCTATTGTGTGTCCACCATAAACAGTTTGAAAAGAGTCTTTGTGGAATGATTCCATATTGAAGAAATGGTCATGTTTGGAACAGAGGAACTAGTGACAACGACTATTCATATCTGTGCAAGAGTGGTAGCAAGATGCAATTAAGAATGATAATTCTCAGTGGCAAGACATATGTGAAGGTCCAATAAACTTGAAAGCCACCATGAATAATAACAAATTATTAGAGATTCCGATAATGATGAAACTTCAACGATAAAGACCAAGTTGCGATAAAGGCCTGTGGGTGAGTAACACAGTAGTAAGAAGAGTCGTTGGGAGTATATAAGACAAAGTTCATCCTTTGAATTAGTGTCATTCATCTACGCATGCATTGAAAGTAAACTGTTTTATAAGGCAGTGATTGAAAATATGTAAACATCAACATGAATAAGGGATATGAAATCACGAGACATCTAAATATGGGGTGTAGTAAGTATGACTAGAATTGAAAGCCCATATGATCATGAGTCTCAAATCAGTGATAAGTATACAGATGTAAAGAAGGAAATAAGGAAATGATAATGAGCGGTAGATGTGAATCGAACAATAAGAGAAATTTTGTTTGCATATTAATGTCTCTGCATAATCCATAAATAAATCTACCTCAGTATGCCGTGTCAACACAGAATATGTTGTGTCATATTGCCACCAGTTTGTAAATGTGTGGCAACATTGAGTTAAACCAGTACCGTGGGACAAGTTTAGCCACGGAGTTAAAAAAACTAAGGAATTAATGGCAATCAAATAGATTTGAAATATTAACAAATATATTATCAAGATGTATAGGCAGCAATACATTAAGGTGGGTATAATCTGCAAATATTATTCTGGTCAAGAAATGACTTTTTGAAAAGTCACATCCACTTATAAAGTGAATCATTTTGTAAAAGCAAGCTAGTCAGTGTTGAGAAGAAGTGCAATAGACCAAGGGATGAATAAAATATTAATATATATTCAGATTTTTAAATCTGATATATATATATTTATCAGTGACAAATATGTGAAGAAGTATAAAAGTAAGAAGGGGGAATATATTTAAAGAATATTAAAAAGAAAATGTGTGAGCAGATTGAGTAAAAGAAAGTGTGCAAGAAAGATATGAAGAGGAAATATCAGAATATAAAGTTGATTTACATATAGGTCTGTAATATGTTTATAGAAATATATTATATAAAAGGTTGACTTCAAATAAATAAGATATAAGAAGTATGTGCTAAATTAAAGAATTCATACAGAGAAGAATTATATGCTAAAGGGTCCATCATCGGTTGAAGATGGCAACATTACCAAGGTGGAAAAGAATTTTACGAGGAGTGGGTGGGTACTCACGAAAAAAGCAGTGGGGGTTGGTGCTTCCAGTAGCTCGATGCTTCCAGTAGCTCGGTATTGGAGCTTCCAGTGAGTCGGTGCTCATAAACATAGGGGTTGGAGCCTCTTGTAGGTCGTAGCCTGCAAACCATTGTAAAAGAACAGTTTCTATAAAAGCTATTATTTTTCCATGGTTTTTTTCCCACATTGGGTTTCCACATAAATTTTGTGTTATTTTGTTCATATTCATAATTGTTGATTTCAGCATTAAAAGTTATTTGAATTGGCAAAAGTTTTTATTATACTGATTCACCCCCGCCCCCCCCCCCCCCACTCCACCGCCCAATATAATCATGTGCTCTTCAAGGCATACCCAGATCCTTTCAAGATTAGTACATCCTTGGGTACCCACATCTGGTAACCATGTCATAGATTTTATGCATCCTATTGCCAGAATCCAGGTTTAAACAAAACATACTTCAAACATTTGTGTATTCTACAGTGGTAGCCTAACTAGAGCTGGCAAAGCATAATCCTACTAGACAACTAACAGATTGAGGTTCAGTCAACCACATGATCAGCATCTATTTGTTTATTTGGCAGGAAAGCTACATCAATCAACTTAAAAACCATGCCATTTCTTGGTAAACTATATCAAAACATGCACCTTTAGTTAGGATATTATTCATATCAATACAGATGCAACTTACTTCCATATAATCAATAAAATCCAATTGGCAGTAAAATTGTATCCATAAGCAACTCATAAAAAAAGCAAAAATTGTGGCACCATACCTTTCTATAAGAATCACAAAACTGCATAGCTCTAGTAGCTTCATCAATATCAATGCTGCTATGCAGAACATGTATCCTCAGGGAGACCCCAGTACGTTTCAAAAACAACCATTGCTGCTCCAGGGTCCGATAAGTTGGAAGGAAAATCAAGATACTATTTTTTATGTCTTGATCTTGGTTATGAATATGCATTACCAAATCTCGGATCAGGTATTGTGTACCATCTGTCATGTCAACTTCATTACAACCATCTTGAAATGATTTCAATACTGATAGATGCTCAGATTTCCTTCCGAGCAGTTCAACTACCTGAATTATCAAAATTATGTAAATTATTTGCATTCAGTTTCTCATACAAAATAAATAGGACTTACAAAATTGCAGATTTTGAATTTTGTTATAACTACTACAAAGCTGTAACTCTAAACATGAGATAGTATTTTCGTTTTGAGCATTTCAACAATCATAGCTTATTCTAACACAGCATTCTCAAATGTCTAATTATGCACTCTTCTAAAGACAATTTCAGAAACAGACACCAATTTTTAAGAATTGGCAATGTGAACCAAACATCTGTCCATATTTTGCAACAAAAAGATATGAGAATATGATACATTATAAAGGTAAAATCACAGATGTCTGAGGATAATCCAGGTAACTGGTTATGAAACTACTATATATATGGCACAATCCAAATAGGGTACCTAATAAAAATATAAGATAAGATAAGATAATAATATTAATATCCACAAAAAACCAACACGGTTTATGGGACTGAGCATACAAACAGAAGAGCCGATCAAAGTAGAAGCACCAAAACGGTGACTGAGAAGAAACAAAAGCAAGAAACAAAACAAGAAAGAAGACAAGGTAAGGGCTAAGGGTTCTTTCTTGCCACAAAGAAATCAGTAATAGAAATAAAACAACATGAAACTTAGAAAGAAAACAAGAGCACAGTATTTGTTGTACCATCTCTATAATGTCCTCAATATATGTCAGAAGAATGCTTTGCTCAAAGAAAATTTCTACAATAACATTAACACTAACTTCAAAGAAAGTATAGTTCACTCAGTTTTGAAATGTTGGCAAATCATTTAGAGCATTGATTAATTCATTAGAGAGTGCACTTCATAGAAATTACACAAAGCTATTGGCAGAAAGAACTTATTACACAAGACTATTATAGAGACTTGGAAGCATCCCTTGCTACCTTTTTAATTATCCTAATAATTGATGTTTTGCATTTCACCTTCAGCAAGCAATTACATTTAGGTACCCTATTGTACTGCAAATATCCAAATAAATAGATGTACTAGAGTATTGCTTCTTTCTAGCTAAGTTACCGATTCGGATGTAGATTCCGAAGCGGATACGGGATGCGGGGATTTTTTTTTAGATGCGGATGTAGGAGGAAACGTGTGTGTGTGTGTGTGTGTATATATATATATATATGCAAAGAAATGCAAGAAATACACAATATATATATATATGCAAAGAAATGCAAGAAATACACAAAAACAAATCATTTGATAGTATGACTATGAATCTATGATACTTAATCAAAATTCAAGATATTTCAAAATTCATATGATATATCAATATGTGCTTGTCCAACATTAGCGTTTATTCTTAGACAATAAGTTCAAATAGGTCATGTTCAAGATTCCAAAAAAGTAAAAACATAGTTAATGATTGAAGATTCAATCAATCAAAGTCTCACTCTGAATCATAGGGATTCGCAAGAAAATCCACATTTTCATCATCATCTCCAATTGCTGAAAACTCATTTGAACCAAACATGGTTTCACTTATGCTAGATGCACCATATGCCACACTATCATCATTACCGTCTCTGACTGTAATAAGATCATGAAGTGTTGCATCCAAATCTGCACAATTAGTGGCTACATCCCAAAGCTTTGTTGCCGCTTCCTTGTAATGATCATTCTTACGTGACAAAAAATGCAAGTTGGTGTGGACAAAGACCAAATCCTCAACTTTCTTGGAGCCCAACCGGTTGCGCTTCACTAAATGAATAAAGGAGTATGTACTCCGATTCCTTTCAGCAGCAAAAGAACTAACAACCTAGATAGTTGTCACAAAACATACAAATAAAAAGAAAATTAATTTTAAAGAACATGTGAAATACTAAATTCTAGAATGCAAGTGTAAGCATAAAAGTTTAAAACAAAATTACAAAACAAGATAAAAAACTTACTTGTGATAGGACCTTGATTGCAAGAGGTTGAAGATGCTTGAAAGGTTGATCATACATGTACCACCATGTGATAGCTCCCATTCTATTTTGGTCCTTTAGTGCAAATGGAGAATGCCTTAACCCCGAAGCAAACAACGCAAATTCTTCCCTCACTTTTTCATGCATTTCTTCCAGTGGGAAGAGTCTTGTAAGAGCTGTGTGGCACCCCTCAACAACCTCCTCATCCGCAAATGGTGCAACTCTACCTGGCATACCAACCACCTCCTCACTATAGTACCTATGAGATAATGCATATGCAAGGAGGTGCAATGGTGTAGTCATCTTATTCCAGCAAAGATGGATAATTGCTTGCACTTGTTTACATAAGGCTTTGCGTTGTGTGGGGTCACTCTCATGTGCTTGTATATAATGCTTTACCTTCTCAGCCATGGTGTCCATGCCATCGTACACATACTCCAAGCAAGGTGTATCTGTATCAGCAAAATGGAGCATAGTCATGATGGGCTCGATGAAATCCAATACATATGGCACACAAGCCCACCAACTCTCATTTAAGATCAAATCCCCGATCCTTTGTGCTCTTTCTGAATTTGAGATCTTCAATACGCACCATTGATTACCGATGACTTTGTTTTAGAAGTTCAAGGTTCAAAGTTCACATTCAATGGATCAAGTATGTAGGTCCAAATTCAGTACTGAAATTTAGTGATCCAAAGTTCAATAAATTGGCCATCATTTCAAGGACGGCCATTCCAGTTCAAGTTCGAAGTTCGAGTTCAGCGGTTCAAGTTCACAGGTTCAAAGTACAAGTCTAGAATCAGAATTCAATAGTTAAGAGTTCAAAGCTCTAATCAAATTCAGATTCAAAGTGATTAAGGAACTCAACATTGATAGCAGATCTTAGGCAATGGATAGTTTAAAGCGACTAATAAACTTGGTGGGTTTCCAAGTCTGATTTTCATCCATTCATCTTGCTATGGGAAATGACAAACACAAACCACAAGTTGAGTCATGATCATGTGAAGATTCATGCTATTTTGAAAGCAGCCAAATCAGATCACAAGAATTATAGAACAAATCTATTAGATTAGACAGCAAAATAGTGGGATGATTCAGAGGAAAATATTTAGCATATTGTTCTTGTTATTGGCCAAGATGTCTTTGTTGCTACAACCCGAGCATTCTAGAGAAGAATGTTGTCTTGTAGAATAGAAATGCACTCCAACATTGACAGCAATGGACAACACTTTGGAGAAAATAATATAGTTATGAGAGGAGCTCAGGCATGCATGTAAACTGTTTGATATAATGTTGACCCGAGCATGGCAACAGTTGGAGCATTCTCAAGGGTAGACATGGCACATATAAATGTAATGAAAATGGTGACCACTTCTGTTATGTCAGCCCCATATGATTATTATGATGTCATAACAACAACAAGATATAAGTCTTTAAAGAGGCCCACATGGAGGGTGGCAGAGGATGTGGAAGTGGCTGGAAACTTTATTTTGCCAATTCTGATTTTATACAGTCATATAGACCTGTACTCAGTAGCAAATATCTTTCAACAATGATTATATTTCCAATCGCTCCGGTCAGAATTCAGAAAACTAGGAGTGGGAACACATATCCGAAAATGAGCTTGATCCAATGGTGGGAAAAAAAAATATGCCTCCCGGAATGAGACCCAATTTTACTGACAGAAGTATTTTTCAATCTGCCCAGGAAAAGGAATATTTTGATTTTGCTGTAACATATTTAAATGTCATTTGTTCAAACATCATTCAAATATGTTAAGATATACTCTTATAAACTTTAAAATCAATAGTTCATAAGTATATCAATTTCAAAAGAGAAAAGAAAGGAAATGTTACAAAGATGATAAAAATAAAAAGATACAAGAATCAGTTATTAAAGCTGAAAGGGATTACCATGAAGCAAACATAATTAATATACAGCAGATTATAAATAGAGGGGTTCTTCTTTTTCCAGTGGCTCATGTGGCTACAGGAAGGGGGAAGAATACATTGGTACTGATTGTAACAGAGGGAGATAGGGGAATTTGTTTTATGTTATACTTTCTGCAATTTTTATTGTAATGGCAGGATACAACTGATCTTGTGGTCACTTTGTTTTACCCAGAAATAAGGATGAATTTATGTTGCAGGTCATTTTCCTGATTAAGATAAATTGTATGACTGTCTTTTTCATGTTTCTGGGAATCTTCTTCCATTATCATTAAGTATGTGTTGTATGTAATCGTACGGTTCACATATCCACATCTTGCAAGATGGATGTTCAATCTCTCATTTTCTCTATAATGTGAAGGACTAAATAGGGAGTCCTGTGGTTGTTTATTCATCTTTCTCTTTGTTTAAATTGGTAAATCTGATAATCGCATTCATTCCATGTTTATGGATGGATGTCAGAAAGCCTTTGTGCCTTCTCATAAAAGGCATAATCTGTATTTAATTATTGTAAATCTTTCTAAGAGTGAATTGTACCTCACAATTCAGAGGCGGATTATGAATTCAATGATAACTCATCCAACTATTGGTGAGGTTTGTTCTTCATTGTGGGTGATTTGAATCTGTTCTTTCAATTACTTTCTGGAGGACAAATTTGTTTACCAACAAGTAACAAGTTGCATTTCTTTGTGTTGTTTTGTAAATTGTTTTATTTTGAAAAAATTTCTACATTCATATTTTTAACTTTCCATTTTGTTTACATTTGTTTTAGTCTCTACTATTTAGATTTATTCAAATTTATCTTGATGAAAAACTTTATAAGTAAGAACTAAGAAGGCCCTAAAGTTTAAAAATCTGATTTGATGCTAATTTTTTACTATTTATAATATATTCATATTGCAGCAACAGCCACATTGACATCATGTTTTCGGGTGAGGCTTGAGGAAGTAGAACTAAGACTCCATATAACAGTAATGCAAACCAAGTAGCAGTAGCAAGGGATAGGGATTGGAAACATGCCATCCTAGGCCACAAAAAAAGAGTTGTTATATGTTGGCATTGCGATGTAACATATAACGGAGGAGGCATAAATAGATTGAAGTATCACCTAGCACATATACCTAGGCGTGATGCTAAAAAATGCAACGAAGTACCCCAAGATATTATGCAAGACATGGAAGCTCTTCTAGAGGGAAAAAATGGAGTAAAAAGAATTGAAAAATAAGCAACAAGAAGAAATGGCACATCTAGCTCAAGAGGGATCTTCTAATTTTCGCTCTCCATTATCTCTTATTCCATCTACTACTACTATTGCTTCTATGAGTGTGACCATTGGGCCTCGCATTCGTAAGAAAAGATTGACACTTGATTCCATCTTTGTTCCACGCATGGCTTCAGGTGCACAACCATCACTTGAGAGCATAGGATGGAACAAAGAGAAGTGTGATAATGCAAAATTGGCACTTGGAGACTTCTTCATCTACAACAACATTTCATTCAATGCAGCAAGGTACTTATTTATTTAATTTATATGTCTTACTTGTCTTGCTCTCAACAAACAATAATATGCTTATTTTGTTTATTTTTTAATTTATTTTCAAATTTAAAAGTAATATACCAATTTGTTTAAATTTTATTTAATTTGTTTTAAGTTCCCTTATTGGCAAATTGCAATAGATGATGTTATTGTTTGTGGTCTGGGTTCAATGCCCCTAATGCTGATGAGCTAGGAGGCCCTATTTTGACCCAATGGTGGCTGATGTAGAAGGTGCAATTCGGGAGCAACGTGAGGTGTGGAAGACGCAGGGTTGCACCATCATGACTGATGGTTGGACTAATAGGAGTAGAACACTCCTCAACTTTCTTGTCTCCTCATCAGGTAATTTTAGACAATAGAAATTTAGAAGTAGAGCTTGTACTTAGAAATTTAAAATCTTGATAAAGTGATTAAGTTTTTAAGGTATGAATTTATGATTGATCATTAATCATTATACTAATTTGTTTATTTTTCCTCATGTGCCACGATTTTTTTGAAATCAATTGATGCCTCAAGAAAAACAAAGAATATTGAATATCTTAGTGAGGTAATACTAATGCATGAAGTGATAAAGCACATGGGTGAGGAAAGTGCGGTGCAAGTAGTTATAGATAATGCAACAAATTATGTTGCTATAGATAAGCTTCTTATGGAGAGACAACCTGACTTATTCTGGAACCCTTGTGTTGCTTACTGTATTGAGCTCATGTTAGAGAATCTTGGTAAACTCCCTTGAATAAAAACAATTGTAGAGCAAGGAAGTAGTATATGTAAATCCATACATAATCATACATGGGTCAACCTAATGAAAACATAAACAAATCAAAGGGAGTTGTCTCATCTAGGGGTCACTAGATTTGCAACCAATTTTCTCACATTGCAATCCTTCTTTAAGTCGAAGGGAGGTTTGAGATTTGTAAGTGAGGAGTGGATCTCATCATCATATGCAAAGACCACTACAGGAACTGACACAGCTGATCGCATTTTTGATGAGGCTTCCTTTTGGACACCGGTCATTGAGATTGTGAAGGTATTTTCCTTTTTGTCCTCATTTCAACTTTTTTGTTTAAAAAATTATGTTATAAATTATTATTCATTTTTTAAAGCAAAACTTAAAGATGATTGTTTCTCTTTCAACTTTCATAAAAAATGCAATTCATAGAGCCGCTTGTTCTCCTATGAATTGTTGATGGAGAGAAGCCCTCAATGGGCTATATTTATGAGGCATGGATAGGGTGAAGGAGGCCATTCACTCTTTTTTTGCAAGGAATCGACATGAGTACGGGCCTATATGGGATGTCATTGATAAGTGATGGCACAATCTACTTCACAGGCCTATATATGTAGTTGCCTACTTCCTTAATTTGATATTCCAATTCAGCCAACATTTCAAGGTTGATGATGAGGTGTAGAGTGGCCTCTATGATGTTGTACAGAGAATGTTATCAAATGCAACAGTTGGAACAATTGTAGTCCATGAGATTGAGAAGTTTAAAAAAGCTCAAGAGGGACTTATTTGCACGAGTTGTGCAAGAAAAACAGGACATAACTGATGCCTGGTAAAAATCTATGATTCTACATTCTTCTTTTTAATTCTATTACCATTTTAAATTGATAAAGTCAAAGTTATTAAAATGATTTAAAATTTTCTTGTTTCAAATGCATGGTGGGAGATGCTTAGCATTAAGGTGTCAAATTTACAGCGGATTGTGATTCACATCTTGAGCCAGCCATCTAGTGCATCAAGATGCGAACACAATTGGAATTTATTCGAGCATATACCCTCAAAGAAGCGCAATAGGATGGCAATGCAAAAATTGAATGATCTTGTTATTGTTCACTACAACCTTTGCCTTTGCCATAGACTGATCCAAGGCACCGATACATTACCGATTGTATTAGAGACCATTGATCCACATGCAAAGTAGAATACAGAGATTGTTGATCCTATCTTCAGTGATGAAGACGTGGAGTGGGTTGATCAGGTGGATTGGGAGGTAGAGGCAGCAACATTAGCAGATGAGGAGGCTAGGGTGCAAGGAGACCCTGTGCAGGACCTTGAGGCTAGGAGTGATGGATCTGAGTCTAATGATGAGGATTATGTGGGTGAGGATGAGGATGCCCCTGAGGTTCAGCCTCAAACACAAGGAGACAGGATGGCTCTAGAGTCTTCCATGACTTATCTTAGGCATATTTGTAGGACATAGCCTACTATGAGCCTTAGTCTTCTGCACTCTAGCTTTTATTTTGATATATGTTTTGAACTTTTGATTCCATGGATTTCATAATCCATGAATATTGTAGACATTTGACAATGACACTATGTTTATATTATGTTATACAGTTGTTTTCCTTCGAAAATTCGCTTTTATACTTGCATGATTTATGCCAAATTGTGTATGTGTGTTAAGTAGCTTCTATTTATCTCAATTATTGTGTATTTGATGCTAATTGACTAAAAGATGCATGAAAATATCTTTATTTTCTTAAAATTCTTTGAATTTCATGGGTTTTTCAATTTTTCGAGTCCTTGCCAAGTCTGAGCCTAATTTTGACTTTGAGTCAAAGGTGAGTCTCGTGTGTGTATGTGTGTGTGTCTATATATATATATATATATATATATATATATATATATATATATATATATATATATATATATATATATATATATATATATATATATATATATATATATCAATGTTACCAACCTTGGACTGAGTCAAGCCCAAATTGGGCTCGGACCCCGTCTCGACAATCAGACTCGGCAAATTAAAAAGTCCATGAAATTCAAAGATTTTTTAGGATTTTAAGTTTTTTTCACACATCATTTAGTCATTTAACATCAAATACACAATAATTGAGATAAATAGAAAGTACTTTGCACATATATACAACTTTTCATAGATCACGTAAGTATAAATGCAAATTTTTGAAAGAAATTACTTAAAGTTAAACTGAATAACATAATAGAAATCTGAAATATAGTGTAACTGTCAAATGCCTACAATATCCATGGAATCAAAAGTTCAAACATATATCAAAAGAAAGGCTCATAGTAGCCTATGTCTTCCCACGAGTACGCCTCAGATAAGTCATGGAAGACTCTAGAGCCCTCTGCTCCCCCTATGTCTGAGGTTGAACCTCAATGACATGCTCATCATGATCATCCTCCTTATCCTCATCCTCATACTCATCATCAGAGTCGGATCCATCACTCTCAACCTCAAGGTCCTACACTGGGTCTCCTCGAGCTCTAGCCTCCTCCACTGCCATCACCACTGCTTCTCGACCCACCTGATCAACCCACTCCAAGTCTTCATCACTGAAGATAGGATCATTAACCTCTATGTTCCACCCTGCTTGTATATCAACCTTCTATAATACAATGGGAGATGTGTGGATGCCCAAAATATGTTTGTGGCAAAAGAAAAGGTTGTAGTAAACAAAAACAAGATCATTCAACTTTTTTGCCACCATCTTGTTGCGCCTCTTGAAGTGTCGAACATGCTCCAATTGTGAACGCAATACTCTTCTTTTAACTCTTCTTTCTCTATTTTTTTTTTTTGCAAGTGATAGAATGGCCTTTTTAGGTCATACTTAGGCTTTACATACCAAAAAAAAATTAATAAACTTTTCTTTTGTTCCTTTATGGACGCTGACCATCGACCGAGTTAGGCTGACGGGATTCGGCGAGTCAACCGAGTCAATTGACTCAACAAGCCAGCCAAGACTCGGCCAAGACGCGGCCGACTCCGAGTTGAGGCCATTTGCCTCATTTTGCCTGGCTCACCTTGGGATTCGCCAAGTCCTATAATGTTGATACACACACACACACACACATTCGAAAATGTCTATATACATACACACGAAATCAAGATCCGACCCAAAAAAAAAAATTGCCAAATCTCCGAATCCAAACCAGGAGTACAATCGGCCACTGAGGTGTCTAAAAATTTATAACTTCAATAATTTAATTTTAATTGTTTACTTTGTCTTGTCTTTATAGATTCCTAGTTCATCTGCATCAAAAAGATATTGGAGCACATATTCTTTCATCCACTTAATAAAATGCAAAAGCTTGCAATCAAAGAGAGAAGAGAACTTAGTATATGTGCATTCCAATTTGCAACTCCTTTCACACAAGCAAAAAAAATACAAAGAATGGGAGTTGAAGATGTGGTGTAATGCCCCGCCCAGAGATCCTTGGAAACAAGGATTCAAATCAAGCCAAGATATTTTTTTTTTACAAGTATGAATGCACATGACAACATCATACAGGGATCACAAAAATCGCAAAGGAAGACTTCACCACAATCCCGACAACCAACAGATCTGCGAACGCCACTACCAAACTGACACACACGAACAAAAGCCAACAACCACCACAACAAGATGAGGGCACAAGAAATCAACAAAACACCAAGCTGGGGTAAAATGCAAAATCCTGAAATTTGGCTAAGCCTGAAATCCTGAAGCCCTGAAAATTGGCTAAGTCTGGATTTCTGAAGCCCTGAAATTTCCTAGAATCCATAACTTATCTCTGAGAGGTCTGAAACCTATCTCAAATGATTTGTCGCATATATTAAAATATATCTTAAGTATAAGGAATTAAACTTATACTTAAACGATATATTTTAAACCCCAAGAGACAACAACAAAACACGAAAAACTGCATTAAACGAAAACCACCACAATACAAAATGCAACAACATAGCGTCGAAGAACGCCCAAAAGGGTATTCAAAACCACTCTCAAAAAGTTTGAATCACGAAGAAAAGTGCCCGCTGCCGGCAAACGCAGGTTTTTCACAAAAACCGTGCGACACTTTTTACTAAGGGAGGGTGACACTTCTCCTTAAGTCGTGCGACACTTTTCCAATGTCGTACGACATTTCTCAAGAAGGCATGCAACACTTTTCAGCATTGTACGACATTTCTCAAGAAGGTGTGCGACACTCTTCCAGTGTCGTACGACATTTCTCAAGAAGGCGTGCGATACTTTACAGTGTCGTACGACATAGTTTGCATGGGCGTGCGATACTTTTTAAAGTGTCACACCATGCTGAACAAATGTCGCCCATAGAAAACAAAGACACTTCCAGAACTCAGAAAGGCGAAGAACAGACCGAAGAACCTCCACACCAGGGAGTACCAGATCCACAAAAGCTCGAGGAATGAACACTCGAGTGCAAGAACAACACAGAAAGAAGAACATCTATCCATCTAAACTATAGCAGCAAAGAGCATACTGAAATAAACAAACTAAGTACGCGGTTCCTCCCAACCGTCAATAGCATCATAAGACCATCGTGTGTCCTAGCCATCCCCCGCGCGTAACATCCCAAGCCACCGACCAAATCGTCAGTACTGTCGTAATAGGGACGTCACTACTAAAACATGCAACAATATAAGCATAAGGAAATCTAACATGCTAGTAGTAAAGCATAAGATAATCCTACAGTAGATAACATCACCTATCACATGCTAAACAGCAGTAAGCAACAGATATACTACTAAATCAAATAACATCATCTAATCATATGCTAAACATCATGATAAGGGAATGCGTCAAGTAAACTAACATCATCTAAACTAACATCATCTAAACATGATATATCAGCATCCCAATGAAAGCATAAATCACAAGAAAGCATATCCGGAACCCAAAGTACCAAGTGAAAACATCCAGCAACGGTCGCACTAGGACAAAAGATCGTCTCTGTACACCGATCCCTAGCAGTGGTGAAGGTAGCTACGCCTCCCAACCACGTGGCACCCATAGGTCCACACCCGTCGTGCTGATGGAGATAATGATCCAACCACAAACACACAAAAGAACATCCATGGCTAACACTCACACCAGACAATATGATGGCTGCAACCAAGAACCTAAGACAATGCAAGGAGTACAGGTCCTGTTCAGACACTAAAAAGGCTACTAATTAGGGACTAACATCATGGAGAGTCGCTTGGCATCAAAAAGCCCAAGCTAGGACTTGTGCAGATTCAACATCCCTCAACGGAAAGGCTCTAGCACCCCAAACTTTTTATTATCTTAAGTTTTATTATCATTCACACATTTTATTTAATTATCACTTATATAAAGCTTCCTCTGCCAACCCATGACGCCATGATCGTCGGGCTGCGAGATAGAAGCCCCCTCCATATGCTACCCTACCCTAACCATGCTCATCCTACGACAAGTGCCCGTGGGCATGCATACTCCCATCCCAACCCCAATGATCAAAACTTCCAGAAAAGACATGGAAGGTCGAGACCCACAAGTCCTCCGACAAACGTACGCGCACGTACTCGTGTGTGGCGCACCACCATCACAAAGATCATAACACAAGGACAGAATGAGAACACAATGCAAAACAAACACCCAACCGAAAGCAACTCAAGAGGACGGATTCTACACGAATCCCAAAGCCAATAAAATCATACATCATAAAATCACTCAACCGGCCTCAATCCGAGAGTATGGATTCTACACGAATCCCAATGATGCAACAAGACCAAGGGTCATGAACTCACTCCACCGGCCTCAATCCGAGAGTATGGATTCTACATGAATCCCAATGTCCATGAAACAAAGCAAAGGTCCAAAAGAAACCATAACAGGTATAAAATCACTCAACCGAACACAACGTCGGGAGTACGGATGCAACACGCATCCCAATGCAACATAAAAGTGCAAAAGTGGTCTGACTGATATCCAAACGGATCATCAAGGTCCATGACCCACATTGTGCCAAGAAAAAAAGAGAAAACAAGCGGCATGCAAAACGAGGTAAAAACTCCAAATTTAGAAAAACTTCAAAATTAAAACCCATTTGGCCTTTGGGTTCAAAAACCCCAAAAATCCAAAAATAAATGAAATTGGACACCGTATGCAAAAACGGCCAGCATAACGACGTAAAATCCCAAACCCTCATAACAATAAACAAGGAAATGTTCATACCCGCCCAATCGGGTAGAACTAACATACAGAAACGGAGGGGAACACTAGTTCTCAGCCTCCAATCAAACGGATACCAAAAACAAAAGCAGAAACGGAGCCGAAACAATAAAACGGGAAAGCCCTACCTCACAGCCAAAAGGGCGAAACGGAAAACTGAACCAGAAAATAAAATGCTCGCAGAAGTGGCTCAAAATCGCGGCAATCCAAGGTTTCCCCGAGCTGGATCCAACGAGCTCAACCTCGCGATGATCCCACGCCCGTAGCTCCCACAACGAACAAAACAGTAAATCCTCATGGAGAGGATTTTGGGTTTTACTCTCCAACTTTCCAATTCAAAAGTGAGAAGTGAGGAATTAAATTCCTCTTTGGATACTTATTCACTTTTCGAGTGAATAATCGATTAGTTAAAATAACCAGTGAACCTACTTAAACCCCAAATCGACCCAAATGAAAATAGGCTATTCCTATAAATAGGAATTCATCTATGGCAAAACTGCCAGAAATTAAAATAAATCAATTAAAAAGCCCAAAAACCCAAAAACACATAAATCTCCTTAATAACTTTCGCGACAATGCGAACCTCTAAATGCACAGACACGCTTACTGGTCTAATCACATAATGCAAATGAGTTCGGATTTAATAATCACCGAAAGGTTTAATTTAAACACTTTAATTAAGGATACGTCGACCATACCAGAACGACATTGGTAAAATATGAAAGGCTGAATTACTAACTCCATGTGCCACTGCCAGGGATATAAATCCTGCGCACTAAACAACACGATCAAGTGCAATTGCATATAATAACATAGCCGAAGCAATAATGCGTTAAATCACCTAATTTAACCATTTATTTAATTATATTAAAATAATCTATTTACATCACTCACGTTCGCATAAAGCATAACAACGCAAGAATGAAGTAAATAACCATAGCATTAAATCCATCACATAACATACTCAGAGGTATGTCCAAAAACCAGATAACCAAATATCATCATAAAAACACACTGTCATCTCAAAATGGCATCATCATGCAATATGATTAACTGAACAGCATAGTAGTCTAAAATCTATGATACTGAAATCAAGGTGTAACATCTGACCTTCAGGTCCTCTCAAATGTAAACATAACACGAGTAACAATTATCTCTCTAATCAGAAATATAACAAGGTAAATGTCCGCAATACCTGACCAAAGAATCCAACATGAACAATCAATTTAATTACTTCCGCATTTAATAATGATTGATTACTCTGCATTAAAAAGGCACTTAAAACACATAAGCAAACACAGTCATAAACATAACTAACCACTGCTACAGGAACCTAGTCCAGTGTAGCATGGTAAAAAGTACACAGTGCAATCTCTGCACACATCTCAAGGTAATCACAGAACAACCTCATGATACCACATCGATCCTGGTAACCACTGGCACAAACCTCAGTGAACCAAAAATCACATCATAATCTCAAAGATCAGCCAAAAGCGTAATCAAGGCAACTGATACAGAAACATAAACCCAAACACCTCAATGGTGTAAACCACTCAGGGTCACAATCATGATCCCATCACAACAAAAGATCATCAAGGTTGCAACCATCAGGACGACTTACAAATGTCAAATGGGAGAGGCACTACATGTGGGATATAAATGAAGAGTATATGGACTTGAATGCTTCCACTTCTCAGCTTGCAGTTGCTGCATTTAAGGATTTGGACAGCAGCAATGTTAATGGTGCAGCTGATCCAGTTGGCTTTGGCACTATCTGTCAATCAACAAATGCCATTGATGAAGAAGAAGAAGATTTAGCTAATAAATAATCCAATAGATGATTGAAACTTAGTATAAAGTTCCAATTGTTGAAAGTTGAAACAATGATACTTGAATTTGATATTATTATTTTAAAATATTTTGATGTTTAAATTGAAGTATATGATACTATGATTGCATGATCATGAGCCTTAATTTTTGCCTTAGAATCAGAGCTTGGTAAAGGAAGACTGCACAATTGTTTGTCTAATCCATTTGTTTAGATCACAATATATAAGTCTGTAGATTATTCATTCTGAAACTGTTTTACTTCCTCTGTAAGTGTTTAGAAATATGAATATGTATATCATGTCTTACTGTTGTATATCCTCCTCAGATCTGCTCTTAATGTTTTCTCTAATCTGCGCCTTAAAATTCAGAATGATATTTGATGATGATTTTCATGAATTTCTAGTTCTCATACGTAATTGTTGCCTGGCGATTTGATGATGTTTCTGAGGGACTACTTTTTTATGCTTTGATTATTCTTAATCCCTGAATGCTGCCTTTCTAATTTATAGATGGAATTCTCATTGCTATCCCTTCTGTTCAATAAACGTAATTCTTGTTTGTCTGTGGCAATTGATTTTATTTTCTGATTCTCTTCCCTGCCAATGTCTATCTGATTAAGTTTTCCGTTGATATAATTATATTCTGTGTTTGACTGCATGTTCCAGAAGATTTCCTCTTACTTGATACAATATGTGTTTTCTCATGATGATTGATTGTCTTTTTACCTTATATTTTCCTACCATCTGCTGCTAATGATCAATAGTTTTCCCAATATTCTTCCTTACCTATGATGATCTAGTTGTGTACCTTATTTCCTATTCTCTCTGCCAATTGTGCCGAATGGAGGAAAGGAGATGTGTTTATATATCTTGCCTTGATATGAAACATCCAATAGACACGTCCATTCCATTTTATATGTCCCTTCCATTATTTCTTGTCATGGCATAACAACCCCAATAGATCATAATTTAATTGACAATATTCCTTGTTTGTCATTTGTGATGAGTTACGCTTAGTTAATGATTGTCACCTGAGATCTTTAATGGATAAATCTGCTAATTTTGCTGACTGAATAGGTATTCGATGACACTCTTTATTACTGTTTCTCTTACATCTGATGCTATTGTCCTTCCTTGCTGTCATTAGTGAACTCCATGACAGTTTTAAGGGTGCCTAAAAGATTGATTGATGGCATTACTCGCCTCGGTGCTTCCATGATTTTATCATACTATTAATTTTTTATCATTTTTTACTTATTTAGTTTATATTTTAATTTTATTATTATTTTTTATTTTTTGATCATATTTCAGAAAGGGAATATCACAGCTCATGATGCTATGATTACAAGTTCATAGTATTTTTGTTGTTTATATGATACTATATAGTATATGACATTCTAATCTCAATTCATGCTTCTAGGCTGCATAGTATATATACATATAAATCTCAGAAAGGAATCAACCACTTCATATAAATTTATTTGATGCATGTGCAAAAATCATTTAATCACCAATACTTCTCTTTACAATCCTTAGTGTCTTCCCAACACCAATGTTTCTTTTTCGGCTGCAACTCCTTTGTCACTCATACGTTAATCTTCTTCTTTTTGTTAGTTTTGAAATCGCTGCAAATGTAATAGCGCTACCTGATTGGATATGTGTTTTCCAAATGGCAGCGATCTCTTATTTATATTGAGATTAAATCAAGAGGAGACATGTCCCATCATGGGACATGTATATTCATTAAAATAATAACAACATAATTATATATAATTTAACCTCATAGTTTTATCCAATTAAAGCTACCAAACATCAACACTCCCTCTTAGCTAGGGAGAATAAACACATTACCATATATTACCTCAATGTAATATAAGAATATCTTTGATCACAAGATATTCAACATTTTGATATCATTAGTATTGGCCTCTAGAATATCAACATATGATATTCACCAAATACTATGAATAATGATATTAATGCTGTGATGTGGAGCCTAATTAGATATAATAAACCTTGCTTATTCTGATCAAAATATTAACACTTATGCTGATGGAATTTCGTCAAACAGTTGGTGCACAACCTCAGTATTAAGCTATGGAGCCATTGAAATAATCGGTTCTAATAATACACGACAAGTTGTCATGTCCCCTTCTCAACACTAGAAATTTGGGCGCCAATTGAATCTATCTCCACATCTAGATAGATTAATAACATTATTTAATAGGAAGCCTACCAGTCACAATGGAAGTTTAATTTAATTTACTTCAGAACTTTATTAAAGTGAGTGGAATTAAGTCATTTTAATGTTATAAACTTGTTTACTTTATAAAATGACTTTGAGTGACTACAGGACGAAAACGAAGTTTTAATCCCACATTCTTTGGTCCTTGTGTTTTCCCTCACTTCGAGGCTATAAAGGAGAGCTTGCATTGGGATTAACAACACACAAGTAATTTATGAAATCAAATATTCCAAGTTCTAGTTGTTTTGATGTGACTGGTCTAAGAACTGAGAGGACGAAAACCCTCCAGTTTGAAATAAACTAAGGGAGTTGGACGTCACCCCAATCTTCCTTCTAATCAGTATTCTACAGGTCGGGCAGAAAATCGGCAAGTAGTAGTATTGCAGAAGAAATCGAGATGTTGAAAGGTAAGGGAAAACTGAGCTAGTTACCATTTCATATTCTGAATTCTGGGCATTCAAACTTTCAGACTGCAGTACAGTTTGCATGAGGTGATAGCATCTGTGCGTAGTCTTCATGGAAAAACTCGTGGAAGCTTGGGAGTTTCATTAAGGGAAGCACATTGTCAATTAGTAACATATCTAGGACTGCTACACAAAAGTTATTTCATCATAACAAGGTAACTCGGGCCAGAACAGCTCCAGTATATACAGTCGGGTTAGTGGAGATTCTTGGCATATACACAAAAGGGTAACAGTGAGTTTGAAGGCCGTGACAGATTCGTCGGGGGTCATAAGTGGTATTAAACCGTCACAAGCAGTGAGTTACGACAGAAGTGAGGTCAGCGAAGCTCATTATCTCAGTGAGGGAGTTTGGACTGTGGGTTTTTTTTTCAGAACGACCATCCTTTGTGGTCACACAGGCGGAATACCAGTCTGGTCTATCAAACATCACGCCCACAGCTGTGTATGCATTCTCGGCAGGATATAAAGAGGTGTGGTCGTGGTCAAGTTTAGGGTATATTGGCATCACTTCCAACAGCAGTCAGTTGTGAGTTAGGGTGGGAAATCGAAGTGTTATTCCCTGGGTATCTTCAGCTCTGGTCGGACATTACATTGCTCACGGGTCTATTATTTCTTAACCTCTGCATTTCATTTATGTGATAAGATTGTAATAAATCGTTGTTGCCAGTATAGGAAGTTGTAATGACAAGTACCATTTATGATATCAAGCTTTTGACTATCAGTCCAATTCAGTACTGGAAACATTAAATGTTAAATCAAATTTCTAATATGATCTATGCAAAAACCATTTAATAGATTGAACAGTATTAATTCTTTAAAAGTATAGCTAGAGTGGCATTTGTTTGATGAAAATCCTACAGGACAGATCCTTACTGTTTGATCAGAATTAGCTGAGAATAGTACACAAGTCTACTAAAGTTTGGATAATGCGGAACTCAATAACCACACCAATGTTTAGAACAATGATAATAGATTAATCTTGTTTACCATAAACTAACTGAAAGTATGGCAAGAATACTAAATCAAATTAAACATTTTTACTTGCAGCAGATGATTATAGTATTACACTACAAACAAGAATTAAAGAACCTGGAATTAGCTACTGAAGGTAAACAGTCTACGTAACAGGGTATGAATGTCTGCCACAGGCTACTGGTATCCTTGAGTTAGTCATTGCAGGTGACTATCCACTTGGATTCGGTGAATGTATTCAGCCGCAAGCTGCAATCCCAACTTCAATCAACAGCCCATACCTCTCTCTCTTGGATGTGGGAATCAGGATGACTGCTGCCATGTATTCTTATGCCATGTAACTCCTGTTGCGAATGGTGTGACTCCAGTACCTTATTAATCTGTAATCCGCAGACTATACTTCTCACGAACGTTCTTCAGTTATGATAAGAGCAGGATGCCAAGTATATGTTGAACACGTGACTAAGTTTCAGACTGTAACTGCAGTTCCCAAACTTCTTTTCTCTGTCGTTGGATACCTTCCTACTACTGTGGGAAGTTATTCACCCAATCTACACCCACAGGGTCTACTCTGGCTGCTATCTCACTTTCTTAGCTGACAATAGCTATGACTTAAAGCATGGAGGAAAGAACCCAAAACAACCATATCTTATTCCACTGAATTTTCAAATAGATAACTTACTTCTAGTTCTGAGATAAAGTTACTATTCCTTGCCAATTTCTATGTGAACTGTGTGTTAACCCAGAATGAGGGGTTGGGGTGACGTCCAACTTCCTCAAATAACTCGAGGGGTTTTGTCCTCAAAGTTCACCAATCACATTAAAGCAACCATTGGTAGCAACATATTAATATTTATCATATTCATTGTCCCAATCCCAATACAAATGTCTTCCTTTATAACTTCAAAATGAGGAGAGGTATTGTTGGTTCCCAAAACTGCAGATTGGAAATCCAAGAGCCTGCCACTTCTTCGATAGGACTTCTCAATCAGTTCTAGCCAACGAACGAGAATACTTCTCGATTCCCTTGCACGTCAAGCTCTGCTACACCTAAGCAGGTATAGACCTTCTCCTCGAACCTGATCACTTGGTTTAGAACTTTTCTAAAGCAAATTTAAGCTTTGGAGAGTTCTTTGGCTGGCAAAGTCCTTGACCTCAATTAATATGAAACTGAATGTTGAGTAATGGTTGGATGTTTTGTATAATATTTGTAAATAATGGATTTGATGCTTGTAGGAAGGAAGTTATAGATTTTTTGACTTCAACAATAAAAAGACCAGTGCCTCTGCTCATCCAGGCAAAAGAATCATGAATTTTCACATACAACTTTATAATATTTTATGCAGTTTATTGCCAACGATTAAATAATCAAGATGCAACAGATCAAATATATACGCAATCTTAAATTAGTCCAGATTGAACTTTAACTCCTCTGGTAGGGAGACAAACTGGACACAAATATGGAAACAATTAAATATATTACAATATCTATGATGATCAAGCCTAAGATGCTAAATGACCATGTCCACTTATCCGACATTTAAATTGTATACAAAAATTCCAAAAAATAATTACAAATGATGATTCATCTTCAGATTAAATCTCCATGCCATTTAAATATAAACATAAGACACTTTATTTTATTATCAAAATTAAATAATAGAATTCATATTACAAAGCCATATTGAGCACTTATTCCTCCATACAAGTAGATATTAAATACTTCTTCAGAATATGAATGTTTTTTGAATATCTCTTATCTTTTTGAATAAAAGAACTCTTATTTATATCCTACTCATTTGAGGATATGACTTTTCAAAGTCAAGAGTCATAATATTAAAATTACATAATCGCACCTTTTAAGAGAAACCTTTGGTGCCTTTGATAGTTTGAATGATTTTAATTATCTTAATCCTTCCCTTAATAAATAAATAATCCCACGAGTTTTCAATCACAAAACCTTGAATGCAAATGGCTTTGATTGTATTTTCTCTTCCACCGCATAAAATCTCCCAATGGTCCTAATGGAGCTTAAAATAATTAAACCTCCATTTGACAAATAATGGTAGAGACATACTTTGGAATACAAATGAAACAAATAGGGCTTGTATAAAGTTTTATGAAGTCAAAAATGTTGTAGGAAATGGTAACGTTGAACATTATACAATTAACTTTCAAACATATGCTGATAGGGGACAGTGCCAAGAGCAAGGGAATATGTAGCAAGAATGTAAAATAGAGCTCGGATATTTTGAAGATAATTACAACGTAGGTCTATGACTCAGCATCAAAATTGATAAAGAAATAAGACACATACATAGAGGATTGCTAATCTTGAAGCCATGTCATCCATTCATCAGCCCCGTCAAAGATTCTAAAGGCCATCACCATCTATAGTCAAGAGCCTGCACAGAACAGAACACTCAAGGTGTAATATTGGATGCTAATGGAACTATCGCCAAATCAGATCTGCTAGACCAGGTGATGTTTTTGTTTACCGTACAAGTAAAGAAGTCAACACATACAGACAATAATAGCAGAATAGCAAAATTATATTCGCAATAGTAGATGAATGATGATTTACAATGATCCCGGACGGGATATAAATACTACTGCCGAACCTTCCCGAAGGAGTCCGTCGGCCACAATTATTCTATCTGTTACAAACTATTTACCGCCGGACCGTCGGCTACAGAATACAAAATACCGCCAGAACCATCCAGTCGGCTAACACCATCCCCCCCAAAAAGAAAAGTCGTCTCCTTTTCAACTTCAACCGATGTGCTCTCCTCTTCTACAGATTCAGCCCTGTCACTCGTTGACGTGCCCTCTCGTCCGCTATCTGTCTTTGTCATATCACTTCCACATTCATCCCGTTACATTTGTAACCTCTGCTAACACAATACTGTCTCCTCAAGCTGACCTTGATAGCCACCTGTGCTGCTTTCTCTGTTTTCAATTCCTCGGTACCCTAAGCCAAGTGTCACTGCACTGCCTCCAACCGGATGATCAGCTCCTCCCGAGCTCTCTACGCATCCACCAAGACAGCCTCACAGCCAACACCTGCTCCCACTGCCTCTGGTACACAGAAAGTCCATGCCTGCAGCAACTTCAACTCTTCTCAACCGGTCAGACACCCACGACTAATATCCGCCACGACTGGGGGTCCAGGGGGCAACGCCCCCGGCAGGGTCGAGGGGCAGCGCCCCGGGTGCGCTCCCTGTCGCAGTACAGGGCGGGGCTGCCCCAGGACCCTGCGGGGGCGCTGCCCCTCGACCCTGCCGGGGGCGTTGCCCCCTGGACCCCCAATCGTGGCGAATATCAGTCGTGGGAGTCTGACCAGTTGAGAAGAGTTGAAGTTGCTGCAGGCATGGACTTTCTGTGTACCAAAGGCAGTGGGAGCAGGTGTTCGCTGTGAGGCTGTCTTGGTGGATGTGTAGAGAGCTCGGGAGGAGCTGATCATCCGGTTGGAGGCAATGCAGTGACACTTGGCTTAGGGTACCGAGGAATTTAAAACAGAGAAAGCAGCACAGGTGGCTATCAAGGTCAGCTTGAGGAGACAGTATTGTGTTAGCAGAGGCTACAGATGTAACGGGATGAATGTGGAAGTGATATGACAGAAGCAGATTTCTCTTGTTGTAGTCACTCTATTAATGTATTTTTTGTTAATTTGTCTCAGATATTTTGTCAGTCGTCAGGAGACGACTTTTCTTTTTGGGGGGGATGGTGTTAGCCGACTGGATGGTTCCGGCGGTATTTTGTATTCTGTAGTCGACGGTCCGACGGTGTTTCTGTAGCCGATGGTCCGGCGATGTTCCTGTAGCCGACGGTCTGGCGATGTTTCTGTAGCCGACGATCCGGCGGTGTTTCTGTAGCCGACGGTCCGACAATGTTTCTGTAGCCGACGGTCCGGCGATGTATCTGTATTCTGTAGCCGACGGTCTGGCGGTGTTTCGGTATTCCGTAGCCGACGGTCCGGCAGTAAATAGTTTGTAACGGATAGAATAATTGTGGCCGATGGACTCCTTTGGGAAGGTTCGGCGGTAGTATTTATATCCCGTCCGAGATCATTGTAAGTCATGAATCTACTATTGCGAATATAATTCTGCTATTCTGCTATTATTGTCTGTATGTGTTGACTTCTTTACCTGTACGGTAAACAGTTTTTGGTTGGAAAGGACTGGACACCAACTGGTCCGGCACGACTATTTTCTAATATTAAGGAAAATGGTTATCAAATACTATTTCTCAATGCTTGTGCCATTGCTCCGGCCTATCTGACAAGAGAAACAATTTCCTACAAAGCCACAAGGAAAGCGGTAAGAAGCATTGTCTACTGGCAGAGAAGATTGGTCACAATGAATATACAAAATTACAGATGCACTGATGAAGTTTGATACAATTTGCAGCGATATATGTCTTGGCACGAAATCCACAGCGTGAGGTCTTCGCTCTGAACATCTTCTTGGAAAGAATTTCTTTGTTCTTTATTAGAATGTGATCGACCTCCAACACTTTTGGGGCATACCTGGTACAATAGTTCAAGGAAGCAAAATGCAAGAAGAGGATAAGCTCGTGCGATGAAGACTCAGAAATGTTAAAATCGTCTTCGTGCATATGCGGGTAAATAATGAGTAGAAGGAAAACACGTAACATTCAACCCGATATAACAAAATACCTTGCAATGCCAATGATTATTATTTTTAAAATTATTTAGAGGATGTTATTTTTAAAGAAAAGTTGTAAAAGAAAATATTTATGAAAAGATACGTAGTAAAGCAAGAGACATCTCTTTTTGCCAAGGGACACATCCTTACTAGAAATAAGGGCATATATATTATAAATAAATAATATATTATTCACAAAAGATAGATTCAGGAAAAACATTCAAATTTACTAAGGAAGAAGCATTTTATATTTATATATTTTTGTAAGGAGGAATAAGGGTTCAATATGGCTTTGTAATATAAATTCCATTATTTTATTTTTAAAATAAAATAAAATGTCTTTTATTTATTTTTAAATGGCGTGGAGATTTAAACTGTAGGTGAATCGTCCTTTGTAATTATTATTATTTTTTGGAATTTTGTATACAATTTAAATATCGGATAAGTGGACATGGTCATTTAGCATTTTGAATTTGATCATTACAAATATTGTGAAATATTAAATCATTTATGTATTTGTATCCAATTTGTCTCCCTGCCATAGAAGTTAAAATTCAATCTGCACTAATTTAAGATTGCATAAATATTTGATATGTCGCATCTCGATTATTTAGTTGTTGGCAGTAAAGTGTGTAAAACATTATGAAGTTGTACATGATAATTCACTAAAGTTGACTCTATTGCCTAGATGAGCAGAGGCACTAGTCTTTTATTATTGAAGTCAAAAAAATTATATATTCCTTCTGTAAGCATCAAATTCATTATTAACAAACTTTATACAAAACATTCAATTATCAAGTATTCAATATCCAGTTTCATTTTGATCGAGTTCAAGGACCTTGCCAGCCGAAGAACTCCAAAGTTTAAATTTGCTTTAGAAAAGCTCTAAGCCAAGTAATCATGTTCAAGGAGAAGGTCTACCCGCCTAGGTGTAGCGGAGCCTGAAGTGCAGGGGAATCAAGAAGTATTCCCGTTCGTTGGCCAGAACTAATTGCAGAATCCTATTGGAGAAGTGGCAGTCTCTTGGATTTCCAATCTGCGGTTGCGAAAACCAACAGGTCCAATGCAAAATATTTTCATTACTTTGTATATGCAGTGAGTATCATTGCCTGTGTGTTTCAACTTTCACAGCTTTGGACGTGGTGGCTTCATTTTGGACTTCGACTTCTCTCCTGACTTGGAGCTCTTTGCATTCACGTGTCACTCTGTGTAGGTCCTGTGTAGTGTTTGCCTGACTCTCCTCTTCTTTTAGTCAAGAGTTTGGTCTTCCAATTCACAAAGTTGTGTGTCTTAAGTGAATTGCTCGTCTTTAGGACCAACACTATCTTTAGATACTCCCGTCAGTCCTTCAATATTTGATGTTTGCTATTGTTTTAGTCAAATAGTTTTTCTTTTTCTTCATATGTCACTTGGGGTTGAGAAGCTAATAGATATTTATTATCGTTGGCTTTTCTTAACTACATAACTTCGTGGCTCTTCTAAGTCCTGACAGCATCCACATGAGGAGGATTTGCTATTTGATTTTTATGCGCCTAGTTTTAACTTTTTTTCTTTCACAACCTTTACAATGACTGCTCGAGATTAATTTGATATCTTTATTGACAATCACCGGTGATGAATCTCTTTAATAGTACCATATGTTTATTTTATCTGGTCTATTACTTGTTATGAATTGGGAAATAGTGTCCTTGGTCTTCTATATCTCTTGTAAACACTGGTTACAACCTTCAAAGTGTCGTTTTTATTTCAGCTATTGATTATTATCTTATTCACTTATTTATGTTTGAAAGTCTTTCAGGTTGCCTCTTATCCAACATCCGGCTATAGTATACGATTATTATCACACTTTATTTATTAGATCCATGAGTCTTCAACAATAAGCACATCAACACCCCAAACAGCATATGATCTAGACAAGTGTGTCTTGATTATCATTATTTTTGTATTCATTGAAGATGCTCTTTTCATATTCATTCGATATTTTGTACTCTCTGCATGATGGGATTAAAATGGTCACACTCCAACCCAATGGCAAGCCACTGTCACTCTGTCATTCTGATGTGCACACATTAAGGCATATCAGATATATATTAAATTACGCCCGAACAGTAACACTTTTCCATTTGATTGACATGATCAATGACACCAATAATTACTGCCTTACATATTACTTATACTTTCAATGAGGTTCAACTTATGTATATCTTTTACTGATCACAGTGAACTCTATATACTATTGTTTCTCTTCACTGCATATTCCATATACTCTACCTTTTCTTTCTTTCCGAATCTACCCAATCACATTAATTTAAGGATGTATCCATCTCTCATAGTCTTTGTCTTCATGCTTTCGACATCAACGTCAGTGTTTTATCAAATTCTCAACATTATTTCTTAAATGGAGATCCTCAACATCAGTGTTTTATCAAATTCTCAACATTATTTCTGTAATGTAGATCCTAAATTTTTCCAGGAGATCCTAAATTTTTCCAAAAAATTGAGCTACATCAAGTACGAACAACTTAGCAATGTGGGATAAAAGATTACTTCATCTTTTAGTCACTTAAAGCCATTTTGTCATAAAGTGACTTTATAACTTTATAATAACATTAAAATATTTAAATAAATCACTTAAGTCACTTGAACTTTAATATCTCTTGAAATACTTGTCTAACTGTCATGGCGTCTAAAATAGGAATCTCTCCTCAATTCCCCATGTGACCAAATACACTTTCTAAAAATAGAAAGGGTTCATCTATATTACGAAGTACTCCCGCTTGAACATCAATTTGCATAACATTCACCATGTACTCAAAATGTTCATAAAGTATGTGCACACACATTCTCATAATGCTTACCATATGAACAGCAGTGGTCTATTTAAAGAACTTAGTCCACCATGCAAGTTGTAACAAGCACTTTTCCTGGGTCTTAACTAACAACTAATATATCAAAGAAATCCAGTTATTACTTCATTTTCATAGGAAGACAGTTATATCAATTACATTCATGTGAAAGAGATTAACGGTTACAATCAGTTAAACGAAATTTCATAACTAACAATTTAAAACACCATCAATGAATTTACTATGAAAATTAAAATCTACATACCATGGAATTCAAAACCGAAATCAATCTAGGGATGCTTCTACAAACACCCAGGCTAGTCCATAAATACCACTTAGGATAAAATGACAATTATCATCCAATACCACTATATCAAAATCAAATGACGATTACCATGAAATACCCACTTATATCAATTAGGGCATCAATTACCATTGGATCATTTAGGGCATCAGATACCACTGTATCATTTAGGGCATCAAATACCATTGTATCACTTAGGGCATCAAATACCACTCTATAATTTTGGACATTAGTTACCACTATATCATTTAGGTCGTCCAATACCTCTATTTCATTTCTTGTGTTCCTATTGCTAATTGTGGCAATAACATAAGATTAGAAGATATGCTCATAATCATTATTCTTATAGAAGAAAAATTGAAATAACAATCTTATAGATATATTCCATATTCAATTGGAAGGTCAACCGATCTAACTGGTTACAAATTATATTGATGAGAATGGTTGCTCTCAATAAAGGAAAATATCTGAAGCGATGATATATAACAAATCCATTTTATCTTCCTACTTGAATAAACATCACAAAAGTAAAATAAATGTTACCAACAAATGTTTGAATGCTCAACTTATCCTTGTCTAATGCACATCCTGACATCTTCTAGAGAGGGGAAACATTGTCAGAGGCTTAACCACCCAACCATGAACCTTAAACTTATCCCCACACTTTTTCTAACTAGAAAGGCCCTCCCTACCCGGAATAGACATGGAACACCTTGTCAGCCACTAAGCATTCCTGGTACTTAATCACACCACTTGACTTGACAGCAGAGAATGAATTGGACATGCATGAGCTTTTAAATGATTCCTTTTTAAAATAATATATATTGTTATGTCACATCTAATTCTATTTCATGTTATTGCAGATTTCTTTCTCTCACCTCTTCACCTCTTCCTTGGCCATATAGCGGAGTGAGTCCTAGGTGTATAAATCTCAGAGTAAACCAACTTATTCTGTTGAACCTCAGCTAATGCATGAAAATTACATGTTTCAATATATCACAGCTTTTATGACTTGAGAAAATAATCTTAAGATTTGCAAAAGTACAATTTGATTTTGTCTTACAGCAGTAAAATAAAGACGTTTAGGCTTATCATGAACAATTGTTCTTGACTCAATACGGAAAGATTAGTCTCATTGACAATATCGTACAAATTTCTCATAGACGTACTTCCTTTTGCTATAGTTTTGAATGCAAGTATAAAAGAATGAAGATGTATCACTTGAAAAGGAAATGACCACTTAACCTGGTCTGATTTAATGGAAACGTGAGCCTTGGCTTGATGTTAAACAGCCGGTTCCCTCACAAAAGCAATCCGTATGCAATTTCCAGAATATTTTCCGACCTTCAACGAGGGGGTAGAACACAAAGTAATAACATGGAAATATATGCTAAGGTAAATCGTGTGGAGACAATATTCATCCCCTACCTTCTCTCAACTTGGGAAATTTGAACTCTCTAAGGAACTATTCAATGTTATACAACATAGATGATATACGGCATCCTATGGAAAGAATACTTACTGCTGTAAATACACGCATAGTAATATAGAAAACAATACTATATTTCATTCGGAAATGGTATGCCGACCACATAACCTGATTAGCTTATGAGAAAGAAGAGTTTTTGTTGGACGTTATCAACCAGTCCCTTCTCGTAAAATATCCTGTGTGCAATCTCAAAGTGATTAACAATCCCAATTTTCAGCAAAGGTAAAGAGAGGGAAATAACGTGGCCAGAAATTCAGAATTAAATTTGTGAAGGAGAAGAATACAATTCATAATATATGCCCTGGTTTCTCACGGCTTCCAAATATATAAGGAGGCATTCGATTTCTCAAAGGCTTCCAAGAAGCCATAACTCTTAAAGAAATGTTTTGCCTTCTTAGATGCTGATATAATATGCCAAGTGTGCATTTCGGTTTCAAGTAAAGAATTGAATAAATAAGGAAAAGAATTTGAAGGTTATAAATCAAAAGAACATTATAAACATATTTATTTACTTGCACGTAAATATATCTTATTAAGATGGCACATAGTAAATGTTTATCCAAGGTCGCACCTTTTTAAATACGTATATCTAAATAAATGTTTCATCTTGGAAGATTTATTTTATCTTCTTGTACATGCATTTAAATGTACATATTAAATAGATAAAATCTTGTATAAGAATAATATTATGATGTCATCTTTAATTTATATTTATGTGTACGTACATTAATATGTATTACAATGATGTGGTGGAAAAGTCAACCAAAAGCCATTTGAGGTATGCATTAATTAAGTTAATATTTTAAATGTTTATTTAATAGCTCATGCATGTCTAATGCGTGTATCTTGTTATGCAGTCACTAGGTCCTCAACCATGGTGATTCACAATTCATACCTATTTGCCCACTAATGGTGATGCTCCTGTGCCCAATTCTTTTCTGACAATGCTTCCACCCCTTTGATGTGCTCCCTACAAGGAAATTCTCCACAGTTAAATGATATTACCATAACAAGTTAGTAATCATAAATAATCATAACGGCTAACCACCTTTTCAATTCCATGAATTCATGATAAATAATCAACTAGCATGTTATCTTCATATGAAATCGTAACGATTAACCATCTTACCATTTCGCAGGATTATAACAAATTTAACTGTCAACTGACTTCATGTGAACCTCAACGGCTATATGAACATTTTAAATTGGGACAAAAATTGGGATGCAACACAAGTTATCATCTATAGCGATTTGCTTAGACATCATAAGTTGTCCATCACAATAGAACTCCATGGTCTATTTAAGGAACTTAATCCACCATGCAAGTTTACGATCTATTATGATTTGTTTCAGTCATCATTAAACGTTTATCACAATAGAAAATTTCACCTTTCAATAACTTCTACAGATACAAGTGATATTCATTTGGAAGTCGTCACTTCCTCATGATGTACACAGGGGTTCGGCCCAAATAGTCATGAAGTATATTCATGAATCATGTAATGTCCCCTCTAAGACATTAATATCTACAAAAACCAATGTTGGACTTTATACAATAATAAAATATATCTTACTATTCTACCCTCTATCCTAACCCAACCTTCAAGATGTCTCTAGATCGGGTTACCTAACCCTTAGTTATTCAACCACCTTTTCTAGAGTGCACCCTTTAAGATTCACATATGTATTTGTTGACACCATTAGAATATTCCTTCTATTATACTTCCTCAAGCATGTTGGTCAGATGGGATATTTCTCGCATACCAACATTATAGAGGTCATATCCATTAAGTAGTGTTCTTGGCCAAATGGGTGTTCCACCCATCTCTAATACCAACACTTTACCATCATCTCTTTCATTTCAGCCAAACAAATAGTAATACCTATCTTTGATACTGACACCCAGAGCTTTCCATTTACTTCATCGTAATTGCCAAATGGGAATGAACCCATCTCTGATACAAAATACCTGAAGTGATAACCTTGGATCCTTCCATGACATTCGCAATGAATGCCCTCCACCAAGTTTGCAATTGGATCAAATGATGACATTCATATAGAATGTCCTCCACCAAACATAGTTTAGATCGTATTATGACATTCGTTATGAATGCCCTCCACCAAGTATAACTTGGATCATAAGAATTATATCCATTTAATGTTTCATAAGTCCATTATGATCTACAATAATATATTAATTATTTATTCAATGAATCATTTGTAACAATATATAAACTATTTATTCTTATGAACTATATATATATATATAATCTTCCATATATCAATATAAGAAATTTCCCATAATAATACGAGGGCAACTATATCATATAATTACCTTAATAAACTATACCGTAATACAACAATAATGCATCTAATCCTTAATACCACCTTTCCTTAATTTCCTTTCCCTGCATTGGATTGGTGGGTACTTTCCTTGCCATGAGGATTGCTAACAGTAACGTTCTTGTTTAGACCTATCGATTGATTTTGGCTTGACCATTCCACATGGCTGTGATGTGATGAATAGTGCTCCGATAATTCCTTGTACGTATCTCTACACAGGGTCAAGTTGTGATGCAACATTAGTCCTGGTCATATGTGGTGATGTGGCTATGGGACCTCTACATCTTTCTTCCTTCACTGTATTTGATCCTTTACTCCCCTGATGCTCATGTTCACCCTTCCATGTATCACGTCAAATAATATTCTGATGTCATTGTTCATCTCACTGCATATCAAGGTCCATTGTGTTCTGCTCCTCCATTTATAAAGTGAAGGTGTATATGTCTAGACCATTTTATGGTCCCCTTCCATATCCATGGCACGAACATTTATACATACTTTTCAACCAATGAAGGGTCATAATGAATGGGTCGTGACCCATGCCCCATCAATGCTGACGTTAGTCCTACATGTTCCCTTTGTTCATGTAGATATGATTGCTAATGTTGATTTGCTTAGGTTTAGAACTTTTATTGATAGTACTAATTTATAATATGTATATCACTTGATTATTTAATAATCAATTAATAATTAATTTGTTTGTCATATTAATTCAATCAACTTATATAGTTGGTAATAAAAAAAATTTATTGAGAATAGAGATATCTAATAATCATTTTATTCTTTAATAATTTATTATTCAATTTTATACATCCAAATCAATTATTTATTCCATATATATATATATATATATATATATATATATATATATATATATATATATATATATATATATATATCATTTTAATTCATTATAAATATGGTTCAATGTTACATTTCATTATTAGGGGGATATTACAAATCACAATCCTCTTAATTACTACAATTTATTGATCACTAGAGAATCCATCTCAACATGGTCTACTCCCTCTGAATCAATACAACCGAGATCACTGAAGGTTGACTAAACTATATCCTCCATATGCTCCCTCTCTTTCAAGGTTGCCTCTAATGAAATGTCAGGTTTCCTCTAAATCTCAATCTCTCTCTTCTTATAAAACATGCTCGAAGAAAAAGATCAAGGCAAATAGCTCTTATAATAATAAAAATTACCTTTAATAATTATTCTCAATAATTATATTTTAATTATAAAAGTGTTAGAAATTTGATTGATTTCACAAGATATCAATTATTATTAACATAATTTTCATATTGGAAACTTACATAATATTCGACATATAGATATTCATATAATAGATAGGTACTTTCTTATATTTATCAAATGAATGTTAGTACTAACCATACCTTAATACCCACCTTTAATGGGTCGATGCTTGATTCCCCTATTGCCTTTGTCTTCTTTTTATGGTTATCCACTAATTATTGATGGGCAACTTACATGGGATATTGTACCTTATCCTCAAATGTAGTGCCACTTATTCTCCAATGTAATGCTCCATACCTCCTTCGTCCTTGGTCACCTTTGGTATGCAGTCACTCTTATTCAGTCTGGTTAACATGTATTACAATTAACAAAATTAAACATATCTTCATGTAGACAACTATATATATATATATATATAAAAGTTATTATCATGGCATAGTTTCTTAAACTTCAACAGGCCATACATAGCACAAAAGTAACCAAGCTCATGAATAATACATAGATGACAAATGCATTAATGGTTTGGGTTGCTAATACGGGTGGTAGAGTGAACATTCCTCACATACGCCTTCGTGCTCCTGAACTTGTTTATCTCATCACCATTTCTCTGCAAATTTCATTAATTCGCACCACTAAAACATCCATTAAGACAGGCCATATATGTGTCATCCACATCGCTACTTGGGTGATAAGACAACAAACTTTTCTTATTGTTGTGATCCGCATCATTGACCTTGACCAAATTCAATAAATCTAATCTGCAGGCATCAATAGATTTGTAAGCATTGTCGACAACTCATACTTTCGTATTGTGCCACTAGAGGGTTATCATTTTATACTAGTGATTCACTTAGCATATCGACATCTTTGCATTGCAAGAGCATAACTAGCATTCCATTGTTCATCGTGATTGGAGGTTGGTGACCTTGCATCAACAATTTCCATAGAGGTATTCCTATCGACAATATTGGATGCATTATTAAGCACATCAAATTGCAGTACATTGACCATCACATATCATTGGTGGCAGTTCACGAAATAGATATTTAGTGAGAATCACCAATTGCTGAAACACACCTATGAGTTGCCATCTTAGAATATTCGTATTGATAGCGATCATACTAGAATTCCTCAACAGTGACATACACATGATTATATTCACTTAGGGCCCGTTTGGTGAGCGGAATAGGAATACGTATTCTAGGATACATATTCCAAAAATTGTGAATTCCTTGTTTGGATGCACCAAAACGGGATTGGAATACGAACCAAAAATGGAATACATATTCCATTTTTGGCCCAAAAATGGGGTTTTGCAATTCCACCAAAATAGGTGGTATTGGAATACGTATTCCTATTCCATTTTTTTTATTTTAGAAAACATAAATTTTCGGGTCCGCGAATTCCCATCAAATATTGGCTGAACCAAACGGAGAACAAGAATACGTTCTATTCCAGAATATGTATTCCTATTCCGCTCACCAAACGGGCCCTTAGCTTCTAGCCAATGGAGATCAATCCTCCACATAGATTTACTTCTACTCTGCTTTTCCGAATGTGTATAAAGATTCAGGCGTTCAATCTCTTTTTACACTTGCAATCCGGCTCTGATACCATGTTAGTTTTCAGATCGCTGCAAATGCAATAGCACTGCCTAATTGGATATGTGTTTTCCAAATGGCAGCGATCTCTTATTTATATTGAGATTATATCAAGAGGAGACATGTCCCTTCATCAGACATGTCTATTCATTTAAATAATACCATAATTTTATATATATATATATATATATATATATATATATATATATATATATATATATATATATATATATATATATATATATATATATATATATATATATATATAATATCTCATATCTAGAAATTTTCATATATATATATATATATATATATATATATATATATATATCACACATATATACATGTGCACTTTAGTTCATTGTTTTATCCAACTGAAGCTACCAAACATCAACACTTCTAACTCTCTTGACATCAACAAAAATTCATAGTCTCGCCTTTAATATCAATGACAATTTCCAACAGATTATGAGGTTTTTCCTGTTTCAGCCAACAGCTTTCTAACTCCCAGAAGTTATCTATAATTGTAGTTTTCTTTTGCTATGGTTCAAATCAATATTCCTTGTTGATCATTATGGATTCCAACCTGATAAATTGCAGATTTTTCTTCTTTACAGAGTTTTGCAATATTTACATTCAAATATATATCTACATATGTTGACTCAAAAAAAGTAAAACAGTTTCATTCTATTTATCTATTTGATTTTCACAAATTATTAATGAGCTGAGTCATTAATTTCTCTTGTTAGGACTAATGACAAGGAACTTGAATGATAAAAGTCATAAAAAAGGAGATCACAGATTTTACAGACACTACAAAATATAAAGGTAACAGCATATCACAGAACGAAGAGTATAAATGAAATGAACTCCCTGCCTGTTCAAGATACATCACTTTAAACTGAAAGGGAGTGCGCTGCATTATTGAATTTGGAAGTGCAATCACTTCTACTCTTTCATCTTTGCCAAGATTCCTAAAGTAGTCCCTGTATCTTGTTATATCCGCAGTTGCGGACATTAGAACTAACCTGCATGACACAAAAAGAACATCACTCCAAGAGATTATAGTATCCAAAATGAAATCACATACTACAAAGCAGTATCCTAGTACAAGCCAAATCTGCAACACAGTCACTTGTGCCAAATCAACTAAATTATAAGAATGTAAATGAATGTTTTCAAAAGATAGATGAAATTAGTAGTAAGGTGGAATCAGTACATAAAAAATTCACTGAGTTAAACCAAGGAAGCTGAATAATAAACTGAGTATTTTTCATACTTGAGAGTAATAAGTTGAGTATTTCTCATAAGGGAAATATCCTTTCATGATTATCTTTTCTTAGCTTATAAGAGTCGACACTCCTCACTAAGTTTGTGGCATACATTGTTGTTTAAGGATGTCTCCTTGTTGCTAGAAGTAGGTATACTTGATTCTCTTCCTTATGACGTCTGTGGCTACATGGCCATCATAAGGAGGGGAGCATATATACAGTCTCCCTTGTATTATATTTATGCAGTTCTTACTTTTATTTTTTCTTGCAGCCAATCCCTGGCGGGTATAAGTGGCCCTTGTCCATCCCTAGGATTTACATTTATATACACATTTCCTCATGCATATTGGAGCCTCATCCATCCATGAGAAACACATACAAATGCATAGAAAGTCGCCAAAAGGTGCAAGGTTTTATAGGATTGCCTACCGGGCACACAAACTTGCTAGACTATTCAATCCTACCCATTTAAGAATTGACTACTAGGCACACAAACCCATTAGATTATTCAATCCTATCTCTATCGTGATTCTAGTAAGACACAAATCTGACTGGGCGAGGTAATCACTTATCTCTCTTTCCCTTTGCTTTCATGGTAGTAGATTAGATCGTGGAGTTTGTATCATCATTACTAATGCTCTTATTTTTACAATGTGATCATTTATGCTTTTGGAATGGGTTTCCAAAAATCATATCAGTGGTTGAGGCATTTTCAATTGAGGTCTCCTTCACTAGTTGATTCGAAGTTTGTTTTAGTACTGACCCCCTTTGTGTATCTTTTCATTTTTTTCTTTTGTTTTTGTTTTGTTTTCATGCCCTTGTGCATGGATGTGGAATTAGGATCCTTAGTCTAAGGGCTTGTCCTTATACTTAGTGATGTTCTAACTATGTGTAATTCGCCTCATCTCTCTTCTCTCTCTCTTCATTTACCGTAAGTATGACTTTCCTCGACGTCCCGCTATGAATGTCCCCATTGGTTGACAGCATAAGAATTTCAGGGAATAGCCTAATATTTGATCCTCGTAGGCTTTTGACAATGGTTAGAGGGTCTTCTAAGGATTGATTCATCTCCAACATTCAGCGATTTATGGATTTGGCTGTAATAACCCCAATAGGTTATAACTTCTTCAAACACCAAAAATCTTTATACTTCAATTGTTTGACATTTCGTCAAACACTTTGCAAGCAAGCTCTAATACCACTGTAATAACCCTCCTCAAATCTGCTCTCAAAAATGCTGATGAAAGCTCAAGGAATTTCATCAAACAATTCACATGCAAGGGACGTATGACTGATATAGTATTTCAGTTGGCTTCAAATGACTTTTTCTTCAATTTGCATCAATGAGAATCTTGTGCTAGAAGACTAAAATGGACTACACAATGACCTAACATGAGTGTGCTACTAATTTTGACAATATTCAGTGCATATATATGATTAAGCATGAGAAAATGAACAGTTACAGCCAACTGGCATTTTTACAAACAATTGGTATGCAAACTAACTAGCTGATAAATAATGATATTAAATTGCTTAAATGACACCAGCAACTATTATCTTCTTAATTGCAATGAAAATTACAATGCTCATGAAATATGGCCAAGACTTTAGCATTTACATAGATTACAAAATGATAATGCTGGTATAATGCACACTTACAGCTGAAAGCTTATAACACCCTAAAAAGCAATACTAATAAAAGAACCTGGTTGTAGATCGCTGTAACAATTTCCTTCAATGCTGCCCTTTCTGCCTTGCTTTTTTCGAACTGCTTTTTTTTTGCCTGCTTTTTCGGTTCTGCTTTTTCGAACTGCTTTTTCGTACCCACTTTTTCAGCCTGCTTTTTCAGTTCCGCTTTTTCGAACTGCTTTTTCGTATCTGCTTTTTCGGATTGCTACTATGTTGAATCTCAAGACCATATCTTTCAATGGCGTCAAGATTTCCAGCTTGAATGGATTTCGTCCTTCAAACTATTGAGATATAATCTCCAAAAAATTCTCCAATTTCTTTGATATTTTCAAGCATGCTTAAAAGAAGCTCTTCTATTTCTTTTATAGTGTTCTCACAAGAGCTCCATCCTTCGTTTTCTCAATGTGCGAAAAAACATAACTCCCTTTATGTAACTTATGTCTCCAATGTGTTATAAAATAAAAGGGATTCTTCTTAATTTAAATATTTCCCACAAACTATAGTCTATGCATTAATAAAGTTAAATATTTAAATTTAACTTTATAAAATAGCTTTATCAATGCATAACAAATCTTATCAGTGATAAACAAGTCTTCTTGTCGATTTTAAACAATTACCATCAACATACCGCTGCCCCTAAATGTCCGACCATGTCCAAGATGACTTACTATAAATAGTAAGTATGCCCAAAGTTGCCTCAAAACCCCTCAGGAAGACCTGCAACTGAAACTATCTGAGCCAAATGGCCTCTAAGTCCCTTTAATGTCCTGTTTAGCCTACAGGACCGTGGGGAAATAGGCTAACGACAACATCATGCTATGAATGCTAAAAAGGGGACATTACAGTCCGCCCTTCCCAAAATTGCTTGTCGCCAAGCAATAGTAGAACAACAACCCAATCAATCCACCTGGATCCCAAATGTAGTCATGAACTATACTGCTATCAGTCAACATAGGCTCCTACAACAACCTCTGAAAATTAACCAAGAGGAATCCATAATCAAATTGGCGAATACAACTCACCCAAACTCCAAAGTCAGTAACCCATGAGAAACAAGCTCTCGAAATATCAGAACCCAAGTAGAGTAGATAACCCAAACTGCCAACATAGTAAATACCATCAACACACCCCACTAGCCTATGTGGAATGTACAATACAATTCTGCAACAACGATGAATACTCCCGCATGAAACTGCACCAAATATAGAGAATCCACACACTGCACACCTACTGCAATGATCACAACTCTGCAGATCACCAGTCACTGTCTCATAACCATAACACCCATGCACTGCTGATGGTGAATAGTCATTACACGGTAGATAGCAAAAATGAGAGCCCAGACCAAACCTATCTGCCATCAACTCCTCAACACATGGATCAAAAGCAAACCGATGAACATATCCTATAGTATAATGCCGGTAAAAAGAACCAATCCCAGTCAAAGACTCATCCTGCATACGTGATACAACCAACTGTGACTGATCATCAGCTAAGTCAGAAGATGATATAGCCAAGAGTGCAAAATCAACAACATCACTAGTCTTTGTGCCCTCCAAGTCAAACATACCACAATGCTCAGCTGCAGCACCCAACTCAATTGAACCTGCCTCCAGTGGAAACGAACCAAATACGCCAATACTAGTGTCATGGATAGATATATCCTCATCTCCACTGCCTCTATCAACCTCGACCGTGGACATCCTCGGATCACCAGACACCACGGTCAGTGACTGTACAGAATCTAGTAAAGACTGAAGTCGTTCCAACTCCACGGTCACCTCAACTAAATGAAACTGTAACTCCTCGAAAGCCAACTGTGTACTCTCAAGAAACTTAGAAGTCACCTCAAGCTGTTGAGTAAGCTTACTCACCTCATCTTCCTTAACCAATAATGCATCATATGTTGTACTGCCCCACTCCATAAGATAATCTCTATCGGCTACCAACTGCATATAATTCTGTCTCAGAATCCGGATAGCCCCCCATAAAGAGTGGATCTCTGTCAAGGAAAGATAACTGCCTCCCTGCTCATCACTAGCAGGAGAACCCCATCCATAAACTGCTAACAACTGACAAGCAGCATCAAAATGCTCGCAAGCGATAGAAATGTCTCGCTCGCAAACTCTCAGCTGACTAGACACATGATTGTGCCGACTGGTCGCACTCCTATACTCTATCCCTGGTACACTGTCGAAAGGAGTAACCTTAGAATAGCTATCATCTATAATACTTAGATCCTGGGACTCTTTTGTAAACTCTGTCATATCTGAGAGATCATTAACCCATTCCAACAAGAATGGTCGACTGGATATATGAACAATGCCCAACACAGGTGTGTAAAAACTAAATCCAACATCAAACAAGCTGCTGGCATGGATGAGAACTACACCTGGCAAGCTACTAATCAAGTCCATGATGGTGCAATAGATACTACTACCAAAGAATGATAAATATCTCCGATCAAAACGATCCGAAGTACTAAGATAAGGATCCCAACATCTAATCCATGAACGGAAACCAACTGGCAATTCAAGTAAACTTCTCACCTGAGTAATGTGAACAATATCAACTGACTTCACGCACTTGTCTACAGTCTTTGAATCCGGAGTGTGAATGCTAGACGTACTCATATCATCATCAATATGTGACCCAACTGTAAAAGGCAACTGAGTCCTTGCTATATGTGCTAACTCCCAAACTGAACTCACCTCAAGACAACGCTCATCCACATGTCTCTCAGAATCCTGGAGAGCCAACTGAGTACACACCAAGGAATTCCGAGTATCCTCCAGCTCATGAAAAAACCGGTCAACCTCCTTCTCCTCCTTCTTCACTGCATCTAAATAGATCCTTGCAAGATTAAGGATATGATTGCGATCTGAAAGTAGGTGTATGTAACTTAACTTCATTGCCTCCATGCCTTCCTTGATCTGTTGTAAGTCGTCACAAGAAGAACCTGTTGTGACTCCTTTTTGTCTCTCCTGCAGTTGAATCATCCAAATGTGATTCTCAATCAATCCATGTATCCTGTCATGATGAGATAAAGCCGTGACAATATTCTTGTCCCTTGTCTTCAGCTGGCGTGCCAAACCAAGTAAAGAGCTACTAGCCTCTATCTCATGTGAAGAAGCATCCTACTGTGTCTGATACTCACTTTCTGCAAAGTCCTGAATGCTCACTTTCGGATCAACTGTACTATCCTCAAACATGACAGTATCCTCAACTGCTGTAACTTCATCCAGCCCAACTGTACTAGAATCACTATCTGTGTCAATCGCACAATCCGGTGTGCCTGTGATATCACCTTCTAGCTCATCCTGCACAACGTCTGTAACCCCTTCTACTTGTGAAGATGATTCAGATAAACCATTACCTGAAGAAGTGTTAATGTCTCCCTGTATCAAATCAGCATGTCTGTTAAACTCCTCATTCAAGTTTCTGCCTGTCATAGGGAAGGTATGATCCTTAGGCCTATCAAAACGTTCAATCAGTCTGTCCTTAAACTCCACATATGAGGTAATGTGTGCATGACCCATAGTGACCATACCATGATGCCACCACTCGTGTGCTAACCCATCCAGGTGAATTGCTGCATACTTAATAGCTTCTTCCTCAGGCATAGGGTTCATTTGAAAGTCTGTGTCAAACCTTTGAACCCAAGCTCTTGTTGTAGACTTCCCCGAGCTGTCATAATATGGTAACTGAAGTTTCCCTACTTTCTTCCGTAGCTCATAGCTCTGGTTCCTGTCATGTCCACGTGGCATATGCTTCATCCGCACATCTATATACTCCCTAAAGGTAATTGCAACAGTAAAATCTAGACCTTCGGCTTCCCAATCTCTCCTCAGCTGGTCCTGTATATCAGTGATCTGGGGCTCTGGTATAGGCTACTCTGGAGCTCTAGGAGGAAATGTGGGAATAATGGGCCTCGAACTCACTGTCCTAGATTGTTGGGGTGCATGACCGAAATTGTTCCCAACTTGTTCACCTCCATTATGTGTCCCATCCTGATTATTCCCATTCTGATTGTTACCATTCTGATTATTTCCTCCACCTACGTTAGCATTCAACCCCATTTGACGAGCCATCATTTGCATCATAAGCTCCAATCGCTGACTCTGTTCCTGTGCTCTCTGCTTTGCTGATCGCTGTCCCTGTGCTAAAGTGTCTAATAACTATAAGAATCTTTTCTTTCCCTGATCTGGACTAGCATTCATTTTATCAAACATTTTTCTCTCTATCTGGCTAATCCAAATTCCCAATAAGACCTCCACAGGATGGCAGGAAACCGCTCTGATACCACTGTAATAACCCCAATAGGTTATAACTTCTTCAAACACCAAAAATCTTTATACTTCAGTTGTTTGACATTTCGTCAAACACTTTGCAAGCAAGCTCTAATACCACTGTAATAACCCTCCTCAAATCTGCTCTCAAAAATGCTGATGAAAGCTCAAGGAATTTCATCAAACAATTCACATGCAAGGGACGTATGACTGATATAGTATTTTAGCTGGCTTCAAATGACTTTTTCTTCAATTTGCATCAATGAGAATCTTGTGCTAGAAGACTACAATGGACTACACAATGACCTAACATGAGTGTGCTACTAATTTTGACAATATTCAATGCATATATATGATCTAAGCATGAGAAAATGAACACTTACAGCCAACTGGCATTTTTACAAACAATTGGTATGCAAACTAACTAGCTGATAAATAATGATATTAAATTGCTTAAATGACACCAGCAACTATTATCTTCTTAATTGCAATGAAAATTACAATGCTCATGAAATATGGCCAAGACTTTGGCATTTACATGGATTACAAAATGATAATGTTGGTATAATGCACACTTACAGCTGAAAGCTTATAACACCCTAAAAAGCAATACTAATAAAAGAACCTGGTTGTAGATCGCTGTAATAATTTCCTTCAATGCTGCCCTTTCTGCCTTGCTTTTTTCGAACTGCTTTTTTTGGCCTGCTTTTTCGGTTCTGCTTTTTCGAACTGCTTTTTCGTACCCACTTTTTCAACTTGCTTTTTCGGTTCCGCTTTTTCAAACTACTTTTTCGTATCTGCTTTTTCGAATTGCTACTATGTTGAATCTCAAGACCATATCTTTCAATGGCGTCAAGATTTCCAGCCTGAAAGGATTTCGTCCTTCAAACTATTGAGATATAATCTCCAAAAAATTCCTCAATTTCTTTGATATTTCCAAGCATGCTTAGAAGAAGCTCTTCTATTTCTTTTATAGTGTTCTCACAAGAGCTCCATCCTTCGTTTTCTCAATGTGCGATAAAACATAACTCCCTTTATGTAACTTATGTCTCCAATGTGTTATAAAATAAAGGGGACTCTTTTTAATTTAAATATTTCCCACAAACTATAGTCTATGCATTAATAAAGTTAAATATTTAAATTTAACTTTATAAATAGCTTTATCAATGCATAACAAATCTTATCAGTGATAAACAAGTCTTCTTGTCGATTTTAAACAATTACCATCAACATACCGCTGCCCCTGGATGTCCGACCATGTCCAAGATGACTTACTATAAATAGTAAGTATGCCCAAAGTTGCCTCAAAACCCCTCAGGAAGACCTGCAACTGAAACTATCTAGGCCAAATGGCCTCTAAGTCCCTTTAATGTCCTGTTTAGCCTACGGGACCGTGGGGAAATAGGCTAACGACAACATCATGCTATGAATGCTAAAAATGGGACATTACATTGGCATCCGCTCGATGTCATTTGGACTCCATTTGCCATACATACTATGTATAGTAAGTCAGGGGTAATAGAGATGGACCCTTTCTATTTTTAGAAAGTGTATTTGGTCACATGGGGAATTATGAAGAGAGACTCCTATTTCAAACGGCATGGCATCAGACAAGTATTTCAAGAGATATTAGAGTTCAAGTGAATTAAATGATTTATTTAAATATTTTAATGTTACAAAGTTATAAAGTAACTTTAAGTGACTAAAAGACAAAATTGGCTTTTAATCCCACATTGCCTAGTGTTTGTGTCTTCCCTCATATCGAGGTTATAAAAGCGTGGAGCTACATTAGGATTGACACCACGAATATATGTTATTTTTACAAATCCTAAAAAGTTGCTTAAATGTGACTGTATTTCTCCTAAGGAGAAAACCCCTTACGAAAGAACAGTGAGACTAGAACCAAACCTAGCATCTAACATTGCACTGCAGATTCAAGCTTACAAATTGATGCATTGAAAGTTTTATGAGAAGTGGATGTTCAGCGACAAAATTACAGTGATTGAGGACACTTAAAGGTATCTAACACATTCAGGTCAGTAATTGGTATGTTGGAGGCTTAGGAGAGATTAAAGCCTAATGGTAGGAAGAAGTTTAGTAGAAAGCAATCGGTTTTAGTAAAGAGTGAGTGTAATGGATCAGTAGATTGTCATTCTTGGACGGCATTCAAAGTTAGCAGATAACCATAGCCGAGGTGGGAGAGTTAAACGTGGCTGAGAAAATCTGCATACCCAACTTACATGGAAGTCAGATCACATCCAACAATGTGTATTACAGTCAGCGTTTACACATCATAATCCGCAAGAAGCATGAAAGACGACAGTATTAGCAGCTGGAATATTGGTTACAGCCTCTGCATCTGCACTTCCAGAAAGGTCATGGGTTATAGACATTCCGCTAAAGCTGATACGAATAAATCACAATGAGAGTTGGAGCATTTGGGAGTTGACAGTTCCAGAACCGTAGCCATTGGAGGCATGTCGTGGACCACAACACAGACTTCCAGTTGTCTACGACTAACCAGGTTCCATTTATCATTCTTTGTGTTTACAAACTCAAGTAGGGGTGTGAACATAGATAGTACGTTGAAATGCACTTAGTTATTACTCCTATATTATTCCAATATATACATCATTGCATAAGACTTGTTGTAGGGGTGAATAATATATATCAGCACTGTCATTTCCTGAGTTTTATACATTGTTTGCAAAGTCTACTAAATCATATTACTGTATTCCCTAGATTCGGAATTCTTACAGCAGTATCAAAAGTTAAGTCCCGAGGATACATGCCAACTATTTGACAAAATACCTCAAGTCAAGATTTAATTTCTTTTGATCATTTTAAGACCAGATCATTTCACGCTAAAGTGGGGGCTAAATGTATCGTCAGAAAAAGTGTACACTCGCTTTTTTAGACATTTTAGCCCTCCTTAATGTGGTTTGGTACATTAGGACCTCCTTTTGCATTGAATAACTCAATTCAAGGTCCTTTTATCTTCTAATCTTGCTAAAAACTCTATGTTTGCACCAATTCATATGCATGGCTTCCCATTTATTCCTCCAAGCATATAAATCATGCTTTAAATGCATTTGTGCCATTTTTCTGCATATGTCTTTGTTTTTCCTCCACCTCGCAACATTTCTCAAATTTGGAGCCCATTTTTGTGCCCTTTCACCTCTAGGTCAGGGACAAGCTCGTCCCCTACTTGGGGTACAGGATGAGTTTGTCCTTTACCTAGGTGGTAAGGGATGAGGTCGTCCCTTACCCAGGTGTTTTCCCCAACAGATCCCCAACTCAATGTCAAATACTGCTTTTTCCTACCTTGTGGAATCAGCCCTTTTTGGTTTTGGTTCTGGTTCTAAAATCTCCATAAAAGGAGGCATTCTCTCTTCATCTAGGTATCCACTACACACCTATGTTACCATATATGAGAAACGAGAAACCAAATGACAACGACAACCTGACCAAAAACGAGATTTATATAAGTTGCATATAAGAAACAAATATATATATAATTTAATATAGAAAATTATTTTTGAAATAAAAAATATAATATTACATATGTCGATATAATAATTTTCTTTTTAAAATAATGAGGTCATTTTAAAGGATAACTAAATGTCAATTTATTCGTAAAATAATTGTAATCTAATATTTTAAAAAATATTAAGGCAACACAACGGTAAATTGTGAGCCTCTTATCTGAGAGGTCTTGGATTCAACTCTACTCAAGTGTAATAAATAATTATAATTAATCACAATACATAATAATAATTAATCTTGGCTCAGCCTCTTACCGATCAATATATATATTGTAGTCGAAATAAAGCAACTATTGTGTTCAGCACTTGTTAAAGCTAGTTGGGCTGGGTAGTTAGGTGGTGAGGGAATGCGTCGATTGGTCTTCCCAACCAACCGACCCTTCTATAAGTACTTGGAATATTGTCAATGTACTCATGCTATTTTTTATATTAATAAAGAAACCATTTCCTCGCCTACTGGTATTGTGGTATTAAAAGTACATTCTATGTTTTAGTTTGTCTATCTCAATTGTGTTATTTTGTATGCTTGGCATATCTCTGTGAACTTGAGTAATATTTCCACTCTACATTTTTGGCCTCATTGCCTAAGTCTGAACCCAGAAGTCAACAGGATGGAGTAATGGGAAGGCCCTTTGTACCGCTCATCCAAATAACAAATAGTGTCAAAGAAGAGGACAAAATAACCAGGGAAGATCAGTTGACACATGATCTAGTGACGGCCTGGGAAGTTGCGGTTGATCAGTACGTACGAAGGGACGCCTGTGAGAGAACGGTCCCTGAAGGTATGGTATGCGACGAGCTTTTGTGCTACCAGCCGTGTACAATCTCTTGGGAGAGATTCCTCGCCTGTTAGCACACAATTTGTTGCGAGTAGAAGAGAAAAGAGTTGAGACACAAAGGGAACGGAGGAGACAAGAAGTACACCAGCAATTTGCAGAAAGGAGGACCAAGGAATGCGAGGAACATGAAAATTCCAAAAAGAGAAACAGATAATAAAACTGATTCATGTCCCTGATTCCAAACATATATCCGAGGCGAGTACAAGAAGAAGAAACTAACGAAGAAATTTCTTTGAGGACACTACGTCTCCAACAACAAGAGGAGAGATGTCATAACTTGAGGGGAAGACAAGGGGATTTCAAAAAAATCCATGAAGGGTTGATCGAGCATACAATCGAAGGTATTGCAAATTTGGTCATCTCGGAGACACCAACAAGGAAGTTAGGATACAAAAATCTAAAGACACCTGCACAAAGAGATCTCTGACAAAAGCAAAGTCCGGAAGAAGAAGATGCTTTCAGTAATCAAGAATCAGGTTCCTCATTAAGAACGAACTTCCAGTCAAGAGGAAGTTTTCCATCAGGAGGAAGTGTGTCATCGAGAGGTGTTCCATCGAGAGGAGGTGTTCCATCCGGAAGAAGTGTTTCGACAGGAAGGATAAAGCCCCACATAATGGCAATGGACAAACAAAAATTGCCAAGGTTCACAGGGGACGACTCGAAGGACCCCCCTCGCCACTATAAAACATGCATAACAATATGGGAAGCGAATGGAGAAAATGATGCAGTAGAATGGCTAAAAGCTTTCTCAGCCACACTAAGGGGTATTGCCATTGATTGGTATACCGATTTGGAGGCAGCAAAGAAAAGCACATGGAATAATATCTGCACAGCCTTTGAGGAAGAATTCAGACTCTTGAGGGATGATGATGAAATACTAATGGAGATTTATGACATAAAACAAGGGAAGAGTGAATCCGTCAAAGCCTACAGTAGAAGACTAAAAGAGTTGATAGGGAAACTAGACAACAAGCAGGCAGAAGAACTAAAGAAATAATGGTTCATTGAAGGATTAACACCATCCCTTAGGAAAAAGATGAAGATAGTCCCATCATCAACCTTTAGGGATGCATGTACTTGTGCCATGGACATAGAAAGCAAGAGTAAAACTTCCAAGGCAACAAGGCATGGAAGCACGAGTGAAACTTCCAAAGAAAGCAAAGAAGAATCCAAAACCATTCAAACATTGAGAAAGACTTGAGGCGATTGATGAAGTGGCAGGGAGTAAAGAAAAGAAAGAAGGGAGAGAACTTTGGTGCACTGACTGTGAAAAAGAAGGGCATACAAAAGGAGCATGCCAAAGAAAGCATTTTGTGAGATTTGTTAGGTACTGGGGCACGCAATTAAATATTGCCCCTACAATTTAAAAACAAGGAGCACTCAAGTATTCATAATCCAAGGGGAGCAATCTACACCACCTTGCACTCCACTGAAGAACACAAATACGGAAGCCTCACCAAGGGGATACAGAAATAACAAGAGAAGAAGTAATAATAATAGCAACAACAACTGTAATGCCCCGACAAGGGACCCAAAAGAATTAACTTAAATTCTTACTAAGTTTGCCAAACAAATTTTTTTTTAAACATGACAGTAAAACCATTCATAACATTCGCGGAAGCAATAGCAACAATTCAAGTAAACATAACATACATAACAGATTACATTCTTTTAAGATCCCTTAAAGTTGAATTACATCTAAACTAACTATTCATCTATCATTACATCCTTAGCAATGATACATCCAAAGTTCTTAAACAATATACAAGTCTCCTTTTTGAAATTTACATTTTAGTTTAGCTCAATTATCCACTGTACATGTCACAAGGTATGAGAGGCTTAAAAAAATAAACATCCATGTAAAGAAAGTACATCATCATACTAACTCTAATCCATGATACAATAATATAAATAAAACCATACATGATACATCATCACAAAAGATATAAACATCCATCATAAAAGATAACCATATATCACAAACATAACTAACTAAGTGCATGGTTCCTCCCAACCGTTAATAGCATCATTAGACCATCGTGGATCCTAGCCATCCCTCCGTGCATAACATTCCAAATCACCGAAGAGATCATCTGTATTAACATAGTAGGAATGTCACTCCTAACATATTGCATCATATACAAAAAGTAATCTAACATGCAAATATAAGCATAAGATAACATCATCTAACATATGCAAATCATCAATATAAAAAACAGACCAGTAAATACATCCATCATAGGGTATATCATCTATCATAATGCTCCAAGAACAGAATAAAGATAAATACCAATCAAGAATGCTCCAGCCACGATGTCTCAAACGGATCTCAAATGATAAGAGTGGAAAAACACTACCACCCAACCGCGTGGAACCTAAATGGTCCACTCCCACCGTGCTGAGGAGATAATCTCAAGTCTCAAACAAGCTATCAAAATCACATAACATAATACTCTCTAAATCCAAGAATCCTAAAAGTATACTAACTCAAAGGTTCCAATCACAAAACCGACATCTAATTTCCAGAGGCACAACAATAAGTACACCACCAGAGGTACACAAAATCTATAGAGGAGACTCAGGCTACATACTAGGGAGTGTCATCACATGGCTGCTTGAGTTACCCTGGACTGGTCTCTCATTAGACCCCGGACCCTCAAACGTTGAGTTACCCTGGACTGGTTACTCTGAACCCCAGACCCTCAACGTGGCACATGTGGAAACCAAGAAGCCCTCTCAAGAAGACGAGGCACTCATCCCATCCTTAGTCTATACAAGCACTCAAAGCATGGGTGGATCAAATATCTCTAACTTATCTTTTTAGTGTGTTTCCCCCCATAAATTTTAATTACTAGATTATCACTTATTACATAACTTGCATTAGGTTACCCTGGTACTGACCACTTTGGGCTCCGGACCCTATGCAAGCCACTCCCATAGTCATGTACCTAGACAACCTCTCCTAAGCACATAAATCCACAGTTGTGTCCCATACCACAAAACTCAAAGATTAAACTCGGTTCCTTAACAGGCAACCTGATAATAAGATGGTTCTCCCATCCAAGAACACATAGAAACTCCACAAAATAAACCTCATAAATATAATCTCCAATATGAATCACAAAATCCATTGGTTCTTAACAAGCAACCAAAAAGGTATCTCAAAGCAATGTTGATCGAAAACTCCAAAATGGTTGAGTCAAAACATGTCACAACATGACATCATCAAGAAATAAATCAACACTTCAGTCCCATCATGCCGACTGAAAAGTAATCCAAGGATAACTGATCAATGACTCAAAAATGATTAGGTCAAGTGTCTCATACATAAGAATCTCAGTTATAACAATCAATAATTACAAACATTACATAGAGCATTCCATCACATAACCATGGTTGGGTTTATAAATATCGAAAATAAGACATCATCACGACATCACAATCATAACCCCCAAGCCTCTGGTAGACGTCCTATAACTGGTCAACACTAGTCAACCCAAAACCCAAAACAAATAGCATATAGAAAACACAATGAAACATGTTTTGGTTTACTAAAATCACATAGTTGAATTAAGTGTAGAGGTTTTCTGTTTTCTGTTTGCAAGTATACTTCAAGTGTATAGGATTAATCATTTGACCTACAAGTCAACCTGTTTATTCTCTCGATAACATTATCCTTCCATTATTTAAAATTACATTCTAAGAATAACTTAAGGGTAAATATTTACTCATTGAACTAATCTTCTTTGACCCTTAATTAAATTATTCTCTTCATTTGCTAAGATCCATGTTACTAATTGAATAACTCTTCCTTAATGTTACGTCAACTTTTCAACATAAACAAAGGATCGTTATTCGTTAAACTATAAGAAAGCCAGTTATCAATCTTTGAATAAGAAGATTATAACTTTATTAAAATAATCAATTAACATAGATACACAATCCATGACCTTTTAACATTCTAATAGTTCTCAATTAAATATCACCATTAAAATATCTAAGGTTATTATTCAAGTCATGAGAGTACGACTTGTCAACTTCGATGTAAATACTTCACAACTTTACTAAAAGAATCGATATATCAATTAAAACTTAATTATTAATTAAATTTAATTAACTCTAATTAATTAATTTAATTAATAATTACTTATCCATATCATCGACCCAAATAATAACTAGTCATAATTTGTAAGTTAAAGGCCAACCATAATCTAAAATTAATAATGACTTGCTAATATTTAATAACAAGTTATAATAAATCCTCAATACCAAATATTATCATCTCACATAAATTTCCCCTATGTATGTTAATTTATAATTCAATTAATTAATAACTATATAAACCATTTATACCATTATTTATTAATAGTTTGTTAGACCCAACGAACATTAATAAATAATAAACTCATCAAAACTATAAATAATCGATTTAGAGAACCTTCCATAAACTTCATTAGTTAATGTTTAACTAACTCTTAACACCATTAAGATATATCAATAATTTATTTAATAATACATAACGTATTATAATAACATAATAACTCAAATCGTAGTAATGTTATAATGTAACCATGACCCCTGATCAATAGATCTTAACCAATATCGTTAAAATATCTTTACCATCCCTTAATTATCTAATATATATTAAATAGTATTTAATATACATTAAATAATATTAAAAGTCCGCTATATAAACTATATTAATAGCTCTTCCCTATTAATAATAATTGACAAATTATTATTAATCATTTATCATTTCAATAAGTCGATTTACAATTTCCTTTAACACTTCAAGGGCAATAATCCTCATTGATTTTAAGTAAATCAATCTCATTCAATTATTTAATTCCACTTATTAATATCTCTTTTCTTTTAATTTTTCCTCATTTAAAAATCCATTTACTAAAATTGACTAATAATTAATTACACTTCTTCTACTATTAACTAATCTTAATTAAATTTAATTAGATTAGTTTATAAACCATATAAGACTAATGCATAAAAAAATAAGATTTTATTTTAATTCGAACCCAAACCCGAAACAATTTTCAAATCTTGATTCTAGTAAGGGAAAATTGCAATAATATTTTTAATTCATTTCATGCTTTGATAGATTATTTTTGTGAAGTTTAAGCACAAAGAACTCTTGGTTATGGAAAATGGAAAATGACTGTCATTGAATAAAACAGTCCCAGTACGGAGGCCATATCTCCCTAATGAACCGTTGGATCGAACCGAATTTGAAATATGTTAGAGAGGGTCAAGTTTCGCCAACTCTAACTGGAGCGATCGAATAAATTTGGTCTAAATAAAAAGTTATGAATGTCTAAGTTCGGGTCTATGTAAGGGGCAGCGACAGGGCAGTTTGTGATGAATTTCCCTCATAAATAAAACTAGGGTTTCCTAATGTTTTCTTTACAACCAAATAAATACATATCTAGATTCCAATTTCAAAATTGCAGATTCAATCACAGAGAATATTCAGACACATATAACAATCACGAAGAAGACAGGAAGAGAAAGAGTGCAAATAGAATATGTGAAAATCACAAGTGCACCTGGACACTGATGCTAATTTGCCATGCCTCAGAAGTCCATAGAAAATCTCTTCCTTCCCCAACATTCGCAATTCCTCCAAGATCCAAGCCACCCGAAATTCCCACGTGACTAGAAATGCTTGAAGAAGCATAGGAGCATGTAGAAGCATATGAGCATATAGAAGCATATGAGCTTCTCAAATGCATGTAAGCTTTGAAGCTTGTCCAAACACACTAGGAGAGCCTCTATTTAAAGGCCTCTAAGATGCATCTAGAATGTCTCTAGAAACAACTAGAAAATAAGCATGACAACTAAGCATGAGTCTACTCCAACCTTCTAGATGAGTCATAAAGTTGTAGACACCATGTGCTCAAATAATATGCTAACTCCTAAATGTAGACAACTTGTGCATACTTAGAGTGCAAATTTCTGTGTTGTCTACATGACAACTCCCGAGAATTTGCAAACTCCTATGTGAGCAAACATTAAAATAATGTACATTAATTAATATAATATTTACTTTACTCTTTCCAATTTTATTTATTTATTTTTAAATCTCATACACTAACTTTAATAATTCCACTTATTCTTATCTTAATATATTTATATTTTAATCACATGAAATTTAGAATCTTTTAATAATTTTAATATCTTTTCCACTTTTTAATTTCATTTTCGAAACTTAATTGCTAAAATATTTATTAACTTTAATAATAATATTATTTAGTCATTTATTTAAAAATGAACTCTAACTATATTACTATTAAATAAATATTATCACATTTCAAATTTCAAATTATAACTTTTATCTTCAAATTTAATTATTTTATTTAATTAATTAAATAAAATAAATATTAAAATATCATATTAACTTTCCATTAAATTAAACCATTAATTAAATCTTTTAATTAGGCTTAATTAATAGAAAATACACCAAAGACTCACAAGGTAAAAATACGAAAACCCATCATAGCCAAAATACATACAAAATCAAACCAAAAGGGTTAATATCACGAATTACGTCATCCGACGTATTCGGAGGGTACTCAACTCGGATACTTGTCCTAATTTCCAATTAGAACAAATGGCTTAAAGGGTTGGGATTTGGACTTGAGAATTTATCTCCCCTCTCTTACCATTGAGATAATGTGATAGGGTACGCTCATCCTGGCAATTCAGGGAAGTCGATACCCGGTACCCGCAACCTGCATAAAAACCATGCATGTACAAGCACAATATTTACTAAACTAAATAAGCAATGGCAGGAAGTGGTGCATCGTGTAGATCCCGACTAACAGGTGACTACGACTCCCTTCCTTAACCACATCAAAAATGTCATACAAAAGAAAACAACACACACACCATACACATGCAAGTATGGGGTAAGTATCCATAAAAAAACACGTGATAATTAACCATCTAATCTAATCATTATCCATAATTGAAAGCAATGTAATAATCATCATGTATACATGAAATGTAAAGTCTAAGTGATCTCATCACATATCAACTGAATCCATAGCACAATATCTGATAATCTCAAAATAATGTTACTAACCATCAACATAAAACTAGTCTAACATAGTCTAACCATGATAGCAAAAATGTGACGTAGGGGCAGGCACTACAACAACAGCAATAACAACACACCACAGTGTCTACTCCAGTATGATTCCAAGGGCAGATCGATGATCCAATGTAGGAGATGCAATGAATGGGGACAATTTGCACGATATTGCCAAAGCGAAGGACGACAAAATGGAGGGATGCTCTGTAAATGATGTGGGCCAGGCAATCACGAGGATGTGAATTGCCCAAGACAGAAGGGGATAAATATGTTAGACATTGAAGATCCAGAAGGCGAAATTCTTGTGGTTACCAAGAGGCAAGCCAGAAAATTAACCTATCCCGATGCTACTACGGAGACGGAAAGATTTCAGAAAGCGAAGAAAGACATTCAAGATAGCATAGGAGAGGAAGGAAAGACAAAGCCAGAAAAGGCTACTTTGAGTAGGGGTGTACCAAATATTCTGAGGCAAGAACTGGAAACTACTATCCCAGTGAAAATATATGATTTATTAGAAACATTACCCCAATTACAAGTAGCACTAACACAAGGGGCAAACCTGAAAGGGACAACCTCAAAGAAAGAGAAGGAAGGAGAAGTACGGTTAGAAAACAATACCCTGTTCACTATAGGAATGGGGAGAACACCAGCAGTAATAGAGATGGAGATACTAGGGTGCACACTTTCAAAAACTATTGTTGATGGAGGTTCCAATGTAAATGTCTTATTAGAAGAAACATGAAAGGAAATAGGGAAACCTACACTTTGGCCATTGACATTTCAACTAGTGGGAGCCAACCAACATAGAATCAAGAGTATAGGAATGCTGATGGGATAAAAAGTCATAGTTGGTACGCAACAATTTTTTCTGGATTTTGTGGTTATCACTTCAGAGATGAAAGGGTACGATGCTTTATTAGGAAGAGGATGGTTGGTCACAGCAAAAGCTACCCATAACTGGAAATGGAACACTCTATCTATTGACTCCGAAGGTAGAAAGTATATCATGGATCTCAAGAACCAGTCAGTAAGTCAGGCCTTTGCATCAAACTACGAAGGAGAAGACTATGGAGGGATGGAACCAGATGAGGAAGGAGTGCTTAGATTAGGGGAATTCTCAAAAGATGACACAAGTTCCCTTAATGGATTATTTCACTAGTAGTTGGGAGACTATGAAGTTTTCCATGCGGAATGTAATATGTTGGAAGTACAAAATTCTACATCGGAAGAACGATACACAGAAGGGTACACAGAGTATAAGGAAGGTGTAACAACTCTCAACAAGATACCTGCACACATTTTTGAAAAAAAAGTGGACTACAAGGAGGCCAAACTCCAAACTTTAAACCGGGGAGGAGCATATCAACCTAAAGAAATCTAGATAGGAGATGATTAGGACCCAGTGATGAAGGCGGCAAGCCTTAGAATCTTCCTGGAGTATAAGGACGTCTTTGCTTGGACGTACAAAGACTTGAAGGGAGTACCCCTGGAACTATGTGTCCATCGGATTCCATTGGTACCTGGAGCAAGATCAACGCAGAAAAGACCTTATAGAAAGAATAAAAACTATGCAACAAGATCTAAGGCATCCTCCAACATCTGCAACACTAAAGAAGATCATCCATCACCATATGATGGAAAAATACAACCACTACCAAAGCTCCCAATTAAACATGATACCGAGCTATCTAAGCATATGACACACCATCCTCCAAATCTAAAAATCATCAAGGCCCACACATCACACTAAGTGAAACCAAGATCTCCACACTAAGGAAATTCACCATGCTATAGGACTCCATAACTGACTATCCAAGTACTCAAATATCATCCATCCTCTCATCCCAAAGCAACCACACAAATGCACAAGTGACCACAAACAAGGCCAGGTAACAAGTATGCACCAACACTGAATCAAATCTGGTGGATATAGACAGTCCACATCCAAGTTATCTCGCTACAATTAAATAGGTGGCCTACCTATCTGACTACATAACTTGTAGATCCAATCAGTGCAACATGCAAACCCACTATCACATTAGTGACATGTACAAATGAGATCAAAGAGAATAATCATGTAGACAACATGACTCAAACACCAGATCAAGCACAAATCTGATTTGCCAATCATGTCCACATCGAGCACCATAGTCCAAGAATCCAACAAAGCATCACCACAGAAATGTTAAGTGACTGATCACGTACCAACATCTCCATGCAGAGAAAGAAAAAACACCTCCTCTCACCACGCACAAAGAATGCATGCATGTAGAACTACAACTGTCTCATCTGGTACCACTCTAAAGGAACAAAAGTCAAGAAAATAGCTCTTCAATAGATCCACAAAAAACTACAAGTTTTTATTTCAGCATGCAAAACTTGCAAAAACATTGTGTTTAAGAGCACCCATGCACATCCACACCCACTTCTCATCTAAAAGACTCAAAAGTCTGAAAAAACACCAAACAATTGAACCCAGAATAATGGATTTTCATAAATGAGCATCATCATAGATTTTTAAGGAAAATCTATAAACCCCTCAGATCCAATGAACAAGAATCCAAGACATGCAAGTACAATCATCGAAGAAGAAAACATAGTTTAGAAACTTCAGGTCCACTTGTAGACCAATTCCACAATCACTACTAGTACATGCATCTAAGAGAGATAGGCTATCCAGAAGCTTCCAAATCATCCAATGATCAACTCCATAACCTCTATGCATTTTAGGTAACAAAAGAGACACCTTCAAATACCCATGCATCAAGAGTTATTCTGCTATCAACCAAGAGCTCCAAACCAATGTCATTTCAACATGGCCAACTCTATTTTCTCTGTCTTCACCATCCTTCAGGAAATGTTTGTTGTCTCCTAGAAGAATAAATCAACTACAAGACTTCCACGCATCAAAGGATTAATTATCAGTCAATTTCTTCCAAACAAATTTCTTCAAGCTCTGCAAGCTAAGAAATCTTAATAGAAGAAATACCTAGAACCAGAAACTTTGTGAATCCTCACAGGCAAGTAACATGCAATTCACAAAACTAAGCTCTAATACTAATTGAAGGGAAATGCGAGCACCCCAAAAATTCATCTGAAATCAGTATGCACATCCTATATACAATAGTTCCTTGAACAACTACTAATAAGCAAATACAAGTGCATACTACTATGCCATAAAAGCGGAAACAGACATAGTTGATTTCCCACAATTAAAACTTTAAAGAAAAGTGATTGCAATTTACCAATCTAAATAAACTTCAGCAGCATTACAACATACAAATTATTATTCTACAATCATGCAACTAAAAGAATGAGACATAATAGAGAACACGGATATACGTGGGGAAAACATTTCTAAGTAGAAAACCCCACCCTCCAAACCATCAAGCTAATGTATTATTCAGCAACAAGTTACAATACATTTTCAGCCTTCACATGGAGATTTACATCTTGCTCCATTCTAGAAAAAATCCGGCAGCATAACCCTTTGCAAATAACTTCTCATCTCTCTCTTAATTCTTTACAACAATACTTTGTACTTATAGAGTTTTCATACAAGGGGAAACAGTTTCTAAAGCGTCTACATTCAACGCATCTACAAATTATTTTAGAAACTTCCTTATGCACAACCCTTGCATAAAAACAAAGCACAAGAGAATAAATCGCCAAAAAACAAGAGCTTTCTATTTTTTACTCCAAGTCTTTTCTTGTGGAAGAATCCAGCTTCATTTAGCAACTTTCCAAGAAAGCACAAATAAAGCAATAAATCGTGGTAAGGCTGAGTCAACTTATCCCAACAAAACCTAGTCCATATAAAGAGACTGATCCACAAACTATCACCGTACTTAACATAGCAGTTGAGAAAGCAGCAGCCGTACATCCTGTACTAGAAGAGGGAACGGCCATACGGACATCTGTACAACAAAAGGAGGAAAGCATGGGAGTACGACGACATTCTCAAACAGAGGGTATGAAGGTGATAACCGTATGGAAGAATAGAGAAGTACGGCAGAAGAATAGAGTACAGGCGAAGTGGGCATCCGTACAACAAGCATCTGTATGACAGGCATCCGTATGAGAGGCAAAAGAGGAAGTATGTGAGGCATCCGTACGAGAGGAAAAAGAAGTACGTCAAGCATCTGTACGAGAACAAACATCCGTACATGAGGGAGAAGCATTTGTACAGAATTTTGTACGGGAGAGGTCATCTGTACGTGAGGAAGTGTCCGTACAAGAGAAATTGGCATTAAAGAGAAAAATAGTCGTACCTATAATTTCCAAGACAGGAGGAAGCTCAGGGCCATATGGTAGTAGTCCATATACACACCTGGTCCATACCACATTGCCACATGTGAAAGTTTGTTACAAGCAATCAGATCACAGGAACGGTTGGTACAGGTGGCATATACAAACAGTTAAGGAAATTTTGGAATTGACTAACACAATGGTGAAATTAAGCATAGGAAACCTAAGCAGAGGGAACATTATTGACTCAAAAAAGAGGAAACCTGCGACATTGAAAGTAGAGAAGGAGATAAGGAAGACAGCAAAAAGCAAAGGGAAAATGGCACAGAAAATCACGGCTGAGAATATCACGTTTGAAAGTGTGATGGGAAGCAGGAGTAGGACCTACTGGGAGAAAGCAGAAGCGGATCATCCTCTGCAGAAGGCATTGTGCACAACTGCGGTAGACACAATAACTTTCATGCCAATTTTTTAATTAAAAGAGTTTGAACATATACTATGGAATTTAATCACAGGTTATGAGAGATCATATCATAAATCTATAGTGTAGTATTTTCAGCAGCAGGTGACAATTTTTTATTCAATAGAAGAAATAAGTAGGGTTTTCATAATTCCCAATAGAGGGCAGGACCTGGAAAAAACCCTTATGACAGTAGAAGACAAGAAGAAGTGGTTGAAACTAATGTGCCGAAAAGATCTTACAAGTTTGGAAAGGGAAGGAATTCTGAAAAACAATAGGGTCTCAAGAAAACTTTCATTGTAAATAAAGAATGGCGATGTATTGTAGATTTGGTGAAAACTAAGCTCACAGCCGACAGTCACACTTTAGACATTGCCCTTTGGATGTTTCTCGTAGAGGATGGACTGTATAAAGGACACGCATATAATTGGGCTCAATTTCTTTTTGACAGACTTTGGGAATTCATGGAGTTGAAACACAAGGTCTTTTACATGCCCCATCATGGCATGGCCTTATTCTTAGAAGCAGTACGAACTCAGGTGAGCAGCGAGCACCGAGAGACATCAATACCAGCTAATAGGGTTGAACCCTACAAGCCTCCTATGACATAATGGCTCCATATGGATACCATGAGTGTAGGATCTCACAATGGGGGCAAACCAAAGAAAAAGAAACCGAAACAAGCAATTGTGGCTGAGACACTCGAAGAGGATGAAGAGGACGAAAGAGTTCAAAAGAGGAGTGTAATGTCCCTCCAGGATCTTTTGAATAAAAGTTTAATATAGGCATATTAATATATTAATTAAATTATATTAGTTATAAACTTTGAACTAATATAAATTAATTAATGAAATAAGAATTAGCTTATAATAAACAGTGACAGTTTGGGAAGTTATACGGTTACATCACCCAACTTCTCCAAATTAAATAGTGGCTTCCAACTGAGAAAGGTATGGAAGAATGTTTGAAGATAAATTGGAGATTGCAAAGTAAGCAATAAGAACGATTCCTTTCGTCAGAAACATTTTGGCCTAGTGGAAGAAGAATTAACAGTGGAAGAGTCTGTCGTAGAAGGAGACCAAGGTTGGAGATTATTGGTAAGTAGAGACGACTGAACTTGGAGACAAAGCATGCCCTTGGTTGATAATCGCATGAGGAGATTCCTACGGATGATTGGAATAGGACGAAATTGATAAGAAACATAATCTCAACAACCCAATACTGCAATCAATCATTCTAGCTATTTATTATTAACAATTCAAAGTCAGGTGAAGGATAGGCCATCATTTCAGTTTCATTCGACCCTGCAAAGTCGAGAATTAATTGTTTTGTCTGGTGACGGATATCTCAGAAGTATATGGGCATTCTAGTAATTCATTTCTAGCGGCCCTTCTCGTGAAAGACAATAAGTCATGGTAATCCAGTTTTAGCGGTTTCCTCTCAGCAAAGGAGATTCTATCTTCTGCCATCACAAGTGCAATTTTATTGTGGGATAATTACCCATTCAATAATAATTGATTATGAAATATTAGAAAATTATCTTTTCTATTTGCCATTGTAAAAATATCATTAGAATAAGAGGCAAGTCACAATCTTAAGATTCTTTATGTATAGCTGATGTTTTGCAAAGATCCTTCTATGATTAAATAATCAGAGATTGATATGCACTATGGCATACTTGTAGTGTTAATTCCAATTGTGATAAACAGTATGATACAGAAATGAAAATTGAAGAATTTGCATTCAAACAATCTTTATTTGATAAATCTGAGATCTATATTCAGAACTAGACTCTCAAAGTCGGAATTTTACAGTGGTGTCAGAGCATTTAGTCCTGCCAGCCTATGGGTAGAAACAGACTTATGCCAAAAGGAAATTATAATTTCCGTAATACCAGAGTCCGACAAAGTAGACTACTAGAATCTACAAGTTCCTCTACAAAGTTGACATTGAAGACAGTCATACTGAATCAGAGGAGGAAATAATTTTTGAAAATAATATGGGAGATACAAATGACACTAGGGATCTCATAACAGCACTACTTAGGAGTCAACAGGATATGCAAAATAATGTAAATCGTATGGCAAATTTGATGGCACAATTCATGAACAATAATAGGAACCAAAATCAGAATACTGTGAGGGAAATGGGTGAATAGGAGAATCAATCAGTAAATGGACAACCTGAGAGTTCAACTTCAGCAAGACCCTTCATGCCAACCTTTACTCCTAGAAATCCACAGACTAAAAGAGAACCTACCATTAGAGAACTCCAGGAAGAGGTCTTTAAAGATTGGCTATAAGCAGGTGATGAATTCAGAGCATCAATGACTTTTAGAGAATATTTGGATGTCAAAATGAAACATAAGAATAAGGGGTATAATAATGAATTACAAACAAAGATTGGTAAAATGTCCCTACCTTATTTTGACGGGTCACGTAAAAACACTGCGAGAGCTTGGGTACTAAAACTTGACACATTTACAATTAAACCCAATGATGGAGGATGAAGCCATCAAATATGCAGCATTACACTTAGAGGGAATTGCCCATGAATGGTGGCATCATGGACAACTTACGTTAGGCCATAATCAAATTAACACCTATGTTATTTTCACAGAAAGGCTTATTAACAGGTTTGATTCTAAGGATCCTGAACTCCATCTCAAAGATCCGACTCTGCTTAGACAAATAGGTACAATGGAACAATATATTTCAGAATTTGAAAAATTAGTAGTATTCGTAACAAAAATCTCTAAGAGACAAAAAACAATGATATTCATAGATGGATTATCTGATACTATCAAAGGGTGGGTTAAGTCCTTAAATTCACCTTCCTTGCAATCAGCCATAAAAAGGGCTAGAGAATTGGAACCCCCTTCTAAAGAAAGAATTTATAACAAAGAGTCATCTTTTAAGGCAGATTTTGATACAAAACCTTCTTCAAACAATACACCACCTAAAAACAAATTAGAAAAAGACGAACAGGATGAACTCAGAAGAAAAAAATTGTGTTTCAGTTATAAAGAATCTTGGGCACCAAGTCATAGATGTTTGGGAAAAGGATAAATTTATAACATTGAAGTAGTATCAGATAATGAAGATGAGGAAAACATAGATCCAATTTAGGAACACGATCTTAAAATTACAGAACAGGTTCAGGAAGATTACCACAAAAAGGTAAAATAGCAACAATGACAAGAACTCCCTATTTTAATATTTTCAGAGTAAGAGGGGTTTTACAAGGGCAACGAGTCATAGTTATGATAGACAGTGGCGCTACTCATAATTTCATTGATACGACTCTTGTTAAGAAACGTGGCTTACATACAGTGAAACATGAAGGTTTTGATGTTTGAATAGCAGGTGGTACTACTTTAGTAAGCATGTATAAGGTTCTAAAATTAATTATTACTCTTGGTAATTATACAGTAACAGATGATTTTTATGTCCTTGATTTGGCTAACTCTAACGTTATGTTGGGCATTCAATGGTTGATAACCTTAGATAAATATTCACAGAGTTTCAAACATCTAGAATTTTCTTTCAAAATTAATGGAAAAAAGGTAATCCTCAGAGGAATGGCGAATGGAAGTGGTGCAGGAGCACCCAAATAAAGATTGTACATGTTGCCGCATTTCAAACTCTACCGAGTTGCAAAAGTTACCGAGCACTAGAAATTGTTTAGGATTGGAACTTTTCTTGGGATTTGTTCAAACCATTGTGGGGTCATTCTTCCCTATTCTATGTTGCTCTAGAATATTCTGTAAGTCGTTTTGGTGGGAAGTCTCTTTGGGTCGGTTTTCTTATTTTGTAATAATCTAGAATGTTCTGTAGACCATTCTAGCAAGTATAAATAGAGTTTTTAGGTTTAGGTTTAGAAAAAAATTTGGATACAAAGTTACGGGGAGAAGAAATCTTTAGGAGAGCAAGTGTATATACTATTCATTTGATGAATCAATTAGAAGAATATTATTATCTATCTCTTTTTGGTGTTGGTTCCTTTTGTTTTTGCTTCCATTGAATTTATCTCTGCATCATTTTTGGTATCAGAGCTTGGGGAAAGCTCCTAAGGCAATCAGATTTTATGTCTAGATCAGAGTCAAAAGCTAAAACATCAAACATGATCACCAATGCTGAACTAGCAAAGAAGATGCAAGAACATGAGAAAACCAATAAGTGGTTATTGGATGAATTTGAGAAGCTGAAGGGTAGGATGGAAAAGAGAGCAAAGGTTTCCTCAGAGCAAGAGGAAAAAGGAGAAGAAGAGGATACCCCTAAGCAGGAGGTGGTTAACTTACCTACAAACCACAGATACTTCATAGAAGCCCTTGAAAGAGTTGGCAAGAAGGATGCCAAAGCTGACCTACCCATCTTCCAAGGAAAGATGGATCCTGATGCTGTTGTGGATTGGATAAAAGCCTTGAACAACCATTTTGAATGTGAAAATATAGCAGAAAAGGACAAGGTAAAAATTGCCAAGTCAAAGTTGAAGGGACTAGCCCTCACTTGGTGGAATTTCACCCAAGGAGAAAGGGTCAAAGAAGGTAAGAAAATGATAACTTCGTGGGAAAGGATGTGTGCCAAGGTGAGAGAAACATACTTACCTGAGGATTCTGAAATCCAACTTCATCGAAGGAGACGAAGTTTAAGACAAAAGGAGCTAGATGTCACAGCCTATACTGAAGAATTCCAAAAATTAAGCCTAAGGGCAAAATAGAGTGAACGTGAAAGTGTAAAAGTTGCTAGATATCTCAATGGATTGAGGTTGAACATTCAAGAAGAACTTAATTTATTGTGTCTTGATACAGTACAAAAATGTTATCAACTAGCATTGAAGGTGGAAGCCAAATTGAAAAGAAGGCAAGAACAAAATAGCAAAGGAAGAGGAAGAAATCAAAGGGGAAGAGGAAATTTCCAAGGAAGAGGACAAAACCACGAAGATCATAAGGAGACAAAGCAAGAAACCAGTCAAAGCAAAGGAAATTTCAGAGGTAGAAGAGGCAATTCAAGAGGTGGATTTGGTGGTAGAAGGGCAAGTCCGATCATTTGTTTCAATTGAAACAAGGAGGGACATTATGCATCTAGGTTTCCAGATAGAGCTAGTTCAAGTTCATAAGGTGAAAGAAGAACACATTTGGTACAAGATTATGAATACCAAGAGAAGGAGATGGCTGACTTAGATAGCGTACCTGAAAGAGGAGAAAGTTTAATGATGAAAAAAACACTTGAAAGTGCCTACTACCATGGAACCACCACAAAGGAAAACTACCTTTAGGATTGCTTGCAAATCCGGAGGTAAGGTGTGTAAAGTCATTATTGACTTAGGATCTACTGAGAATTTAGTTTCTCTTCAGATGGTTTAGAAGTTAAAACTTAGGAGAATATCTCATCCTTTTCCTTATAAGGTTTCATGGCTAACAAAGGGTCAACAAACTCTTGTAAATGAGCAAGCATGGGTTGATTTTCAAATTGGAAAGTATAAGGACAGAATTTTGTGTGATATAGTTGACATGAATGCATGCCACCTATTATTTGGTAGGCCCTGGTAGTATGATTTGCAGGCACAACATGATGGAAAACTCAATATATACACCATCAAGAAGGATGGAATGGTGATTAGATTGATTCCATTTGCTGATTGTGAAGAAGTAGAAGAAAATAAAGAGAAGGAAGCCAAAATTATGATGTTGATAAAAAAGAATTCTTACGGGACATGAAGGATGAACCTAAGCCTTGTTTTCTTTTGATGTCTAACCCACAACCACAAGAACCCGTTGGAAATGACAGAAAGGAGGCTGAAACAAAGAAGGCAATTCCTAATGAAGTGAAAAAACTTTTGGATAAGTATGAAGGTTTGATTTTAGAAGGTATGCCAAAGTCTTTACCACCTATCTGAAACATTAGTCATTGTATTGATTTCATTCCTAGAGCTACTTTACCCAATAAGGTTGCATACAAGATGACACCTCAACGAAATGAGGAGATTGCTAGAAAAGTAAAGGAGTTACTCGATTCTGGCTTGATAGCGAAAAGCTTAAGCCCATGTGTTGTACCTATTGTTTTGGCACCCAAGAAGGAAGGAACCTGGAGGTTGTGCTTTGATTCTAGAGTCATTAAATAGATTACAATCAAATACAGGTTTCCAATGCCAAGAATTGAAGATTTGCTTGATTGTTTGGGAGGTGCAAAGTATTTCTTCAGGATTGACTTAAAAAGTGGGTACCATCAAATAAGGATAAGAGCTGGAGATGAGTGGAAGACAGCATTCAAAACCTTATGATGGATTATATGAATGGAAGGTAATGCCATTTGGACTCTCTAATGCTCCTAGTACCTTCATGAGACTTATGAATGAAATACTCAAAGACTTCAATGGCAAGTTCATCATAGTATATTTAGATGACATATTAATTTTCAGCAAGACAAAGAAAGAACACCTAGAGCACATTGACATGGTTTTGAGAAGACTTCATGAGGAGAAATTGGTAATAAACTTGGAAAAGTGTTTGTTCATGCAAGAGGAGCTGACATATCTTGGTTTTGTGATCTCCCAAGGTAGCTTGAAGATGGATAAAGATAAGGTAAGCGCTATACTATCCTGGCCACCCCCAAAAATAGTTGGAGATGTTAGAAGCTTTCATGGTCTTGCTACATTTTATAGGAAATTCATAAGAAATTTCACTCATATATGTGCTCCTATGTTAGAAACTATGAAAGGAGGAAGTGTAAGTTTGCATGGAGTCAATCAGCAAATGAAGCTTTTGAATTGCTTAAGAAAAAGGTTAGTGAGCAGCCAATTCTTTCTTTACCTGATTTTAACAAAGTTTTCCAAGTAGAATGTGATGCCAGCAAGGTTGCTATAAAGGCAGTTCTTAGTCAAGAAGGAAAATCAGTGGCTTTCTCAAGTGAAAAGCTCAATGAAGCCAAGCAAAAATACTCTTCATATGACCGAGAAATGTATGCATTGGTTCAAGTTCTCAAAAAGTGGAGACACTACTTGTTGCCAAAGGAGTTTGTTGTGTATACCGATAACCAAGCACTTAGTTTTCTGAACAGCCAAGACAAATTAAGTCATAGGCACATGAAATGGGTGGAGTATTTACAGGCCTATACCTTCACCATCAAGCTTAAGAAAGGCATATCAAACAAGGTTGCTGATGCTCTTAGTAGAAGGAATCTGACTATCTCCCAAATACAGCTAGAAAGTGTGGGAATTGAAGCACTCAAGGACATGCATGTAGCAGATCCAGATTTTGGCGACATCTAAAAGGTATGTATGGAGTTTGGTGAAAGATACCATGCTGATTTTTCTTATTTTTTGATACAAGACAGACTTCTTTTCAAAGGAGGACAACAATGTGTACCCAGGTGCTCTATGAGGACAAACATTATCAAAGAGAAGCATAGTGGAACAATGAGTGGACATTTTGGTTTGGATAAAACTTTAGAATTTGTTAGAAAGTACTACTATTGGCCTAAACTTCAAACTGATGTCAGAAACTTTGTGGAAACATGTATGATTTGTCAAAGTGCCAAAGGAAGGACTACAAATGCAGGGCTTTATCAACCTTTGCCAATACCATCTAAATCCTAGGAAGCATAATGATGGATTTTGTAATGGAGCCGCCACAGACACAAAAGGGGCATGATAGTGTATTTGTTGTAGTAGATAGGTTCGGCAAAATGGCTCACTTCTTACCATGTAAGTCGACCAATGATGCTTCTCATATAGCAGATCTCTTTTTCACGGAAGTCATAAGGATTCACGAGCTACCTCTCAACATAGTTTCAAACAGGGATGTGAAGTTTGTAGGACACTTTTGGAGAACTTTATGGAGGAAACTTGGAACCAATTTATCATTCTCATCAGCCTACCACCCTCAAACTGATGACCAAATAGAGGTAATTAATAGAACATTGGGCAATTTGTTAAGAACACTCACAAGACAACATACAGCAAAATGGGATGTAATCCTACCCCAAGTTGAATTTGCATATAATGACTCCATCAATAGAAGTACAAGAAAGTCACCATTTCAAGTGGTGTATGGAATTCATTCTAGAGGGATCTTCGAGTTAAGAGATATGAGTTCACAGCAACAAGTTAGTGCCCAAGGAGAAAAATTTGCTACAACCATAAGAGAAATCCATGATTAAGTCAAAGCACAACTCCAACAAACCTCTGACAAGTATAAGAAGCATGCAGATCAGAAATGGAGACACTTAGAATTTGAAGTGGGAGATTTAGTATGGGAAAATTTCAAAAAAAAGAGGCTACCAAAAGGTAAATCTACCAAGATTATGTTGAGAAAACTAGGTCCTTGTCAAATATTGAAGAAGCTTGGAACCAATGCTTATGAGATTCGATTTCCACCTGAGATTGTCATCTCTCCCATCTTCAACATAGCAGACCTCACACCATTCAAAGCACCCAATGAAGAAATTGATACAGGACAGATTGCTGACACAGAAGAGATTCAACATCCACCATTTAAGAAGACACCACAGCTAGAAAGGATACTTGACACCAGAGTTCTAAAGCAGATAAGAGGAAAGGAGTCCAAGCAGTATTTGGTAAAACTTAGAGGTTATTCGGATGTCAATGCTGTGTGGATGACTGAACAAGATATCAAGAAGTAGGGTACCACTCTACAAGAGTTCATCTCAAGTGGGCTTGAGATAAAATTTCCTGGGGAGTATGGTGCAGGAGCACCCACATAAAGATTGTACATGTTGCTGCATTTCAGACTCTACCGAGTTGTAGAAGTTACCGAGCACCAGAAATTGTTTAGGATAAGATATTTTCTTGGGATTTGTTCAAACCATTGTGGGGTCATTCTTCCCTATTCTATATTGATCTAGAATATTCTATAAGCCATTTTGGCGGGAAGTCTCTTTGGGTCAATTTTCCTATTTTGTAATAATCTAGAATGTTTTGTAGACCGTCCTAGCAAGTATAATAGAGTTTTTAGGTTTAGGTTTAGAAAAATTTTTGGATACGAAGTTACAGGGAGCAGAAATCTTTAGGAGAGCAAGTGCGCATATTGTTCATTTGATGAATCAATTAGAAGAATATCGTTATCTATCTCTTTTTGGTGCTGGTTCCTTTTGTTTTTGCTTCCGTTGAGTTTATCTCTACATCAAGAAGTCCCCAGGTTGTATCTGCTAACAAAATGGAAGCTATTTTCCATCATGGTGATGTAGCGTGATCAGCACAATGCCTTATCTCTACTAAGGTGACAAGTTATGAGTCTAAATACTATCAAGATGATTTATTGCAGATTTTAGATTCTCATAGTTTGGTTTTCAATGATATACCTCCAAGAGTTCCTCCAAATAGAGGGTTTGAACATACTATTGAATTGGAAGAAGGGGCAAAGCCAATCATTACTATTCCTAACAGACATCCTAAGGCATTCAAAGATGAAATAGAGAAGGCCATTAAGGAGTTACTAGATATGGGACATATCAAGTTCAGTTCAAGTTCATTTGTCTCTTCAGTGGTACTGGTCAAAAAGAAAGATGGGACTCTTCGCATGTGTATAGATTACTATGCCCTCAATAAAAAGATCATTAAAAATTGGTATCTAATTCCCCCCATTGATGAACTGTTAGATAAATTACATGGTGTTGTATATTTTTTCTAAAATTGATTTAAGATCTGGATACCATCAAATTAAATTACGGGAAGAGGATATTCAGAAGACTGTTTTCCGTTGCCACTATAGTCATTATGAATTTTTAGTCATGCCATTTGGATTAACAAATGCTCCAGCAACATTTCAATCTTGTACGAATCATATTTTTAATAATCAACTAAGGAAGTTTTTGCTAGTTTTTTTTGATGATATACTAATATACAGCAAAACTTGGGAGGATCGTCTACAGCATATTGATGAAATTTTGGGTATAATGGAAACACAGTCTCTTTATGCAAAGGTCTCTAAATGTGAATTTTGTATGACAGAGATTTTATATTTGGGTCATATGATTAGTGCTAAAGGTGTGCAGGTACATCAGGAGAAGATTAGAGCATTTTGGATTGGCCACCTCCATAGAATCTTTCAGATCTACGGGGTTTCTTTGGTCTATGCAGTTATTACAGGAGATTTGTTAGAGGATTTTCATAGCTCGGGGTACCACTAACAGATCTTACCAAAAAGGGTGCATTCAGATGGACTGCAGAAGCACAACAGGTATTTAACAAATTTAAGGAGGTAATGAGTTCGTGTCCCATTCTTGCACTCCCAGATTTCAATCAGCCATTTGTTTTATAATGTGATGCTTCTGGCGAAGGAATGGGGGCAGTTTTAATGCAAAATAAGCACCCTATAGCTTATGAAAGAAGGAAACTCATTAGTACTAAAAAGTTGTATTCAATATATGATAAGGAAATGTTCACAATTATGCCTGCATTGGCTAAGTTTCGGCAATATTTAGTTGGTAGCAAATTTGTAGTTAGAACTAATCATAACAGTTTGAAATATTTCTTGAGTCAGAAAGATTTGAATGATAGGCAGCAGAAGTGGATTAGTAAAATCCAAGCGTATGAATTTGAATTGAAGATGTTAAAGGAAAAAATAATGTGGTCACTGATGCATTATCTAGAAAACCTGAAATAAATGCTATTTCAGGAGTAACAACTGATTGGAAATCTCTGTTATCAATTGAATATTCTAAAAATACATTTGCATGTGATATTTTGGATTAGAGATACAAGGTTATAAATGAGATCATTTATTATAAAGATAGAATTTTCCTTGTACCAAGATCTAAATTGAAATTAAAGATTATGCAGGCACTGCATGATTTCCCTTTGGCAGGACATCCTGGTTATTTCAAGACTTACAGGCAAATCCGTGAACAATTTCGATGGAAAGGACTAAAAAATGATGTATTACAATATGTGAAGGAATGTATCACATGCCAACAAAATAAAGCTGAACATTACAATTTTGGATGAGAGATACAAGGTTATAAATGAGATCATTTATTATAAAGATAGAATTCTCCTTGTACCAGGATCTAAATTGAAATTAAAGATTATGCAAGCACTACATGATTTACCTTTGGCAGGACATCCTGGTTATTTCAAGACTTGCAGGAAAATTTGTGAACAGTTTACATGGAAAGGACTAAAAAATGATGTATGACAATATGTGAAGGAATGTATCACATGTCAACAAAATAAAGTTGAACATTCCTATCCCACTGGACTACTTCAATCTTTACCCATCCCAGAACAAAAATGGGAGAGTATTTCGATGGATTTCATTACTGGCTTGCCCCTAGTACAAGGTAAAGATTGTATTTTTGTTGTGGTTGATAGACTAACTAAATTTGCACATTTCTTTGCTATTACAAGAGAATTCATAACAGTTCAAGTTGCAAAATTATTCTTCAAAGAGGTTTTTAGCTTACATGGTTTGCCTAAAAACATCATCAGTGACAGAGATAGCAAATTCTTGAGTATCTTCTGGGCAGAATTATTCAAGTTAACAGGTACAGAGTTGAACCATAGTACCAGTTATCATCCCCAAACAAATGGACAGACAGAAATTGTGAACAAATGGATTGAAGGCTATCTTCGCAATTATGTAGTAGGGCATCAAAAGGCTTGGATCAAATGGTTATACTTAGGGGAAAACTATTACAACACGACTTATCATATGTCTATTGATATCACTCTATTTAAGGCTTTGTATGGATATGATGCTATATCTTTTGTCGATCTGGCTTTTAACAATAGTAATGTACCCAAAGCTCAAAGAATCAATTAGGGATAGAAAACAAATGGCTTATTAATTGAGTACAGAATCAAAATGATAATTGGGAGTAAAAGGTTTTAATTGGAAGAATTCATTTATGAATTGAAGTAATACAAGAATTGTTTCTATATTAGTAGGGGACATTATAGCTCTTCAATTGGTATCTGAAACTAAACATGTACATAGTGGGCAGGGAGTATGCAGAGGGGGAGGAGTAAATCAGCTATGTTGGGGCAAGAGAATCCTAATATGGATTTTAAAATCTAAGGGAGCCCCAAGCAGAGCGTGTCCAAACCCGAGCAGCAGTAAACCTTCCATCCATAATGAAATTAAACATGTTCCTAGTGGGTAGGAAGTGTGCGCAGGGGGAGGAGTAAATCGGTCGCGTTGGGGCAAGAGAATCCCAATATGGATAAAAGGCTAAGGAAGCCCCAAGCTAAGCGTGTCCAAACTCAAGGAGCAGTAAATCTACCATCCACTATGGAATTATACACCCTATTATTGTACTAGCTATAGAAAAGTTGTTAAAAATATGCATCTTCAAGAACTTTTGATTTTGAGATAAGGCACACAACATTCACGATCAAAGTGGTAAAACATTTCCTTACCTTTCCTTATTTCAATTTGTAAGCAAGATTCTAACATGTAAACTATGTGTCTACATCGTGTCTTCATGCATCAATGTGTTTGCTTTGTGTCTTTTTCATGTCTTCATGCATTCGTGTGTCTACTTCGTGCTTGCATCACATCTTCATGCATTAATGTGTCTACTTCATGTCTTCATTCATATGTTCTTGTACATGCTATTATATACTAACATGCTTACTTTGCAAGTGTCTAACACATATGCAGGAAAGAGAATGAATCTAGAGTATGAATTAATGAGGATCAAATCAATTGCTTGAGGACAAGCAAATTCAAGAAGGGAGGGCTGTGATATCCCCACTTTAATAGGATTAAATAATAAGTAATTATTAAAATAATATAAAAGAATAAAATATAATTATATTATGAGTGAATAATAATAACTATAGTTATCTTGATGTAATAATAAAATATCATATAATGATAATATACTATAATACTAATGTATTAAACATAACTACTAACAATGTATTAATGAAATGTAATAGATTATTAAAATAATTATATATTATAGTTATAACATTATTATTAAAATAAGTTTCAAAGGACACGACCATTGGGAATATCGAATATTTAATAAGGGAGAAGCAAGGAGAGAGAGGGGTATCCAAAAAATATTTTTTAAACCTTCTCCAAAATGCAAGGATCAGATTTGAGATCATTACAACTAGCTTCAGGAATGTAAAGATATTTTAAAGGCACTTCAGGAAAACTTACAATCTGCTCAGAATCAACATTAAATTTACGCAGACAGGAAATGCATGGAACGCAATTTTGATGAAAGTGAGTTGGTGTATCTCTGACTTCAACCCTATCGACAATCTTCAATCAAGCGCAGTGGAACTAAATAATTGAGGCCTCGTTTCTATGGACCCTATCAGATCCTTAGAAAAATTGGTGCATTTGCTTATGAATTAAAATTACCTGAGGGTAATCGAGTTCATAATGTTTTCTAGGTCTCGTCTCAAGAAGGCTTTAGGCAAACAGGTTATAGTGTCCAAAGAGTTACCACCTTTGGATTCCGAAGGGAAGTTGGACACCATACTCGAGAAGATTTTGGATGTTCACGAAAGGCACTTGCGTACTCGTTCCATCAAAGAATATGTTGTACAGTGGAAAAATTTGCTAGTAGATGATGCGACATGGGAAACCAAACAAGTACCCCAACATCCAAATCTACAGTTGCTTGTGGGCAAGCAACAAGAGGGAGGGGAGATTTGTAATGTCCCTCCAAGATCTTTTGAATAAAAGTTTAGTACAGGCATATTAATATATTAATTAAATTATATTAGTTTTAAACTTTGAACTAATATAAATTAATTAATGAAATAAGAATTAGCTTATAATAAACAATGATAGTTTGGGAAGTTTTACAAGTACATCACCCAACTTCTCCAAATTAAATAGTGGCTTCCGACGGAGAAAGGTATGGAAGAATGTTCGAAGATAAATTGGAGATTGCAAAGTACAAGCAATAAGAACAATTCCTTTCGTCAAAAACATTATGGCCTAGTGGAAGAAGAATTAACAGTTGAAGAGTATATTGTAGGAGACCAAGGTTGGAGATTATTTGCAAGCAGAGACGACTGAACTTGGAGACAGAGCATGCCCTTGGTTGATAATCGCATGAGGAGATTTCTACGGATGATAGGAATAGGAAGAAATTGATAAAAGACAGAATTTCAGCAACTCGATACTATAATCAATCATATTGGCTATTTATTATTAACAACTCAAAGTCAGGTGAAGGATAGGCCATCGTTTCAGTTTCATTCGACCATGCAAAGTCAAGAATTAATTGTTTTGTCTGGTGATGGATATCTCAGAAGTATACGGCCATTAGTAATTCATTTCTGGTGGCCCTTCTCGTAAAAGACAATAAGTCTTGATAATCCAGATTTAGCGGTTTCCTCTCAACAAAGGAGATTCTATGTTCAGCCATCACAGGTGCAATCTTATTGTGGGATAATTACCCATTCAATAATAATTGATTAAGAAATATTAGAAAATTATCTTTTCTATTTGCCATTGTAGAAATATCATTAGAATAAGAGGCAAGTCACAATCTTCAGATTCTGTTATGTATATCTGATGTTGTTCTAAACTTATTCACTTTAGAACTTTTGGAAAGATCCTTCTGTGATTAAATAATCGGAGATTGATATGAAGTATGGCATACTTGTATTGTAAATTCCAATTCTAATAAACAGTATGATACAAAATGAAAATTGATGAATTTGCATTCAAACAATATTTATTTGTTAAATCTGAGATCTATATTCAGAACTAGACTCTTAAAGCTAGGATTTACAAGGAGGGCAATAATACAGATTCATCTTCCTCAAACTCATAGAAAGCAGAAATCCGCCTAAGTCACCTACAAGGGACTCCACAAGAAGTTACTTTCTTACCACCTACAGAGGGGCCACTTCCAACTGGAATATCAGAATCTCCAAAGATTTACCATAACATGACTGGTAATCCTAAAGGCACTGCTACAACAGATATTTCCGACCCAAATCAGGAAAGAGTCGAGGAAGGAGCAAGCGGCAAGCAACAAATTCTGACATGGGGGGCTTCCAGAATATCACTTCCGAAGATGGCGCCACTAATCTATCCGAAACAGCACTCTTGTACTAAAGTAATAGATTTGAGATGCCAGACAAAGTGTGCGCATAAAGTGAGGTTGCAAACACCTCTAGGCCCAAAAGTAGTACATCCAGTTGCTCTCATGGTACAGCCAGTAGGAGCAATAGATAAACAGCAAGGGGAAATCCACACTCAAGAAAGTATGATAGTTGTGGCTATGGTGGATCCGGTCCTGGAGGAGGCTGACAAGTTACTCAAGGAAGAAGGCATGGTGTCTTCCCCTCTACAGGCAGTTGTTGAGGAACAGGTAGAGATACAAAGCAAGCGTGGGGAACCTCCGGACACGGCTTTTTTTGCAGCCAAGGTAGAGTTGTTTCTCACCGAGTTGCATGCCATGGAGCATTCTACCAAGGAGCTCATGCAGCAGGCTAGGTCTCGGAATATGGAAGCTATCATAACAATAGCGGAAGCATTGGTCGCATTTATGCAGACTGGCTACCATATAGATTGGGAACTATTAGAGCAAGGTGGATATTCAAAGGACATGGCCACTACGTGGGCAAGCAGTTCTATCATTTCCAGTGGACAGGAACAATCGTCGCCTCTCATGGAGGCCCTTGCAGCTATCGAAGTTTCCTTTCGAGGAACCTTCTTGGAACTTCAATAGGAAAAAAGCTTGGCTAAGGCGTAGGGGCTAGAAAGGCAAAATCTTCAACATTAGTGGGAAGTAGAAAAATTTGCCATGCAAGAAGCCTGGAAGATAGAGAAAGTTGAATTAGAGAGCAAGATCGCCACAGCAGAAGCCAAGAAGATGGACGCTTTAAGGGTATTGCAAGGTGTTTGGACAAAACAAAAGACAGCTGAACGGGACCCGCAACAGCTACGAGGAGCTTCGAGCACAGGGATGTCCTACCATCCCTCTTCTTGAAGTCAAAGTTCTTTTTGTTGTTTTCATGTTCAACAGTCGTTTGGAAGACAGCTTCTTTTTTGGGGGGGATAGATGTAGTCGGAATAAAGTAACTATTGTGTTTAGTACTTGTTAAAGCTAGTTGGGTTGGGTAGTTAGGTGGTGAGGGAATGTGTCAGTTGGTTTTTCCAACCAACCGACCCTTCTATAAGTACTTGGAATATTGTCAATGGACTCATGATGTTTTTGGTATTAATAAAGAAACCATTTCCTCGCCTACTGGTATTGTGGTATTAAAGGTACATTCTATGTTTTACTTTGTGTATCTCAATTGTGTTATTTTGTATACTTAGAATATCTCTATGAACTTGAGTGATATTTCCACTCTACATATATATTATATATATATATATATATATGAATGTAATTTTAACATAAAAATTGCCATTATTAAAAATTAAAAAATATACTTAAAACCAACACAATATATTAAAGTTAATATAAAAATACTTACGATTTATTAAAAAAAATACATATCAATTATTATTTACATTTTTAGCAAATAGCTACTAATTTAAAACTACTGGAAAAAACAATTTAATTCATTAATGGTAACCTTGAGTGTGAAATATTAATAAACTTGTCTTTAAATTGAAATATTGTATTAAACACAATTGCAGGACGAAATTTATAAAATTGTTCATACAAATGCACCAACAAATAGTGATTAGTTGAGGAGTGTTAGTCCAGATTTAATCAATAAAAAATAATTAGTTAACTCAATGTCTAACACAATTCGTGTCAATCTGCAGACATAAACTCAAGTACATGCCCAGTAAATTCAATAAAATTATTTATTGATAGTGATTGATTAATGCAATTGGTCAGTGCTCTTTCAAATTTCTGATGACATGGATGACTTGCAAAGAAACAAGCATCAGCAATGGAGAAATGTGTTTCGGTCGTTGAAACAAGAAGCGACATTCTTTCGTTGCGCTTGTGGCAACATAGCCAGACATGCAAGCAATTGATTCTAAGGGCAAGCTATCCATGTTCAAGCAATTAAGCAAGTGCATTCAAGGAGTTTTCAAGCAAGCAAGGCATTCTTCATCCAATTATCCAAGATCTTCAACCTTCATTGTTCATTTCCTCTTCTAGATCTAGCTTCATTTCTTCATTGTGGATGGTGGAGTATGGTCATCAAAGAAGAGATCTACTTCGATTCATCATCAAAACATATTACAAGCATAGACATATATGAAGTTTTGTCTTTTGTAATTTCCCTTTTGGTTTTATACTAAGTCAAAAGCTATTGCATTAACATACTTGATCACATATTAAACATAATTGCATCAACATTGCTATGATATTCTTCATTGGTATGTTTACTTCTAGTACATATTAGCATTCCGTTATTAGCTTTTATCTCAATTTAAGGTTGATTCCTCAACTAGGACTTGACCGAAGCGAGCCCCTCCCATCAACCACTTTTCCCTCTCTATTGTGTGGAGGTGCAGGTTTGGAGCACAGATTCAAGAACTATTTTTGAAGCACTTTCCAAATCCATATTTCATTCTAAGTTCCGACATTTCGAGGTTGAGGTCGTCCCTAACCATAGTTTCAGTGACAGTTCAGTTACGAATCCGTGAGTCCAGAGTGCAGATCTTTGGACTTTGGCTTCAATTTTAGGCCCACATAGACGACGAGGTCATCCTCTACCTAAATCAAGAGTGAGATCATCCTTGAGCTCCCAAATCGTCCTTGTCCTATGCAGAAATAGAGTTCAACCCAGTTTAGATTTGGCATTTTTTGGAGGATCAATGGGTCAATATGGGCTTCTAATCGGCAGTAAATCAATTATTTGGCTTTCTTCCCCTCTTGATCTCAACGGTGCACACATTTCTATCTCTACTTCTTGCATTTCTTTTCTTAGACCAGATTCACACACATTTTAACTACACTTATCATACATTTGGGGTCAATACAAAGAGGTATCCAAACTTGCGAGGCTGGGGTCTCATGCTTTTGCCCTTCTTTCTTAGTGGCTCTTGTCGGATATACTTTGTGGGTAAGGATTCCTCCTCTTGGTGCCCTAATGTAATGGTGGAGTTCCTACTATTTCATCCATTACAAGTATAAGGCAAATACTTTGTAGAAATCCCGTGAATGAATCGCTGAGAGAAGGGACTGGTTTTTGACTTCATAAAACACTAGTGAAGAGTCAAATTTATTAACAATGTCATGTGCGCAAATAGGAGAAGTTTTGGACAGTAAGGATAAGTCCTGAGGAGAAAATTGTGGATCAAACATGCAAGAGGAAGAATAAGCACTGCCTGGGTGATCAAGTCTAGGATCATGAAAGTTTGTTTTGAAGAGAATTTGCATTACAAGGCTGTACACGGTGATTTGCAAAATCTCCAGCCAAGAATGTAACCTCTTGGAAGGGGAATGAATCGGACGTCCACCCAATACAACACCATAGTAGAGACTTAGTGCAGATTGATGATTCTGGGGAAATTCATGTGAGAAAAAGTTATCATAATTTTGTATCAGGGTAGTAGAAATCAGAGGTTGGTCTAAAATGTTGCATTTGGGGTGAATTCTGAAGCATGGGAAGTGCCAGGCAGTCATATTTCCAGCCGTACTTCCTTCCTTGGTGGCTGGCATCAATTTCCAGGAACTCCATCTTAGACATCTAGCATTATCTGGACACTCAACACATCCTTTTCTCAGAGCTAAAGCAGAAATACACATTTCCAGACATCTGCACGTGAAATCAGAATTAGTGAGAGCAACTCCAGGCTGGTAAAGCAGCCATACAGCACCATCTGGAAGTTTGTGGTCATTCCTTTTGCAGTTGGCATTCTTAATTCCCTGTTCTTCACCGTTGGCAGCAGACCTGGGCAGCTGTGTGTTCAATTTTATTGTAGTAAAGTTTGGAGCTAGTTTGATGCCTTACCTGGTATGGTCCTGCATTGACTTAGGAAGTTCCAGGATTTCAAAGCAAACATACAATTCAGAATTTATTAGTTCATTGCATTGTTTTCAGAAGTTTGTCTCTATTTCCAGAATTAGTTTCAATTCAGTATTTATTTTTGGCATTTCAATCATTACTCAAAAAAAAATCCAAAAAGTCATAAACTACCCAAAACAACAAAAAAATCAGTAAATACAAGAAACCAAAAAAATACAAATTCAGCTGGTCAAAAATCCAATTTGCAGTCAAACAAACTGTCTTCAGCTGTAATATCAGCTGTATATTTCTTTGGTTGTGTTCCCATATGCATCTCTTTTAACTAATCCTAATGATGGATCATGTAGCATCATTCAAACCATTTATTAAAATAAAAATTACCACGTTCATTTAAAAGCTTTAAAATTCAAGTTTATTTTATCTTTTGCAAAAACAAATTTCAAACCAACTAGAAGACAACTGCTGAAAGTCACAGCAAGGTTCAGGTCTTAATGCCTGCAAAACCAGTGTTCACTTAATATAATTGCAATAATACAATTCAAAAAGCCAGCATGCTAGATAGAGTCTTGAGACAGGCAACTACGGCCACAATAACTTGAATTATTTATCTTCCAATTGTTCCTCATCTTGTGTACAACCAATTGCAATGAGGAAAGGTATAAATTCCAATGCAAAACAAATAATTCATATCCAATCAAGAAGATATTTTTACCTGATCTTGTTGTTTCTCAGCATAAATTGCCTTATACATGTCAGAAGGAGATCAGATTCTACAGATCTTTCATGAACTTCATCAAGAACCACCACCTTGTATCTTAAAATACCAGCTAGCCCTTCGCCTCTTAGTTCCTCCAAGAAGACACCAGCAGTTTTGAAAATAATTTTCGACCTAAATAACAATCCAAGAAAATATCATGGCTAAAAATCAATAAATGATTTAAATAGTATTAAAATTTTAACTAATATGAAATTTATGACTAATAATCAGAAAAATAAATTGATATTTTTGTGTGTGCATATTTATTTCAGCCCAAGAATTTGCCTCTCATGTGTTTTTTTTTACTATATTTCATGGAATTTCTAGATTAGGGATTCCAGATTGAGTGTCCAAGATAGAAAAACATATTACGTGCATCTTTGGCATACACACTTACCTGCACATTCACACATGCACAAACCAACATACACACACGTGCACACACACCACCTCTCTTTCCCTTTCTCTTCAACTTTCTGAAAATCAGGATCAACATTTTGGGAACTGTGGGGCTGTAGTATGATAGCATATCTTTGTGGGACCACCTCACCCTTCATTTTTCATTTTTGATTGGATTTTTATTGTTCATTTTTCATATGTGCGCCTCAACATGTTTGCCTGATCCAAAGGAAATTGAAGAATCACAACGCTATCCAAAGTACACATAGGAATTCTAGAATTGTGATTTAGCCAAAGCAGCAGCAAGCAAACATGAAACATTTCAAGGGTGACTTAGGCGTCCAACATGCTGTTTGGGGTAGGGGAAGATGTTGATCCATCCCCATCCTTGAATACCCAATGTATCAGATTCACTGAAATGGAGTTCTCAGGGCAGGGACACAGCCTTGTGTGTCTCAACTTTTGCATAAGATATGTCTTCAAAATCATAATCATCACCAAAACTTATTGTGCCTAGCAAAAGCAATTGATTGGGACATTCGAAGGTCAGCAGTTAATCTGGTTGTTGAGGATGGTATGTGTATGAAAACTATCAAGATTCCCCTTCCAAACATGTTAACTTGGCATGGGTATTGCTATTGTAAAAATCAAATTTTATTTCAATAAAGAAGCTTTGAATTTATTCTGTAAGGATAACAAATGATCCATTGAACACATACAGAATGTGATAATATGCTATGACAAGTATGATTTTAGACATTTATAAGTTGTAAACCAGTTTTGGCACCAATTCTGACTCTCAAAATCCTAAAGTTCACTAAACCCCCAAACCCCTTGTCTTGAGTATAGTAGAATTTTCAAATCTAATTACTAGTTTTTATCCTGCATATTGTCACCACAAAATGTAGGTAATAGTATGAAGCTTTTTCAACTAAGTTTCACAGCTCTCTCATCAGATAATTCACTATTTAATTGGCCAACATTGATCAACCAGTTGTTCCCAATTCACATAGTGAATCCTTTTACTTAAGGCTTTCGTCAAGTCCTTTTTGTTTTTTCATTTTATTAGCCTATGCTTGATTTTTTAGGCCTTCAAAGTCCCTTCTTGCATTTTTTAGTATTAGTTTAGATTATTTTGATCTTTTTGTTTCGTTCAATCTCTTTGCTTCGGTTTTCCCTTTGATTTGGTATATCTTAGGGCTTAATCGGACTTGTTAATCAAAAGATATAACCTTTTAAGTGCCCAAAAAGTGGACTCTACAAGCTCAACCGCATATTTAAAAACATTAATGTTATATTTTAATGTTGAGTTGTATTTTTTGACAAATATATCTTAAATTCACTTTATGTTATCTTTTTAAGTTACTTTATGACTTAAGTTTATCACAGAAGTCATTATAGTGCACTTTATGTTATATTTTTGATGTTGAGTTGCTTTTTAATATTTCACTTAAGTCACTTTATTACTTTATAGTCTATTTTGGTGTTGAGATTTACTTTAATGTTTTATTTTAAAACATTTAAGCGAAATGTTATCTTTTGAACATATTTACACTTTATATGTAAAATATAGTGTAAATATGATATTTGACCACTTAAAGTGATATTTGGTCAATAATCAATTTGACATGTGCTAAATAGATCACTCAAGTGATGCAACTCAACAACATGTCTTTTCTTCTAACATCTTACATGCAAATGCATCTAGAGAGTGCAATTTACCACTTGCATGCAAATGCAAATAACTAAAACATGTCATTGCCCTCCAAGAGTGTGATTTACCTCAGATGCCCGAACGCAAAGACATGTAAAAGCATGTTTTTAAAACATGCAATCACTTCAAGAGTGTGATTTGCATGTAAATGCAAACATAAAATATGCAATCACCCATGGAGAATGCGATTTTCTCTTGGGTTGGAAATGTTTGACTTGTGCAAACCAAAAGCACATTTTTAAAACATGTAATGGCCCTTGGAGAGTGTGATTTGTCTTAAGGACATGTTTTCTAGCCAAATGCAAATATGCAAATGCCCTTCAAGAGTGCAATTTGCACTAAGAGACTATTCCCATGCTTTTGAAAACCTATAATAGGCTCCAAGAGTGTGATTTGCCTCTTACTTGCCAATACTTGCATGCAAAAACATTTAAAGGGCATATCTTCCCAAATACATGTTACGTGTTACATGCAATGGCAGTCCAAGAGTGCAATTTAGACTAAAAACCACAAATACATGCATATTTAAAACATGTGTTTGCATCTAGAGGGTATGATTTTGGCTTTGAACACGTGTAAATGCTTTCCAAGTCCACATTTTTTGTCTTGGACTTCAAAAACACTGCATGCAACGCCTCATGGAGAGTGTGATTTGTCTTGAAATACATGCTATGTGTATTTACCTACATTTTTCTCCTTATGCATTTGCATCTCAAGACCCCGATTTGCTTCATGCAAGGAGGCGTTAACATGCAAAGAGCCTTGGAGACCACAATTTGTCTTTAAACTTTGAATTTTTCAAATCTTTTTGGTTGCTACTTCTTCATCCAAACTTCTCTTTCCTCCATTTTTGGCTCATTGATCTCCAAGTAAGTGTAAGGATTCAACTTTGTTTGCTAAAATATTGCATTCTTTGGCTCATTTTTGTTCATTTGTTCAAAATGCAGCCCTCGTGTTTTTGGTATTTAGTTTTAAAATAAGGTTGAGATCTTCTAGTTGTTGCAAATGCAAAAGTCTTCCAACTCCAAAAACGAAATCGCATGTAAAGAGAGGTTTTGAAGTTTGTCAAATTTGAGTCAAAAGCAAGAGGTAAGTTTTTGTTTTGTTTCTAGTTTTTCTTTCTTGTTTATTGCTTGTTTTCAGTTTATTTTTGGAGAAAAGTTTTTACCCAAGAATCCAAGTGCATGTCCATGTTTCCATCTCCCATACTTCATTTATTTTCCAAACTCACTTATTTTCCACTTTCCCATACATGTAATCGCACTCTCCACACCTGATTGCATATTTTACAATGTAAAATGAGAAGTTTTCACCACACGCAATGACATCTAGAGAACCCAATTTGGGTGAAAACTCACATTTTAAAGCACCCAAACACTCATATTGCACATACCCAAATGCCTCCAACTTGCATTCTTGACTATTGCCAACAAAAGCACTATTTTGTCCACATGTAAACCACCATTCCAAACCTGATTTTGGCCAATTTTTGCCCAAAATACAAGTTGTCCTAAACATTTCCAACCTTCCAAAGTGTACAATAAGTATCTAATCCATACTTTGAACTCTCATCCCTCGTGGATCCTTCATTGTAACTCAAATCCCAAAGCTTTCATGGATCCAATCTCATTGGAAGATGTTTTCATCTTCATGTTGCAGCACACTCTTCAAAATATGTCAAAACTTCTTCAAAGAACAAAGACATCTTGTCGAGAAGACATGCTTTGATTCTCAAGAATCAATGATTCATGTGGTCTCCACTTTCCCAATCGCAGCCTTGGAACCTCAATTCGTGTGGGAATGCGCCAAGCATTAAAAAAAATCAGTTAATGATGTTGATGGTAAAGTTGTTCTGAGTTTACATCCGCAGTGTCGAAAACTCCAAAATGTGCGAATTTGACAGAAGAATCCACAACAACTGTGGAATAAAGAAAAACTTGATAACATCAAGTTTTCAAATGACAATTGGCAATTAATCAAAGAGAATGCAGTGACACAAAATACAGAAACTCTCGATTCAACGGTCATCCACGATTGCACCATCAAGTACAAAGCCTTTGTTGATAATCTATAGGACTGATTCATTCAGAGTCAACAACTTTAACATTTTCCTCTAGTGTTTTCCAGCTTTGTAGTTCCAAAAGATGAATTGCATGTGATGCAATTGCATATACTCATGACATGTAATCCAATAATTCTTCTCACCTAGTTTGACTAGGTCAAGGCTGTTGAGTTCCTCCCACCTTTTTCTCCTTCTTTCTCTCACCTCTTTTCTCTATATAAGAAGTGTCCCCCTCATTGTAAAAATCATCTTAATTTTTATGCAAGAGAGCTCTGACAAAATTGTGCAAGCATAACTTTGATTGCATAGTACCAATTTGGAAGAAAAATGAATACAAAGAAAAAATTGGAGCTGAAACTTTGATTGAGAGCAATTGTGATGGTGCAAAGTAGAAGCTTTGACTGTAATTTGTGCATATTGTTTTCGATTCATGTTATTATTGTGTGTTTAATAATAGAGCATAGCGAGTTAAGAAAAAATCGAAGCCGAAACTTTGACTAAGAGCAATTGTGTTAATACATAGACTAGAAGCTTTGACTGTAACTTGTGTTATCATCTCAAATTCATGAAAACATTTAGAATTTCCCTACTTCTAAAAGTTCTTCACACCCCAATGATAGAGGTTTTTCTTATAAAATATATTAAAACAGGATTTAGAGCCAAACCGCTATGCTTTCAATTAGCCTTTGAGTTGGTGTTGGTTTATCAGTATCAAAGTTTCCAACTATCAGATAGAAGTGTAGTTTAGAGATTAATCTTGCTCATTACTTGCTCTGCAATTAAGTAGATTCTCTCTTGTAAGATAAGAGGAGAGAATATTGGTAGCACCCCTTATAAAATCTCCCAACTACTTGCTTACCTTGAGTTGATCCAAGGAACGGTAAGAAGTAGGAGAGACTGTCTCACACGTTGTGGCTGGTCATCCTATTTTGCGACTGAATTTGCACAAACCGTCAGTTGCAAAATATGCACCCAACACTATCAACCCATCTTTCCATTATTGTTCTATTACATTACTTAAGAAATCTTTATCAACATAAATCGTGTTGAAATAGTCAAAATAAAACTTATCAATATCACAATAACCTTAATTGGCCCCGTCATTGTAAATAAAAGTCACTCTTGTAGTTCTATCGAGATTTAAACCTCACATTATTTACCCATCTAGTTTGATATTTACATTTATCTATTTTGGAGAGTTCTTTCCTATAATTTTTAGATCCAAAATGGTGTGCAACCATACCAATTTATCTTATGTTTATACTAAGTCATGTTTCTTATTGATCCCACTAGACTACAGTGCAAAGGAAAATACATACATAGGAGAGAGAGGTTATGGAATCTACTATGCAAGAAAAGCATCAAGGGCAAAGGAAGCTCCAAACCCATCCAAAAGAATCCACTAATATGGAGCAGCAAGGTTGGAAATTGTGTATATAAGAATGATACTCTGCAGCATCAAAATAAAAATTCATGTATACAAGTTGCTTAATCCAAAAAGTGGACGCTAAAAAATCTAGAAAATAGGTCAGTTACTTCTCCACTAATAACAGATCAAGTCATAGATTGACAAGTTCCTTAAACAGTACAAAGCTAGCTGCAAAAAGAATGATAAATCAATGTCATTTTGGTTGCTTCTTTACTGAAAATAGTAAGGGCAAAATACATGTGAAGAATGAATAGTTTCATAAATTGCTTTTATATAAGAATTGAATCTTGATATTTATTTAGCATTGACTTAATAAAGAGGTGAGAGATTTAAACACCTGTTTGTTATGACCTTAAGCTGACCAATTTGACAGCCAACTTCCTCTCCAAGTTCACATCCACGTAACTCAGCAACCATCTTGGATATGGCAACTGCGGCTAATCGCCTCGGTTGGGTACATAAGATAGGCTCAAACCCTTCCTCTAGAAGGATCTGAGGAACTTGAGAGCTTTTACCTGTTGTCACAAAAATAAAATCAAAGCCATCTTCTTTCAAAATCCATTGTGCATAATTGAAAACCATAAGGGATTATATATAGACAGGAAAATAAATAAAATGTAGAAAGCTAATCTTAAAAATACCAATGATAGAAACATGAACTGAGTGATTAAGTCAAGCAAAAGATTGCACTTTAGTTCTAAATTCGAAATAAAGATATGGTGACATAAGATCCATTATCACTGAAAGACAAGAAAATTAACTGCTTGCAGTGATGGTTATAATTAGAAATGATAAGGTCTTGAGGGTATCCACTTGCACTGCTCACTAGCTAATATCATGGCATTCTTCCGCCAGTAGTGATTAACTGCTTGCCCTGATAGTTATAACTATAAATGATAAGGTCTTGAGGTCTCACTCAAGATAATTATATGTTTGGAAAAATATTCATCTAAAACAGGCAAAAAGAAACAAATTTTCTATAAAAGAACATGCTAAAAGAATTTATACTTTTTGGATTTCATATATGAATGGTTGATCAATAAAATACTTGTTGCCATGTCAAAAGTAAGCTTTTGTTTCCACACATCAATCTGATAAAAAATGATCAACCTCGAGAAGAGTAGTGATCATGTTTTCTTTTTGTATTGTTTAATTAACGATAGTGATGTAGTTTAAAAGTCAAAAGATAAATTTATTAATTATGTTCCTCTGCCAATCTGATTTGATTTTTTGAGAGACAATTTCAGTATGTTAATTGTAATATGAAGTAATCAATTTTCAGCCTGCAAACTAAATTCATATTTCCTCTAGTCTTATCATTTTCTTCCCTGTTAAAAATCTTCAATTAAATTAGTCTTCATTTTCATACAAAACTCATTTTTAAGCAATAACTTCTTGTCCCTTTGCAAAGGGAAGTTCTGGGAAAAGATGACAATGAGCATTTCCACACTTTTTGGCACCCCTAGCATAGATTGGTGTCGAACGACAATATCAGTTTTCATTGAATTGAGTTGGGATGCAAGTCTGACAAGGGTTAAATAAGAAGAGGGTTTAACATTTATTTTGAGAAGAAGGTTCAGCATTTATTTTATTTTTTCCTGTATAAGATATTTTCTAGAGTATGTCATGTTAGATGCATGATCTTGGAGAGATAATAGGATACAAGTTCTTCAAAATAAACTAACCTGATTGCACAAACAGAATAATTGGCAGTTGAAGAAAGAGAAGAAACATCAAAGCAAAAAGTCAAGCAGGAACAACAGAATTTTGACAGCTGAAACAAAAGAATTTTGACAGCTGAAAACAAAACACCTTCCCAGATTTTTGGCCAAAGAAGAAGCTTTGTTCAGAAACTTAATATTACAAAAGATTCTATTGTAGAAGCTGTTGATAAAATGGCTGACTTCGCTAAACATGGAAAAAGTGAATTAGCTGAACCTCAACAAAGCAGTTGTGACGGACCTATTAAAACTTTTTAATATTTTCATGAGAACAAGAAAGTGTAATGTCCCTTTTTGGGACATTAGAAATATTAAAGGCATCTTATATATAATATTAAAATTGACTTGAAGAGCGTGGACTCAAAATATAAAAGGTCAATTTAATATTACAAAATGGGCAAAAAGGACAAGGAGAGATAAGACGAAAAGCCAAGAGGGAAGTCAAAGAGTCACAGCTGTGAGGATAAAAGGAGAAGGGACTCTTTCATTTGGGTATGCTTGGTTTACTATTTAGATTTCAGTTTCTCTCTTGGGAGAGTAACCGGAAAGTTTCAGCTTTCAGCCAGTGTAAGGATGTAGACCCTCGTGCCGGCAGATAGTGGATGCAAACTCATTGTCAGTGGAGACGTCATTTCAGGTGTCTTGCATGTGTTTACCAAGGTCTTTCCTTGAGTTTTCCAATCTGACTGTTAAGCTGTATTTAGGATTGGATTTTGGGAGTCGGTTATTGTATTGCTGTTGTATAATGCAATAACGTGTTCTAAGGAGTTGTATAAGAGTATACTGGTTCTTATATTACTGGTTTGTAACGCATTTTATATTCTTGAATCTTGAATATTATTATGAGAAGAACGGGTTAATATCTTATGGTAAATCTAGTGGTTTTCTATTGTGTTTCGTAATATATATGCCTGTATTCAAGTGTTGAATATCAGTTTGAGGAAAAAACAAGATAGCTATCAGTTGGGTTATTGCCTACGGTTTACATTGCTGGTTTATTTATGATACAGTTTCATGTTTTTATGATCTAAATGCTATTCTGAGGAAAAATAGAGCAAATATCTGGCTTGAGATATTTCAGAAAGTGAATGACTGAATGTTCTATGGCCTGTAACTCAGCAGGCAAGAGAACAAACAATTCTTACAGAACCTGACAGCAAAAGAGAGAAATTTCTACATACTGCTAAGAATTATATTGACCTCAAGCCTCTTAAATTCATAATTTATTAGACTATGACCAAATGAAGCAATGGAACAAACAAAGCAGAAGTGGAGAACCTCACCACTGAAATGAGCACTTTCAAAATTCTAATTGCCACACCAATTGGTGAGTCTCCTATAAACATCATTTCTCTATCATCTCTACTATATATTTTAATGGGCAAGGTATTGAAAATACAAGAGAATGCACAGAGATTGAAGTAACCTGTCCTAGGTGAAAGTTACAACTGCGAGGAGAATGCACAGAGATTGAAGTTATCTCCAATAACTTTGAAGGCTGACGCCCTTAGTGGTTCATAAGGCTTGGAAGAAACTATAAAGAAACCGATGAGCACACTCAATTTCATTTTAATCCTACGGAATGTTGATTTTGACAAAATGTCAGCAGAGTACATGCAAGACTGCAAAGTTATACTTGAAATTGACTATTCTACATGAAACTCCAGTTTTGATAAAAATTGAGGTATTCATGTTGCTTTCTCTTGTCAAAACTGAACAAGAACAAACATCTTTTGACTTCTTCAAAAATTGAACAGTGTTGAATTACCAGAATCGTCACATGAAAAATATTAGGATATTGTAATGTTTCTTTAGTGGTCACCTTAGTTAGTCTTTAGTTATTAGGTAGCTTCCAGTTTCGTCTTCAATTCACGATTGTTTCTTTTAAAAACATTATCATCGTAAATTTAACAGGAGCTTTCATCTCCTTTGTTTAATACAAAAAAACATTGATTTACCATATATCATAGCAGGTTCATGGGATTTCATTAAATTTGGCAAATTTTTAAAAAAATCGAGCCTCTTATGATCTGGAAATGTTTTCTAGAAATTCGTTTTTTGAAATTTTTTAAATTGTTGGAGGTATTTTATGAAAAATTTGTGGTGCATCTTTGAAGATTCGTGAGCCTAGTCGCAAGTTTTGATTGCACAATTTCCTAGTTTAAACAAAAGTCTCTAATTTTCAAGTTGTCAGTTTGGATTCTGGTATACCACCACGTATATTAACGTTTTAGTCTAAATGACATAACAAAATTCCAAAATACACCATCATATCAATGTTTCAGTTCAAATTTGGAACAAAGTAACATCAGCATTAATAATCAGCCACCACTGACCAAATATCATCAAAAACCATCAAATAAATCATCATCATTCTGTTGTTGTGGATTAGAAGCACAAAAAGTGTCACTAGCATCTATAAAATATCATAAATACTAAATACTATTTATATATAATTTATATATTGTATTGATTTAATGTTTGCCATGAAATTAGAAAACGAAGAAATATTATCTGATTAAATCATTTTTTCTAAACTAAGTATATAGATCGACTAGCATTCAATCAGATAGTAAAACAATGGCTCTATATGTGAGTGCAGAAGTGAACTTGGGAAGAAAAACAAATCATAAGAAAACACCAACAAAACCACAATTGATCAAGGGTTTTATGATTATCCTAAGCTTAGAAATTGATAAACTGCACTAAATGCACAGTCTACTTTTCCTTTGAAGGAATTTACCAAGTCTCATGTAAAAACCACGATGTGAAATGTTATCGGTATCAAAGCTTTCAATCCACCATATAGAATTGGTCATTCTGCAGATCAAAGCCGCCTTGGTTTCAAGGATTACTCTGCCCAAAAATAAGAAAAAGAGTGGAATAATGGCTCTACAGCTATTATTAGAGTTGATGGATGGAAGTGAGAGCAAAGAAAACATACGGCCAAATATATTAAGGCAGCCTTGTTTGAGGAAGAAAATGATGGCTAGAAAGTGGTGAATGGCTAGAAAGTGGTGAAAGGTTACAGGGAGAAGTGATCCCTAAAAGATAGGGTTACATTTGGAGATGTAGGTAACAAAAGTAATTGTCTCAAATGTTTATGGGTAATACTCATTACACACAATACACCAACATTTGCATCAAGCACTAATAAAATACTACTGGGGAGAATTTTGAAAACGAACACATCCTTAAAAAAAGTGCTTTGATGTTGGTAGAACGCTAGCATCCCTCGCGAGATTCGTGACAAGGGACTAACTACCTCCTATGTTCTATAAGTGTAGTGGTTGTATTTGGCATTACCAAGTGCTCTTGTAACAAGTGGTATCAGAGCTTGGTCACAGGTTCAAATCCACACATGCGAGTGATGTTGGTTGGGAAATTGTTGGCATTGCGCCAGCATCCCTCACAAGATTCGTGGCAAGGGACTTACCACCTCCTATGTTCTATAAGTCCACTAGTTGTATTTGGCATTAACAAGTCGATCTTTTGGTGCAACGGCAACACTAGTGATTAACATTCAATACCTACGAAACCCCTCTACAAACTACCAACCAGATCTCAATCCCAAAAAATCCACATCCTCAGCATAAACATAGAATAAACAAGTTAGGCAGGAGGCCTTGTTGGTAAACAAATTGTTCTTTCTGATTCTGACTCTTAAATGCCCAAACTATGAACAATATCTGATTACAAACAGTTGAAAAGTTGCTTCTGAAAAGGCTAACTTTTCTCTGAATTAATAGGTACAGCTCCCTATTGCGGATTTGCAATGAATTATGTTTTGTTCCTAAAACTTATATGGGGTGTGTTCTTGACCCGAGAACAGGAGAGGTAAAACCAAGCCAGGCCTAAACAGGATCTAACTCAAGCAAGAAGTGATTTCTGAAGAATTGATTAAGTTCATGAACCCACACATCTTATGAACTCACAAAGCAACATGACTCAAAATGGCATAACAACTAATACTAAACCGATTCAACTAGAATCTAAGCTACAGAGAAAGAAAGGTTAACTGAAGGGAAAACATCTAAGAGATTTCTCTTTGAACATGCAATAACACTACTTATCACATCCGTTCACTACTTCGAAACAAGGGAATGAAGCTCCATTTGTTCCTTGCTTCAATTTAGATAAAAGAGAAAACATGTAATTAACAAGTAACAGAAATGGAACAGAAAATAATTGATACAAAATACAATTCAATTGACTCTGCAACATCAAGTACTTCACACCAAAAATTAGCCAACCTTTTATTAATCTTTCAATTTCATACATATAGGATTCTAAGATGACCGTTACAATAGAAGTTCAATCGGTTTGTCTCCTCAAAAGAATGACAAATGGCAAGAAACCAGTTTGTCGTATTAAAATGATTACATCAAAAAATGAAAGGGGTGGAATATGAATCACTTCACCTTCTTTCCCTTTTCTGCTTTTGCCCTATAGGCTTTAGCGGCAACAATAATTGGGATTAGTTCTTCATGCCTAGGCACGTGTATGTTGGTGTATCTCAAGAGCCACTTAGAATGCTCCCTAGCCAAATCCTTCACAGCATTCAATCAATCTTGCAATTCCTCCGTGGCCACATGTATGCAATCCGCTCAGTTTCTGGAGTTCCGCAACTCTATTTTGATTACTGGAGGATACATCCATCAGACTATCTATGAATTTGGAAAAATTCTCCTGCATGACGGTTATTCCAATAATTCCTTTCACTTAGCCACTAGTTTGCAAATCTGTATGTAGTCCCCTCATGAGCTCAAAATCTCTGTCTTGATCCTTTACTTTATCCTCTGTCTCCTTAAGTCCTTTCCCTGCTAACAAGATCATTTATGATTTGGACTGCATGCTCTGAAGCCATTCAAACAAAGGTTCATCTCCCTTGGGCAAGATCTTTGCTTCGACAGCTTCCTTTGCCTTCATTTGAATAATCATCTTCAGAAGAGAGATACAATCATCACTCTTCACTCTTTCTCCGGCCAAAGTATTTCTATTTGCCAAGATGTTATCCTTCTCTGCTTCTAATCTTAAGATGACATTGCCAATTTGCTCTATAATAGAGACTCCCTCCAATTTGAGTTTCCCAATCCAGTCCTTACCAATTTGGCCAAAATGCTTATCTTCTTGGAGCTGAGATATAAGTGCTTGAACATCCGGAATAGTAGGATTAATAGTCATAGATCTCCCAGAGATGCTCGCCAACGAAGTAACCAATTGTTTGATAAATCCATTCAATTCTTGAATCTCCGCCTTCATCCTAACCTTTGACAACTTGAGGCTCTCCAGTTGTCCTTCAATTACTTTGTTGGTTGACTTCCACAAGCCAACCTTGGTGTCATGGCTGGCCTCTCCAAGATCAACCGAGTGTAGAGTGAAATCATCTGCGGACATATCTTCGATCTGTCCATCCTTGGTGGGCTTCGCAATCTCCATTGTTAGGTGTCCAATTTTAGGATCTTGTACAAGGATAGACAAGGTCTTTTGCTTCTTGACCTTACTCAAAGCAGATCCAAAGCGAACTGCAAGAGATAAGGTGTCCTTATTGGGAGCACCGTCATCTTTTCTCTTTCTCTTCTTCTCCAAAGTGTTCTCTAACCAGGAATCTGTCCCTATCGCCTTGGAGGACGTCCTAAGTGACTCTATGCTAAACATCTTCTTGATTGGAGTGATTGTCATCACAGTCGAGGAGAAGGGATTCTTTGGGGCTTGAGAAATGAGCTTGGAAGAGCTCTGGCCTTTCTCCGCCTCTGAGGTTTCCTTAGCTGCCTCATCAGATTCAATGGATTCACTGCTACTGCTCCCTCCATCTCCCAAATCAACTATCTACACTGGAGAGCTACTTGGTTGTAGAAGTGTAGCACTTACTTGCGGAACTGGGCTATTATGAGGTGAGGGAACTAGGGTGACATGAGGAGAGGGAACTGAGGTAATAGCACTATCTTTTGGCTCCTCCGTCTTCTTCTTCTTAGCATCAGTTTGGGTTCCAATAATCGAGAGGGAGCCATCCCAACAAGTCTTAGCCATAGGGATGTTCTTGTCTGGAGGTTGGTCACCTCCCCCTGATGGTTGAGCTGGTCCTTGAGTGATGGCCAAAGTTACACTTGTTGTGCCACCTTGAGAGGGGGAAGGAGTTGCAGCTTCTGGAGAAGCTTGAGCTGGTGTGCTTTTACTTCTACTCCTCGCAGTAGTCCACTCGACCCACTTTCCAGTTCTTTTGATGGTTCGAGCCATCATGATATCTAGGTCTTCCTCAGCATCCTCATAAGGCTTCAAACTAATAGGAGTGCCTCTTAACTTAGTCAGATATGTATTACTGTACATATGTTTCCCATCATCCTCTAATCCTTCAACATCAAGATTGATCTTATATGTTTTTATTTGCTCCACTATGAGCCTGGCGAAAGCACAATCCCAACTTTCAAATTCATCTTTACAATCTGCCCAATAATCTTCAACAGTGGTCATGTGTTTGATCCATAGTAACGAGAATCGCGCTGAAATCGCGTGAATCGCCGATTCGGTGATCAGATTCATGCACGCAGATTTTTTTGATGTCGAAAATCATGATCGGCGATTTCATCGGGTGAATCGCATGTATCGGCGATGCACTAAAAAAAACGCCTAAATCGCCATCAGAAATCGCCAAAAATCGGCTAGCAACAGCAAGCATGTTTAATTGGAAATAATAAAAAAATCACTTATGTTTTTTGCTTTCTTTTTTACCTTTCCTCTTTGTTATAACCCTAAAGGGCCTTCTAATTGTTAAGCATGACTAGAAGAGAGGAGAAGAGAAAAGAAGAACCATAGGTTATTTTTTTTTTTTTTTAAAATGACAAATAAAAAATGTTTAGAATGCATAACGGACAATGCCCAAGAGAAGGGAAAGACATAATTAGGTAGTAAAACATCAACGGTTCCTAGAAAGAGTGTGAGATTAGAAGAAAATCACAAAAACACCGTGTTCCATGTAGTTTTGTGTGGGTTTTAGAGTGTTAATTTGGTCTTGGCGGCGGGGGCGCTACCCCTCGACCCCGCCCTGTATCGCGACAGGGAGCGCGCCTAGGAGCCTTGAATGTATTGGGTTGCAGCCCACATTTGCAGTGATTAGTGATACCGTGGTTTTTACCCAAAAGGGTTTCCACGAGATAAATTCCTGTGTCTTTGTTTTTTTTTGTGTTCTTTCAATTGCATTTACTTTTAAATTTTTGAAATATTGATTCACCCCCTCCCCCTCTCAGCATTTCTTGAGTTTTCCGAGGCAATTCTAGAGCTGATGAACATACCATTATGTAGAATATAGGCCTTAAAGGAATGGCCTTAGTCACATAATGTGTTATGAATTGATACAAAACCTATCTATCAATAAATTATGGTAAATTTGTTAACTAAGCCAACCTTAATATTATAGGTATGTCTTGTTACATATATATTGATATATATGTATATAGAAATGTGTGTATGTATATGCATATGCATATGTATACATATACATTCACACATAGATATATATATATATATATATATATGCTTATATTGATACTTACAAATATCTCTCTCTCTCTCTCTCTCTCTCTCTCTCTCTCTCTCTCTCTCTATATATATATATATATAAACATATATACACATATTGATATACATATATATAAATATATATTAATATGTTTATATATACACACTTTCTGATGTTTATACTCATTCATTAACCATATCATATTCTTTGGCTTTAAACTTGGGTACCAATATTATTATGCACTTGGAATTAATTAATCTACAGCAGCAAACATAAGAACAGATGTCTCACTATTTGATGGGAAGATTTTAAGGGAAAATCCTGCACTTGAAACTTTCACTCTCCATTATGATTACCTCCGGACATGGATAGATCTCCATAAGTGAAATAAGACAAGATACATCAAATTAAAATGTCACTATCTTCAGTTATAATCTCAATCCTGATACATTATTCAAAATTTATGAGAAAAGAGGCAACCTTTTAGCGCTTAAAGGGTTATGAGTAATGTTTTATTTAATGCAGTACTAATTTGTGACATCAGATCATAATGAGAAAGGCAGCTACTTTTACACTAATGCTTATAAAGGACTTGCAAGGCAACTCTTTCTCATTACATTACTGCTCTAAATCCTACTATCTCTTGGCTTTGCGGACTTCACTCTAAGATACTCTAGTAAAATAATTTTGTAGAAAGAGGCAGATGATGATCACAGATGTGCTGATAGTGGAACATTTGGAAGGCATTATCAATTTCATTCATGAACTTGTAATTGGTGTCCTTATGAAGATGTTTGGAGAAGAATATGACCTCAATGAAGATAGGACTCAAGCTAATTCTGTTATCTCATCCATGTTTTTAGTGTTAGCGATGTATTTTGAAAGACATAGATGTGTGGTAAGGGCATTTGTAAAAGCACATTCAATGTAATAACCCCAACCGGTTATAACTTCACCAAACACCAAATTCTTTTATAATTCAGTTGTTTGACATTTTGTCAAACACTTTGCAAGCAAGCTTTGATACCACTCTAATGAACTCTGCTGGCTCTCAAACAATCTATGCCAAAGAAATGATTTATTTTTTTTGTTTTTTAGGCTTTGCAATTTATAATACAACAATATAGTAGAAAAATAGAAGATATTACAATAATTATTTCAGCTCAAATATTTGGATATTACATAGGGAATATACAGCTGAAAATTCCAGATTTTAATATCAACTTAGATACTAAGTATTTTCACAAAATACCAACAACCCAATTGATAAAATATCTCCTATTCTCTAAATCAAAAATATCCAGAAAAAATAGAAGTTACAATCCATGAACTTATAGGTAAGTGTCATGTCCCCAATTTCTGCCCTTCCTTAGTGACAACATTTCTAGCAGTGTTGGTCTATTATCTAGTTCCCATAGGCCAGTAGAGCGTAGAGGGAACCAACCTAGGGACTTTGAGAGTCATGCATGAGCTTCCCAAGTAGTTTGGAGTAGTAGACAACAGTTTCCTACAATTTAGGAGGGATTCCTAATTTGTAGGGATTGACTAGGAGTGGTCTAGGAGGCATTTGGAGACCTCGGCAAACGTTTTGGAGACTTAGAGTGCATCTCCTATTTTTTAGGAGGCATTCCTATTTTTTAGGAGGAACTCCCAGTTCAGTGATAGTTCTCTCAAAGGTGCACACAGCAAGGGAGTCATTGGAACTCAATTTTGGTTGATTGGGGTTGTCTCCTACTATTTAGGAGCATCCTTAGATTTTAGGGATGGACTACCAATTGACACATCTTGTCCGACATCAGTGACAAGGTCAGATTCATGTTTGATTGGTCATTTTGGGCCTTTTGGGACCATTTGAGAAATATTTTAATATATTTTAATATTTCCTAAGTTGGTGATTAAATAAATTAAAATAAGGTTAATAATATAACCATTTTGGAGTAATAAGGGGATTTTGGCTTCAGTTGATCAGGTACACCTATGTGTTATAGCTCGTTGGAAAGGTCTCGAATTATTATACATGATTTTTACTATCTGTAGACTTTTTGGTGCCTTCAGCTATGGAATTTTAATAAAGTAATGTTTTTCCTATAGCATGGACGACTTTAATTGGGAAAATATTATTTTATTATATTTTATTTAATGGGCAAAGTGTAATTTCCCTTTAGGGTTCGATTTACAATTGGAAGGGGATATAAGGAGATGAAGACCTAATTTCTTATTATCTTTTGCATATTGAAAAACTTGTTTTTGTGAATTGGCTCTGAGAGAGCAATTCTTCATCTGGGATGCAAACCTCAGGTTCTGGATTGGCTGGGACGTAGCCCTCAGCAATTATTGGCATTGGATTTTTCAGACAGTTTGTGTTGCTATCACGGATAGAGTACGCCATTCTTTATTGTTGATTCAGGTTGCAAATTTATGGTTTCAGCGTCGTAGATTGATTCTTTCAACTAGGACGTGATTCCTTGCAGTCTTAGGGCTGCCATTTGCAGCAGTTTGGCATCATTGTTGGATGTAAGCTCCTTGGAACTGCATTGGATATATTATTTGGCTTTATAAATCATAAATCTGCCTGGTACGATTTATAGCAATTCTGATTTGGCTCTATGCTCTTATTTATTTTCAGTCTCCTCTCATGTTTATTGTTCATTATTCATTACTATTGTGAAAACTATCAAAAAACACAAAACAAAAAACAAAACCTTCTGCAACTTCTGTCTATTCTCAAAGACCATCAAAGAAATCACAGGAAAATATAGTTTATTAATTTAAAAACTACAGCAGATCAGCAAGGGCATCCATCAGGGATCTTTCAGTAAGACATGCCTTGAAACCCTTTGAAATGAAGTCTAGCAACAACAAAAGAATTCTCCAACAAACAAATGCAACTGCAGATATGCAAAATGTTGCTCCCAAAGTACAGATAGAAAATAACACCCAGCAACAAATATAAATTGGCACTCAACCAACTCCAAATTAACCAACATACAATTTGATATAACAATTCCAGTGAATCCCTTCACAAATTCCAAAACAACCTCCAACAACAAGAAAAATTAAACTTCTCCTTAGCATCAATTAATACAGTAGGAGAATGACAAATTGTATACCTCAAACAAATTTGCCAAGCAATCCTAGAATTGAATCTACAATACTTTAGCTGTAGATACCAAACCCTTATACTTCAGCAAGGGCACAAAAATCAGAACCTCAGAAGTGTCACAAAGACAACATAGAAAGATAAGATAATCAAATAACTAGATGCTTTTCTCATCAAATGTCCTCATATTTATAATCGTCAAATGGCACCAGTTTCCAAAAAGAACTCCATTCAAGAAGCTTCCTCTTCACAACATTAAAATATAATAAAGCGTTATTAATATAATTTATTAATTGCTTTTGGCTTCAAAAATGACTTTTTCCACCATAACTCAATATTTTGACACGCAAGGCCATTGTTTCTTGTTCCCACAATTTAAAACTTTTCATCTTGATTCCAATGAGCTATGATACTAAGGTGACCAACCAACAACACCAACTAAAATAGAAACCTCAATATATTTAGATGAATAATAATAATAACACCCCTTTTGCAAAAACAACTAAAGAAGCATCAGAATCGAAATCTAACAACACCAAAGTAATCCTGATGATGAAAGACGATGAATGAACTTGACGGGGTGACTTACTATAAATAGACGCTCCCTCCAAGATTCTTGGAGCCCAAAGTAAAAGCTAAGAGCATCATCCAACTCCTCTAACTCAACTAAGCTCATCAAAACCAACAGATTGACTTACTATAAATAGTAAGTCCCTCAAATGGTGCCAAAACACACCATAGGCTGCTGGAAAACCTATAACCACACAACTGAGACCCTCAAATCCCACTATCACAAGGTTCGCAATGGTGAACTGATCCGATCAACTGTAGGAACCTGCTAAAAAATGGGTACATTACATTCAAAAGTTGCATTCTAGTTGATCTTGATAAAGTCCTAGTAAACATCTACAATGATCTTACAATTCCTAAACCTAGGCATTTTAGTAGGATTATGTGGAGGGACAAACCAGTCCCAAAATATCACATTCTAGTTATTGAGGAATGGGACTGGTTTGAAAGGAGAGTGCCCAAATTACCTAGAATCTAAATTTTCTTCTATTGTTTTTTCACATCAAGGCCGAATAACTGCCTCTGATTTTCTCAAGATCTTATTAAGGAAGGGATTACTAGGTATGAAGAGGTCTTGGACATACCCAATGCCTCTTACCTTAAAGAGGATGTAGAAAAAATGAATGTTTCTGAGAGGGCTAGTAGCGACGCCAAGCGAAGAAGAAAGGGTGGCCACAAGAGGAAGGCAAGTGATGGGGACAATTATATAATATCAAGCCAAGTGAGGTCCACTCTTGTAAAGACTGAAAGGGAAAAGGAATTATTATGTCAGACTAAGCCCAACAAGGGAAGGGAAATTTTATTATGTTGGTTAACCCAAGAACAACGGCAGCTTAGAAACTGTTAGTAATCATGATAAACTGGACTAATCTCTTTTAACTGCTATTAGTAAATTTTTGAACACCAAAGTTGAACTGGGGTTGGTTATATGTAAACTTTAATAGCTACAGAGGATAGGAACTTTTACTTTCTATGGACATATAGATGTTAACATAAATGTCACTAACAGTATTAGTATGCTTCAGCAATTACTCTATTATTTACGCATTTAATTTGGTTTTTGATGATATTGCTATGGGATTCACTATTGTCCATATTACAATATATCAGGCTGCAAAATCTATCCTAGTTAATATGTTATGGTTAATTATGTTGGGGTAATGGTGCAGGAGCACCTAATCCTCCATTCTCTAGGAGCATCTATCATTTCAACTCTACATGAGTTCTACTCAAGGGCATTTGTGCCTAAGAGATATTTGTAATAGATAGAAATAGTTATCTAATAAATCAAGCCTACTAGTAAGGCCTAGTCACCATTGGCGTTTTATTAATCATGGGTTTTTTACTAAGGTTATTAGGCACATCTTAGTCCTAGGATAAGATAGGTAAGTTCTTAGCCTTCTAAAACCGTGTACTCGGCTAACACTGGAAATCCTTTGTTAACCAACCCAACTCAACATGGTCTTGAAGCTCGGCATGGTTTGGGAGCTCGACAATGCTTGAGAATTGTTTGGCATAGAATTTACACTTGCTTTCCTTTATTAACCGACCCAACTCGGTCGACACTGTCTCCGAACTCAGAAAACACTGAAATGCTCGGCACCTACAGGGGAACTGTCTTCAATGACCAAGCAATCTCGGCTAATACTGACTACTCGGCAAGGCTAACAGTTTTTCGTTTACGATTAATAAACTTTCACCTAATCACTCTCAACGGTCACAACCTTTGAAAATCGGTTGGATTAGTTGGGAAAGGTCTTCAAATAGCCCTTTCAGGCAGGTGGAAGACACACACACAAAATATGTAATTTTGCATTTTGAATCAACAAAAGATCCTATTTCTCTTGTAAACATTGCATTTCCATAATATACAGATTGGCACATGTGAATAAACGATTGATTTGGAATCCTCAACAACATTGCAGGATAATGCAAGTGGTTCTGAGGGTTTGAAGTACTCTGCAACTAAAGTTATCTGAACTTCTTTCTCGAGTGTAGCAAAACCCTCCGTTTAGTGACTAGCTTTAGAAATAATGTCCTAACTTGCATTCCCATCGTGGAAACCTCATGCCACTTGGTAAAATGCAAGTTAGGAAGATGTACAATATGGTCCCTAAAGAATTGGAGATGGAAAGCAAGTCAATCACTTTTGCTAGCAAGCCCTAGGCCAAACATCTCTATGTGTTTGGTGTAGGACAGCAGGTGTTGAAGTGTTGCAAGCACTTGGGGGATGGATGAAACCAATCTGAGGGTGGACAATGATATCTAGTAGATCCCTACATGTTTCCTATTTGGTGGCTTAACCTGATCAATCATCAATTTTGTGTTTCCTTCACAAAACCAGGCAATTAGGCCAAAAAGGCAATTTTTCTATCTATGATCCTTGGGAACAAGATAGGCAGACCAAACCCACCAGTTTGAGTTGGATTAGTATTCTGGAACGTTTCCACTCCCCTATAAACTCATAGGTTCCCATTTCAAGCATAAACCTAGTTTGGAGGTTTAGTGTTGAAGACCTAGTTGTGCTCTTTTAAGTGCCTAGGCTATGATTTTGAGTAACTTTGTTTAAAAGGTGTAGAGCCCTCTCTTGACTCCATTTTGGGGTACTTGAAGCAATCTAAGGCCACACCACACCATAGTTGCCTATTTAGGGGAGAGCTCTACATCAGGTAATCTAACAAAGCTTTCCTAGTGTGTACATACATATATATACATTCACGCACAAGAACATATATATATATATATATATATATATATGATTCTATACGTATACATATACATGTATATAGATATATGTATGTATCTATACATATACATATATATCTATATGTGTGCGTGTGTGTACCATGACTGCGTAGAGATAGCTCAGTTGAGAGAGCATCAGACTAAAGATCTAAAGATCGCATGTTCGATCCACGCTCACTGCATATTTTCTTTCAAAGAAGCTTAAGAGTGGTGATAGGTAGGCCCTCGAGCCCTTGCTTGGACAAGGTTGATGGGGGAACCAATTGAATCAACTCAAGCGCAACAAAATTATTGATTGCCAACCCTACAATTCTATAGGGGCCCTACTATTCTAAGGGTGGTGTGATTCGTGTTTGCAACCACCTCCTTTGGTTAGAAACTCCTATGGGTAGGGGTGAGCTAGCAATTATCTTGTGAATCCTTGAGTTGTAGAATCGAATGCATTCAAAGGTCCCTTACGCCATTTCGGTCTTTTTAATGTAAATAAAGTCATTTCATTTTAATCCAATAATTGTTACGCCCCAAGTTGGTTTTCTAGCCCAAAGAAGTAAGACTTTTCTATTTATCAAACTCTAGTGGGTATTAATGTCATGTTGCAATAGATATTATACAACTAATACATAAACAAACACATTCCACTAAAAGTATTGTTTCAATTTCATGGATGATCAAACAACATGAATAGTTAAATTCAGGCGTTTTATCAACCTCTTCAATGGCTATCATCTGCATAAACCTCCTTGTTATGCCACTACGGTGTTGAACTTTGCTTGGAATCAACTTGATGCTTCTTCCATCTTGTTGAGTGGAATTAAGAAACATTTTCCTTTTGATCTTTCATAAAATATTTCATTCTTTGTCGTAGATCTAAGTTACCGATTCGGATGCGGATTCCAAAGCAAATACGGGATGCGGAGATTTTTTTTTTTGGATGCGGATGCAGGAGGAAACATATATATATATATATATATATATATATATATATATATATATATATATATATATTATAATATTAACATATTCAAAGAAATGCAAGAAATATACAAAAACAAATCATTTGATAAATCATAATATGACTATGAATCTATGATACTTAACAATTAACCGGAACCCTTTATCAAAATTCAAGATATTTCAAAATTCATATGATATTCATATATCAATATCAATATGTGCTTGTCCAACATTAGCGTTTAGTCTTGACTCTTAAACAATAAGTTCAAATAGGTCATGTTCAAGATTCCAACAAAATAAAATTTAAAAACATGGTAAATGATTAAAGTCTGATGATTCAATCAATCAGAGTCTGACACTAAGTCATACGGATTCACAAGAAAATCCACATTCTCACTGTCATCTCCAACTGCTGAAAGATCATTTGAACCAAACATAGTTCCACTTATGCTAGATGCACCATGTGCCACACTATCATCATCACCGTCTCCAACTGTAACAAGATCATGAAGTGTTGCATCCAAATCTAAACACTCAGAGGCTACATCCCAAAGCTTTGTTGCCCCTTCCTTGTAATGATCATTCTTACATGACAAAAGACGCAAGTTGGTGTGGACAAAGACCAAGTCCTCAGCTTTCTTGGAGTCTAACCAGTTGCGCTTCACCAAATGGATAAAGGAGTATGTGCTCCAATTCCTTTCAGCAGCAGAAGAACTAGCAACCTATATAGTTGTCACAAAACATTCAAATGAAAAGCAAATTAATTTTATAGAATGTGTGAAACGCTAAATTCTAGAATGCAAGTGTAAACATAAAATTTACAAAACAAAATAAAAAACTTACTTGTGATAGGACTTTGATTGCAAGAGATTGAAGATGCTTGAAAGGTTGACCATACATGTACCACCATGTGATAGCTCCCATTCTATTTTGGTCCTTTAGTGCAAATGGAGAATGCTTTAACCTCGAAGCAAACAACCCAAATTCTTCCCTCACTTTTTCATGCATTTCTTCTAGTGGGAAGAGTCTTGTAAGGGCTTTGTGGCACCCCTCAGAAACCTCCTCCTCCGCAAATGGTGCAACTCTACCCGGCATACCAACTATCTCCTCACTATAGTACCTAGGAGATAAGGCATATGCAAGGAGGTGCAATGGGGTAGCCATCTTATTCTAGTGATGGTGGATAATTGCTTGCACTTGTTTGCATAAGGCTTCACATTGTGTGGAGTCACTCTCATGTGCTTGTATAGAATGTTTTACCTTCTCAACCATGGTGTCCATGCCATCATACACATCCCCCAAGCAAGGTGTATCTGTATCAGCAAAACGAAGCATAGTCATGATGGGCTCGGTGAAATCCAATACATAAGCCACACGAGCCCACCAACTCTCATTCAAGATCAAATCCCTGATCCTTTGTGCTCTTTCTGAATTTGAGATCTTCCATACACCCCATTGATTACCGATGACCATTTGATTTAATGCATCTTTTACCTTGAGGAGTCATCTCATAACAATTGTATGAGATGCAAAACAGGTCTCAGCAACCTAAGCAAGTTAACAATATGTCAATTGACAATATAATTATAAATTTTAAATTTTAACTAAATTACAAAACCATGAAACTTAGTAATTTAGAAAAATTAATTTACCTTCAGCAACTCCAATTTGGAGTATGTTCTAAAAATGGATTGTGACATGTGGTGGTTGGTCACAAACATTTGTATGTCCTCCCCCTCTTCATATATTTTCTTCACCCAATCTACTTCAGTGCCAATCCTCTGCATGATCAAGTTAAGGGAGTGAACAATGCATGGAGTCCAAAACATATGGTCATACCGACTCTCAACTAAAGCACCCGCACCCCTGCAATTTTTGGCATTGTCAATGACCACCTGTACCACATTCTCACTACCCACCATCTTGATGGCCTCAATGAGAATTCTAGAAATGAATTCTGAATCCTTCGCTTGCCCCTCACAATCAATAGCCTTCAAAAACATTGTCCCTTTGGGGGCAATTGCAATCACATTAATCAGTGGCCGATTTCTTGTATCCTTCCAACCATCTGACACAATAGTTAGACCTGAAGTTTTCCAAGATTTTTTGATTGGTTGAAAGTCTCTCTCTATATGTGCCTTCTCTTGTTGCAATAAAGTTGTACGGACCTTTTCATAGCCCGGGCTCATGTAGTCAGCTAGTGATTCTTTGATTGCTGCCACCATTTCCTTCCAATATGGTGATCTCACCAAGTTGAAAGAAAGCTCATTCGCATAGAGGCAACGTGCAATAGCTTCATCAGCGCGGTCTCTTGCCTCCATTTTAAATGCGGTGTGCGATGGGCCTCTTTTGCGAGTTGAAATTCCCACTTCTTCCTCATCCTCTCTTGGCACAGGTACCTGCAAGAATGGGTGTTGGGAGGATGCAATTGGTTCAGTGGGTGTCTATGGCTTGCTTTTTGAGGAAGGACCTTGATAGTAGCTTTTTTATTAATCTATTGATCAATGCATCAGCAGCTTCTTGTTCTCTTACAAATGAAAGTATTTCCGCATTAGTCATCCCAATACCATTTTTGCCTTTGCACATTCCAAACCGTTTGCCAGCAGGGCCCATAAAATGAAGCATCACTCGAGAATATGAGCTATTGAAAAGTTTTCCTTTGTTACTTTGACAATAATTGCACTTCCAATAGTATGAGCCACCTCCTGAAACTTGTGATATCCGTGTTGTATGTCTCCACAAAGGAAAACCTACATCAATTTTGAAATTATCAGTCCCTTCCCCTCCTTGGCCCCCCACTGAACTTTGACTAGCACTACCACCAGTATCCATTCTTGCCTAGTTTTTTGCAACCTATTTTATAAGAAAATAAATAAATTTTAATTAGTTCCTAACAACTATGAACATCAATGATCATGCATACAAGTGGAAAGAAGTGAGAAAAACTACTAAAATAGATACCCAAAGTTGCTTCTACATATCTTTCAAAAAAAAAATTTGAAAAAAAACTTTAAAAAATTCTTCAAGAACTTGAAAAAAATCATCAAAAACTCAAAAAAATTCATCTAAATACTCAAGAAAAGGATTGATCACTTACCTTGAATGGTTTAAACTTCTTTGAGAAAGCTATATCTCCCTCTTTGATTGATCCTCTTCGAAAATGCAGAACTTAGCTTCACAATGAAGGAGTGGCTGTAGGTGCAAACAAAGTTCTAAAATGACTCTTGTGAATGCTTCTATATTGACTTCTAGGATCGTTTTAGGGTTTCATAGTGAAAAAACACTTTAAAAATGATTTCCATAACATGTCTTAATGTCATGTCCCCATTTTGGAGGCAATTTGATTTAATTAATTTAATTAATTAGGTTGTCCAAAATAATGAATATTTTATGAGGATGACTAATTAATTATTTTAATTAAATAAATAAGTGGTATTAAGTTAATTATTTATAAAGTTATCAAATAAATAAATATTAAAAGGTAACTTTATATTTAATTAATTTAATAAAGTGACTTGAATTATAAAATATATTTTATAAAGTCGCTTAATAGATAAAATAAAATAATGTTCTAGAAGTTTCTGGAGAAAGTGGAGAAAAAGAATAAATAGGCACCCCGGGCTTCATTCTAATCATCCAGTTGTTTATATCTCTCTTGACATCAAATTGTGATTCAGTCACATAGTCTATTGTGGAGCCAAGTGGTTTCAGATAGTCAGTTGATCTTTGGGAACGAAAACTCCCTTGGATTAGCATAATTGAGGAAGTGAAATATCTTCTAAAGGGTTGCACATTTGGAGGTGATACTTCAGTCACTTCAGCTAGGGCATCATTGGGCCTAGGGCCATTTTCAGCATTTCAGCATTTCAGGAGGCAATTTTAGCAGGGCCGAAATTATTGGAGGTCATTTCTAGCAGGTCCGCAGGCTGAAAAAGCAGTCTGAAAAAAAGCAGGCCGAAAAAGAAAAATCGAAAAAAAAAGCAGCTCCGAAAAAAGCAATTCGAAAAAGCAAAACGAAAAAAGCAAATTGGAAAAAAAGCAAGCAAAAGGGGCAGCATCGAAGGAAAATATTACAGCCATCCACAATCAGGTTCTTCACTTCTCATTTGGCATATTTTCTGAGAAATGTAGGTTTCCATCTTAGTACAAAATATAGCTTCAGCACTTCATTATTTCACCTTGTACTTGTCTTTGTTTGCCATTTGGCATTATTGGTATCAAAGGAAGGCTAGGATTTTGCAATTGAAAGAGCGTCGTAATTTTTATCTATATTGCAACCCTAGAGTTGATGATCAGCTTATTAGTTTGTATTCCAATTGTTTGACAAAATATCAATTGGCTGTAAGTTCTCTTTTTGGCATAAATAATATTATAATTTTGCATACTAAGTGTTTAAATTAATGACACTTGGTTGTAAGTGCATTAATGCCATCTTAGGTTGCATCCAAAATATTTGTCATAATCACTAGTTGTTGTAGCTGCATATTGCAAGTAGTTAAGTCTCATATTTGTATTGAATATTGCCAAAATTAGTTGCACATTCATGTTAGGTCATTGTTTAGACAATCTGGAGTCTTTTGTAAGCATTCTCTTTGATGCAAATCGAAACAAGAGTTATTGCAACAGTCTGAAAAGTTATATCAGTCATATGACCCCTTGTATGCAAAGTGTTTGACAAAATTCTTCGAGCCTTCAATCAGCATTTTAAGGTCAGATTTGAGCAAGGTCATTACAGTGGTATCAGAGCTTGGTTGCAAAGTGTTTGACGGAATGTCAAACAACTGAAGTATAAAGATTTTTGGTGTTTGAAGAAGTTATAACCTGTTGGGGTTATTACAGTGGTATCAGAGCTATTGACCTGCCATCCTATTGGGTAGATTGGACATTGAATCAGTTAGTTAATCATGTTTACTTCAAGTACCCAGAAGCAGTGGGACAAGGATATGAAGAAGCTTAAACAAAATTTGAAAAGGTTGGATGAAAGTCAGAAAAGGATGAATGAATTGATGATTTCCATGTTTAAGAGGACTACATCACAAAACAAAGAGAAAGAGGAACAAGAGGTCTCTACAAGTGAGGTATCTAGAAACCTCTACAAGGAGTTTGCAGCAGTTGGTGACCAGCATATAGCTGAATCTAGGAAGGACAAAAATCAGACTAGCTTGGAGGAAGATGTTGGGCACACAATACTTCAGAAGGTAGTGGGAATGGATATTACGCAGATTGATAGTAACGGTCAACTTGATACTCAAGTTGAGACAATTGTATACAGGTCGTCAGAGGGTGATGTCACAGGTACTCGGGATGGTTTAGTTCCAATAGGCAATGACTACAACATAGTGGGTTCAGATAATGATTATGAGGATGTTGTTGTGCATGATGGTGAGATACTTGGTAGAGATGAGCAGACATTGAGCATTCATGACTTTGCTGAGAGAGAGTACCAGGCACAGATAGATGCTTCGTCACATGAGGTTGAGGCTGGTAGTACTTCACATGATTTGTCCAGCCAGCTGAAGGTGAGCAAAGACAATATTATGACTTCATTATCTCATCATGACAGGATGCGGGATATGATAGAGGATCACATTCGAATGATTCAATTACAAGGTAGACATAAGGGAGTTCAAGCAAAGTCTTCTTGTGTTGACTCACAGGCGATCAGGGAAGGAATGGGAACGATGAAGTTGAGTTATTTACATCTTCTATTAGATCGTGACCATCTTCTTAGCCTTGTCAGAGACTATTCAGATGCCTTGAGGAGGAAGGAGGAGGAAGTTGACAAGCTTTCTCGCGAGCTTGATGACACTCAAGCTTCTTTGGTGAATACTCCATTGGCATTACAGGACTGGGAGAGACATGGGGATAAGCATGGCATGGAGTTGAGTTTAGTTTCATCTTGCACTCCTGATACTCAACTTTCTGTGGCACGTAAATCATATGTGTTCGTTGATAATGTTGTGAGTTCATCTTGCATTCACATCCAGGATACAAGGACAATGTCAGACAGGTATGTGGAGTTAGTTGGTATTGGTCATATTACTCAGGTGAGGAGTTTGCTTGAGTTACCAGCTGATTCTAGTTTCCGGATATGGACTCGAAATTGTTATATTGGCGTTTGGGATTCAATTGACTGGAGATCTTTATCACTTTTTGGTAGCAGTGATTGTTTGAGTGCTATCATGGATTTGATTAGCAAATTACACGGTGTTGTCTTTTCTTGTGCCAGCAGCTCATCTGATGTTTGTATTAGTTTTTATACACCAGTGTTGGGCTTCGTTCATATATCCAATCAACCATTCTTGCTGGAATGTGTTGATGATCTTTCATATTTGGCAGTGTGTACAGATGAGTCCCAGGATCATATTGGCATTGATGACATCCAGGAGGATGCAATGGGCAGTTTTGAAGACTTAGTTTCCTTGGCAGTTTCTTTTGGTATAGAGGAGTTGGATAGCGGTGCTACAATTTTTGATACTCCATATGTTGATATGAGCTTTGGAGTTGATTCGCAGGATATGGATGGTAATACTCTAGAGACCATTGACTTTGAGGATACTCCTTTAGACAGTGCGTCAGAGGAGGTTTGTAGGAGACAGTCTAGCCAGTGCCATCATGTGTCTAGTCAATTGAGAGTTAGTGAGCAAGACATTTCTATCGCTTGCCAACATTTCGACGTTGCTCGTCAGTTGTTAGCAGTTTATGAATGGGGTTCTCCTACTAGTGATGAGCAGGGAGGCAGTTTTTTCCTTGACAGAGTTCCACTCTTTATGGGAGGCTATTCAGATTCTGAGACAGAATTATATGCAGTTGGTAGCCGACAGAGATTATCTTATGGAGTGGGGTAGTACAGCATACGATGCATTATTGGCCAAGGAAGATGAGGTGAGTGAGCTTACTCAGCAGCTCGAGGTGACTTCTGAGATTCTTGAGAGTACACAGTTGGCTTTCGAGGAGTCACAGTTTCATTTGGCTAAGGTGACCGTGGAGTTAGAGCGACTGCAGTCTTTACCAAATTTTGTACAGTCACAAGCTGTGGTGTCTGGTGATCCGAGGATGTCCATGGTCGAGATTGTCAAAGACAGTGGAGATGGGGATGCATCCATCCTTGATACTAACATTGGCATATCGGGTTTGTTCCCACTAGAGTCAGGTTCAGTTGAGTTGGGTGCTACAGCAAATTGTTGTGATATGCCTGACATGGTGGTGGCCTCTAGTACTGATGGCACGGAGACTAGAGATGTTATATCAAAGATCATGTGTAATGTTGGTGAGCCAGCAGTTGGCATGGTTCCTGCTAGTAATACTACTCCCTTGGTGATATCTTCGGAGGTAGTATTCAGTTCCAACATGGTTAATGATCGATTGCAGTTAGTTTCATCTGGATTGCAGTCTGAGCCACTGACTGAGATTGGCGCATTCTATCGGCATTACACTGTGAGGTATGCTCATCAATTTACCTTTGATGACCATGTTGATGAGATGATGATACAGAGATGTACTTTGGTTCCTAGTGCTTGTCATCAGTTATGGGACGGTTTGATGCCTTGGGATGAGAGTTGTGATGGGCATGATATGGCGATAGGTTCTGCAGTTGACAGCTTGATAATACATGACTTAGAGCAGGAGTTTGGGAGTGATGCTTCAGCAGTTGTGTTGATGCGAGTTTTGTGTCACTACATAACATATTAGTAATTGGATGCTTGATACAGAATATCAAATACACAATTCCTCTCTTGAAAAGTTATCTCTCATGGGACATGAGTATAACTCTAATGTTCCTTACACCGTTGGATACTCGCTCAGTTTTATCAATGTGATTTGCTGGTAATCACGTAGGCGGCCTTACGTTTTCTTGTTTGAGAAAAATTTGGATCTTGGTGAGAAAATGGAGATGGTGGTTCGGAGTGAATGCTAGATGATGTTGACGGCGCGATGATGGCAATGTAGGGTGAATAGCGATAGAAGGTGAGAATGCCGATGTTTTGGTTTACTTCTCTAACTAACCTCTTCTAAGCATGAAATTTGGCTGCTCAACTACTCCTACTCCTAAGAATGGAAGGTTAGCAGATGGACGGGGATCGAATCTAATGAAGGCTAACCAGCGGCCCTACCTCCATAGATGCAACGCTTCAAAGGAAAGTAAACTAGATCACCACACAAAGCCTCCCAACCAGCCGCTAGGATGCTAGTGGCCTAGTGTTGACCCCTATCAAACATCTACCAAAGCTACCATGCAACTATCCATTTTATTTTACTCTTACTCTAACAACTTGAAATGAAATTGCTTCAACTTGAAAAGAAAATTTAACTATGTGGAAGTAGAAAACATGCAATAACACCCAATGTTCTTAGTCAACATGCAATGAAAAAGAGAGCACTTTGGTATTATTTTCGCAACAATTTCTCCAACCCCCTCCTTTACAAATGAGAGCCAATGGCCTTATATAGAGGTCCAAAATACAATGGACGGTAGAGGTCAAAACAAGATCGACGATCCAGATTGGATCCAAAAACCCTAATTAGGGTTGCCACCCCATCGACCAATGAGAAGATGCCACCTCATCAATGGACCAATGAAAAAAGTACAAAAGTGGCAACCAATGAGAAGGCACCAAAATGGTGGCCAATCAGAAACAAACACTTGTCCTATTCTAGAAGAAAGAGAAAGTTGCCACTTAGGCTTACATAAGATGATCTTCTAATATAATTCTTCCTTTTTCTTTTGTTCTTTTAGCTAAGGCGATGAACTTAGCTAGCCTTTCGTTAACTTCTTCGATAGGAGGACAAGGTGTGTGCTTCGCTCGGAGTTCTGCTGACTTTGCCACGCTGTTTGCTGCTTGTAGTATCCTTTCGTGATCCTTCTCATATTCCTTTGCAAACCCAATAAAAGCATTGAGTGAGGGAAGGGTGTTCAGGTGTTTCCTTTTGACGGCAGCCTTTCCTAACTCATCCAATCTCGATCCAAATCCTGTCTCACTGACATCCTCCTCTCTAATACCCTCAAAATCAAGCGCCACCCCAACGTCGCTCATCATGGTCGAAATGGAAGTGTCGACGCTTGGGCCGTGTTGTGCAATCTCATCATGAATTTCTTCAAGTGTTCTGAATCTGGTAGTCAATGCGACATACCAAGATTCAACTATGCTCAATCCTCTCTCATCAACCAACCGGGCTCTTTCCAAATATGCCTCCTGTAGCCTAATGAACGCCTGCAGCCTAGGAATAACCAAATCCTTGATGGGAAGAAAATTCTTCCATTCCTCTTCAAATAATCTGAATTTGTTTCTAACAGTCACCAATGACTGGAATGTTGAGATGAAGGAGGGCAAGAAATTTCGCCCATCTTGGATTGTATCATAAATCCAACCCCTTACTTCATGTAACTAAGCTGATACCTCTTCTGAATTGCTCCCGCTGTCTTGAGGAAGGGCTGCCTGATGCAGCTGTTGGATTGGCTGGCAATCTCTCCAATATTTGTTTTCGGCCTCCAACTTTACTATCCTTTCGTTTGCCTTCCTCAATCTTTCTCTGATTGATGCTATGCCTTCCTGAACCTCCTCACATTCCATATCATCTGTATTTCTTCCCAAATTATGTTCTACTATTTCGTACTCCCGGGCTGCAATCTCATCCGCTGCCTTATTGACTGTTGGTATAGCAATCTGAACCCTTCGGTGACCATCACTGTCGCTTCTGATTACCCTTGCCACCGTATTTGCCATCTATTTTTGGTTCTCGCTATCATCCTTTTCTATTAGTCCTTGGATATCATCAACTGCGTGAGCCATTACCACCTCGCCTCTCGGCATAAGCATTTGCCTTAACCATAGTGGTGCAATGCATCTCCCCAAATCCGGATTCAGTTCGACCAACAAAGCATCACCAACGGCCTTAGACACTTGACTTATCTCTTCAATATCAATTGGCCCATCTTCTTCTCTACTAGTTTCTGCCATATTTCCTTGCTGGTTCTCCGAGAGAGGGGAGTACTCCGTACTTTCACTGTAGCCACTTGATTCCGAATCAGAGCTCACCTCCACTGCGGCCCCTTTATCACTCGAATTGACCTCTTGGCTTCTAGCCTTAGTTATACTCTCCCTTGACGGCGCTGCCCGCTGTCTCTTGGCTGGAGGTTCTGAACGTTCTTGGCTTTTCTCTACCTCCAAAGCCCTCTTCTTGCTATTTCTAACTGTCTCCGATTGCCGGCCACTTCCTTCACCCTTCTGTCCGATTGATTCTACTAGACCTTCCTTCGGTTTCATCATCTCATAAGTAAGGAGAACCTTTTGTCTTTGTAGCTTTCTCATCTTGGCATTATACCACGACTCGGTATGCAAATCTACTGTCCTTGTGACTGCCTCCAAGGAAGGATCCTAATGATCGTCCCAATCCACTGGATTCAACTCTGTTCCAACTACTATCTCATAGTCTTCTCTCAACACACTACGATCATCCTCCAATTGATCGAGAATATCAAGGCTTCTCCATCTGATATCTCTCATCATGTTCACCGACAATCTCGAGAAAGCTAGCTTTCTCACGTGAAAATCATCCTTTGCATTGGCCCAAAAGTCCTCTATAGTGGGAACATGCTTAAATTCGCTTCCATGAGATGCCTTGATAAGACCAACAGGGTCGAATCCTTGCCTTGCTCTGTACCATCCTAGATGATACCACTCCAATTCCTTTTCCGCAACCTCAAAGGTGGCCCGATTTGGGCAACTATCATTGCCAATTATAATTGAGAAGGAAACGCCTGTTTTCCCCTCATTCCTCATTACTCTATCATAGTGCTCAAGCTGCCTAGCCAATTCCATCAAAACTACCTTGTCGGGCGGGTATCTTGGAAGCCTCTTGGGACAAACTGTACTTCCTGCCACTCTAATTTATGTGAATTGCGGGAATTGGATGAACCAACTCCCAAACTTCTTAATCCTTGCTTCTGCTTCCGATGAAAGTCTCTTAGCAGGCGCCCCTTGTAATACCCTTATTGTCTTCATGGCGAATGCATCGCAAAACATCTTGTAATCCTTGTTATTGTGCAAATGAAGCTGCGGATAGCATTCATGCACCAAATATTGCCCCGGCCCATTACCAATCTCTCCTAAGGCCCTAAGTCCCAGACTCTCATACAATCTAGCAATTAAGTAAAACAGATAGGATCCCATGTAGAATTGCCTTTGGTTTTGAACTGTTCTAAGTTGCAACTCTAAATTTTCACTTATGATCCTAGCCCAATCAAATTTTCCTTTTCCCTTTTCAATTTCATCAATGAAGAAGTACATCCAGTTTTCGAATTGCATAGCTTGAGCTAGGCCCATGATCCGGCTGAGAAGAACAATGAGATCGCCATATTCCGGCTTGAAATCTGCCACTGTAAGCCTTGTTGATTTGTTAACTCCTTTCCTTCCTTCGTGTATCCAATTCCGCTTTAGATGTGAGAAGTAGGCCTCTTGGTTACCTTGAAATGATTTGGCCGCCTGATCCACCATTACAACTGTCATGCCCTTGCTCTGGGGAATATTAAATGTCTCTTCAATTGCTTGTTCGCCAATGTTGGCCAACACTCTCTTCCCTTCGCCAAAAATGATGGATTTACTGTCTAGATCAAATCTGGATGCACACTCCATAATCAATTCCGGACAAGGCAAAGTAGGAGGAAAAGCTGCTGCATGTACAATTCCGCTCTTGTATATCCTCTTTGCTAAGGGCGATTGTCCTTCCTTTAGTCTATCCCTCATCCGTATCATGTCCACTGTAGCGATATTAGTATCGGTTATTTTCTTCATTTTCGAGAAGAAGGAAGTTTTGGGCGTCATATCCTCTTTGTCTTTCTTAGCGTTTGCCCGCTTGGGATTCTTACTTGCACTATCATCCTCCATGCTCGTCTCCCTATTACGGGATGGTAGAGTGGTGGACCAAAAGGCAAGAAGAATCAAGTAGTGCAATTCTTAGAAAAGAGCGAAGGAATGGATGTCAGCTTAAGCACTCCTTGCAACTCTAGATGATGACTTTCACCTTAACTAATAATCTTACAGCAACTTTTCGGAACCCGGGATATGACATCAAAGAATTACAAATCCCTTTGCAAATTAGAAAACAAAGCCTCTAAGCTTATCCAACACTTGCCTTCTATGCAAAAATCAAACTTTCATATGTATCTCTTCTCCCAACAAAATTGCCCAAATCTGATATAAAAAATTGCAGCCCCTCTAGAAAATCAGAATTTTGTCTTCCACAAATTTCAGCCCCCACAAAATTCGGCTCCCACAAAATTCGGCTAAGCATGAAAAAAAAATCTGCCCTTCCACAAAATTCGCCCAAGCAAAGAAGGAGCAAAATCTGTAAAATCTGCCACCTAGGGCACAAATCGCAGCCCACAAAGTGGAGCAAAAATCCCCAAAAACGCAAAAAATTTGGCCCTTAGACAAATCGCCCAACAATGGCAATGGAGAAATTGCCCAAAAATCGCCAAAAAACTGCCTTCCACCAATTTCGCCCAAGTCTGGAAATCTGCCCTTGCTTCAAATTCACCCAAGCATGAGGAGCAAATGAATTGATGAAAATGAAATGGGAGGGGACTCCCTTTATAGCAGCTTTCACCTTCCTCCCAGGCTGGCCGACTTGGTCCTATAGAGGAAAAAAACCAAAATTAAAGCCAAGTTAGTGGCCCACTTTAAATACTTTGCCAAAATTTTAATTTTCTAAAATGAAAACTGCACTTTTAATTTACTAATTAACCACAAATTGCAAAACGAAATTGAATGGTGCCTTGGGGATGCTAAAAATTTCTATTTAATGAGGGTTTGCTAATTAATACATCCTTGAAGTTGAATTTTGGCTAACCAAAAGCCATTTCTTAATATTAATTTACCAATTTCATTAAATACCAAAAGCTTTCAAGGCAAATTTAATCTATTAAAGCCAATTTTTGCAATTTTCCTCTAAATCGATTTTGCTAAATAATTAAAATTTTATGACAAAAAAAAATAAAATTGCCTCTAGAGTAAAAATCGATTTTGCAATTTAACTTCATCTTACAAAATTAAATTCTATTTCACCAAAAAAAAATAAGATTTTCCAAGAACCTAAGTCTAACGAAAAATTTCCTTATTTGAAAATCACTCAAATTTACAATTAAATCCAAATTTTCAAAAGAAATCGTCTAAGTACAAAATTCACAATCTTATCCTGCCAAGTTGAAATCAATTTTGAACTTATTCGGCCTAAGGATAGAACTGATAGCTCTGGAAAATCAAGTTGAAACCGGGTGAAAAATAAATCTAACCTTCTCCACTGGCCCTAAAGGCGATTAAAAAGGGGGTCCCCAAGATTTTGGGGCGATGTGTGAAAACCTCACAACAAGTTGTTGTTATTGATTCTACTCCTTTGGCTATGACATCTCCTGACTTAGCTGGTGATCAGTCACAGTGGGTTGTATCACTTGTTCATGGTGAGCTGTTGACTGAGGTTGGTTCTTTTTATCAACATTATACTGCAGGGTATGTACATCAGTTAGCATTTGATCCTTGTGTTGAGGAGTTGATGGCAGGCAAATTTGGTTCGGGTTCCATTTCTTGCTATTTATCTTGTGATGTCTTTTCACCATCAGCAGTGCATGGGAGTTATGGTTATGAGACAGTGGCCTGTGATCTGCAAAGTTGTGTTGACTACAGGAGTTGTACAGTGTGTGGATTCTCCATACTTGGTACAGTTTCATTCGGGAGCGTTCACCATTGTTGTAGAGTTGGATTGTACATTCCGTATAGGCCAGTGGGATGCGTTGATGGTATTTACTGTGTTGGCAGTTTGATTTGTCCACTTTACTTGGGTTTTGATTTTCTAAGAGTTTGTGTCTCGTGGGTTTCTGACTATGGCAGTTGTGATTTTGGAGTTTGGTTGAGCTGTAATTGTCAGTTTGATTATGGATTCCTCTTGGTTATATTGCAGAGGATATTACAGGAGCCTGTGTTAATTGACAGTAGTATAGTTCATGACGACATTTGGAATCCAAGCGGATTGATTGGTTTATTGTTCAGCCATTGCTTGGGGACAAGCAATTTCAGGAAGGGCGGACTGTCATGTCCCCATTTTGGAGGCAATTTGATTTAATTAATTTAATTAATTAGGTTGTCCAAAATAATGAATATTTTATGAGGATGACTAATTAATTATTTTAATTAAATAAATAAGTGCTATTAAGTTAATTATTTATAAAACTATCAAATAAATAAATATTAAAAGGTAACTTTATATTTAATTAATTTAATAAAGTGACTTGAATTATAAAATATTTTTTATAAAGTCACTTAATAGATAAAATAAAATAATGTTCTAGAAGTTTCTGGAGAAAGTGGAGAAAAAGAATAAATAGGCACCCCGAGCTTCATTCTAATCATCCAGTTGTTTATTTCTCTCTTGACATCAAATTGTGATTCAGTCACATAGTCTATTGTGGAGCCAAGTGGTTTCAGATAGTCAGTTGATCTTTGGGAATGAAAACTCCCTTGGATTAGCATAACTAAGGAAGTGAAATATCTTCTGAAGGGTTGCACATTTGGAGGTGATACTTCAGTCACTTCAGCTAGGGCATCATTGGGCCTAAGGCCATTTTCAGCATTTCAGCACTTCAGCAGGCAATTTTAGCAGGGCCGAAATTATTGGAGGTCATTTCTAGCAGGTCCGCAGGCTGAAAAAGCAGTCTGAAAAAAAGCAGGCCGAAAAAGCAAAACCGAAGTTCGAAAAAAGCAGGCCGAAAAAGCAAAACCGAAAAAAAAAGCAGGCCGAAAAGGCAGTCCGAAAAAGCAGCTCCGAAAAAAGCAATCCGAAAAAGCAGTTCGAAAAAGCAAAACAGGAAAAAGCAAGTGGAAAAAGCAGATTGGAAAAAAAGCAAGCAGAAGGGGCAGCATCCAAGGAAAATATTACAGCCATCCACAATCAAGTTTTTCACTTCTCATTTGGCATATTTTCTGAGAAATGTAGGTTTTCATCTGAGTACAAAATATAGCTTCAGCACTTCATTATTTCACCTTGTACTTGTCTTTGTTTGCCATTTGGCATTATTAGTATCAAAGGAAGGCTAGGATTTTGCAATTGAAAGAGCATCGTAATTTTTATCTATATTGCAACCCTAGAGTTGATGATCAGCTTATTAGTTTGTATTCCAATTGTTTGACAAAATATCAATTGGCTGTAAGTTCTCTTTTTGGCATAAATAATGTTATAATTTTGCATACTAAGTGTTTAAATTAATGACACTTGATTGTAAGTGCATTAATGCCATCTTAGGTTGCATCCAAAGTATTTGTCATAATCACTAGTTGCTGTAGCTGCATATTGCAAGTAGTTAAGTCTCATATTTGTATTAAATATTGCCAAAATTAGTTGCACATTCATGTTAGGTCATTGTTTAGACAATCTGGAGTCTTTTGTAAGCATTCTCTTTGATGCAAATCGAAACAAGAGTTATTGCAGCAATCTGAAAAGTTATATCAGTCATATGACCCATTGTATGCAAAGTGTTTGACAAAATTCTTCGAGCCTTCAATCAGCATTTTAAGGTCAGATTTGAGCAAGGTCATTACAGTGGTATCAGAGCTTGGTTGCAAAGTGTTTGACGGAATGTCAAACAACTGAAGTATAAAGATTTTTGGTGTTTGAAGAAGTTATAACCTGTTGGGGTTATTACACTTAATGCAAGTTTAAGTGAAAAAATATTATTTTTTATTGTTTTTTTGGGCCTAGCCAGCACTGGGCCCGCGGATGCGCCCGGATGCCCTGCGGGTGCTGGCCGAAAGCTAGCCGCAGGCAGCCGGATGCGCAGGGAAGGGTGCTGGCCGAAAGCTTCCCCGCGCATCCAGCACCCTCCCCGCGCATTCGGCTGCCTGCGGCTGGCTTCCGGCCAACACCTTTCCCTGCGCACCCGACTGCCTGTGCCTGGCTTCCGGCCAGCACCCGCAGGGCATCCAGGCGCATCCGACATTCGTCCGCCTCGGATGCAGAAGCCACCCCTGACGCCCACGAATAGGTATCTTAGTCATAGATTGATATATGCACTTGTGAGAATTTGAACAATCAAACATACCATTATATGAAAGAGAACACAGAAATTACCCTCAAGAAAACCAATTCAGGGGAAAAACCCAAGGGAAAACTAACTTCCTCAAATCCACTATGAGCATGTAGTTATGGGTCAATTGCCTTCGTTAGGCCTTTGTGGGTGCTAGTTTCAGTCAATAACTATATGACCTCTCTATGGGCACCACTTCCATGAAATGAGGGACAGATTCATTGTTTGCCCTTCTTACTTATCACACCATTGGTCCCATTCTCTCGGGATCTCCCTAGGTTCCTTCAGGGCAAGCTTCCATAAGCTTCACTCTAAGACTGATCGTTATCTTAACAGAAAAGAAAGGATTTGCAGGTTTCATAGCATTGAGGAGATCAAGCCGAAGAAGCATTTCATTTTCTATTGCCCTATTTTTACAAGATCCACGAGAGATTTTACTGCCTTTTTACAAACACTCACAACATTTCCACTTTCTTCAAATTCACGGATCATAAGTGCTTTTCTTTCTATCTCCAAGAAGCCACTAGGCTTGATGATGGCTCTTCCCATCATCAACTCTTACATGCCTACACTCATCTCATCTTATCACCTCCTTCTTTGTGGGGCTCTCTTTGGCGTGTGGTATAGAGAGGATGTCTGACCCTCCCCATTCCAATCACTCCAAATCGGTGAGGCCTAAAAGGGATTCTCAGCTTAGTTCTCCCTCTTCAAGGACCTCTTAGAGGCGGCCTAGTGTTTCAATTGGTTCCACAACTTATCCCTGTGTTCAAAGGTTCTTCTTAGCAACTCAAGTTTCTTAGGGGGGTGTGGTTTTCCCTCTTAGAACACTGGCACTCCCATTTCTTCCTCCTCGGTTCTATCTTTGTGGTTCTTTATGTTTCTTGTTGCTTTGGTTTTGTCCTTCTTCATGTACCATTTAGTGACCTTGCTGCAGATTCAGTCCTTGTGTTTTGTACGGCAATCCCTTTGACCCCTTTTGCATGAACAAGTAGCATTGTGCACACAGAAACAGCTGGTCTGGAATCCTAAAATGCTCATCTTCAATTATAATGGCTAAGAAAATGACTAAAGATACCTGCTATGCCTTCCTGGAAAACAACATGCCCCTTTGGACATTTTATAGTCCCGAACAATGAGGATATGATGACAAAATGCTCCCTCTTGTTTCCTCTTCTTGCATGTTAAAACATGATAAAATCACCAGTTCATGCAAATTGATCAGTATATAACCAGTTGAGTGATTAGTCCTGATGAGTCCACCATCTTCAGGAAACAAAAACAAATTGCAAACTAACTCTTTCAAGAGGAATCTAAATATGTAAAAACATCCAATCTTGCCACCAAAGTACCATTTTTACCCTGCAATGCAACTGCATTCAGGAGGACAAATAGTGTCCAACAACTGAGAAACAGTCACTATATTTGAAAATTGATTTTGATGATGATCCAGATCCACTTTTGGATCAGAAAGCACTGGAATAGATTTCTAATGCATTTTAAATGTGAAATAAATTTGAGACATAATTTACGTAATGAAATGTATAACTAAGGCCCAAGCCGCAGGAGATTCCCTGCTTCTAATTTATCAAATAAATTGGAAAACCCCTATCACCTTATTCATTTAAAATTAAATCAAAACCAAGTTGAGTGTTGTTTATTAATAACCTAACTAGATGTATTTTCTATCCTTAGAGTTCATTAACCCCTCATGACAGTTAAATACTTAAAATTGGTTTCCTGGGCAACAAACACAGAAGCAGTACATTGGCATGAGTGAGACTTAAGCGTGTACCAGCATTGTATTGACATAGATCAGCACACAAATGATGTAACTTAAGTCAATCTACAAATGGAAATGAAGACAAAAGACCTCATTGGAATGAATAACCCACTTGTGAACCAAAGGCAAATCCTGTTAAAAGGGGGATAAAAGGTTAGAACAAGTAACAAAAGGCAGTATTGGATACCCCATGACTTTTATTCATTTGAAACCAAATCAATTGACGATCAAAATGCAGCAATTTGAAATATAACAAGGAATGCAACATGCCTGTTTCAAGCCACCGTGGTTTATTCCCATTATTATATTATACTAATTTCCAACCATGCCTGGGCTCTAATTGATTTAAATTTTAACCTGACCTACAATTTCAAAATAAGAATCGTGGTGTGTAAAAAAGAGCGACTGTGCAGTGCACTACCAATGAATTAGTCCAGACCGCAGTTTTCCAATAAAAACCCAAAAAATGGCGAGCAAGGATTAAACTTATGAAGAATTTATCCTTAACTTCAAGAATTTAGACTTCAGGACAATATTTGAGCAACAAACACCATTGTGTCAGGTGCATTAAGGAAGAACTTAACCTAGACTACTCCAAAAAGTAGAACACGAAAGAGGTTATAATTAAAACAACCCTGGATTCTACCAGATGTTCCTACACTAAATATCAACCAAATAAAAATCAATAGAATTCTATTAGGACTGTGAATCGTTGCAAATTACAATGTGGGCCTCTGTTAGACCCCCTTCGTCTTCCAAGCACTGTAGAAAAGCCCAATATTTTGGTATCAAGCAGCAAATAAACACCTGGTAAACTGACCTATAAATATACCACAGTTGTCCCCAGTGTTTCTTGGTGATAAGTGGGATATTTACCAGTTGAGGCTTACTGGGTCCATCTGGCTCTACGAAGACTTGAAATAGTGAGACCCAGGCAAGTTAATATAACATGTGCTTCTTAAACTACTTCAAACAGTACTACTCAATTGAGGTCATACAATCTGAAGTGTGAGAATTACTGTTACCTGAACCAGTGTCAGCTACAATAAGGGTAACTCTGTTCATCTTAACTTTGTCGACAATGTGGTCTTTTCGCATTCTGACAGGTAAAGATTCAAAATCCATTGAGGTGGTGGCGGCGCTGTTGCTACTTGCCATATCCTGTTCTGTTCGTTTTTGGGTTCTGCAATGCAAAGAGGGAAAGTGTGTTTGCTATTAAAGGTGGCGCGCTTTATACATCGAGTATAAGACCTTTGGCCTTTTCTTTTTATGATATCTTTTGACCTTACCGTGTGAGAAACAAAGCTTCCATTTTTACTCCGACGGGCTTTAAATAAATAAAAATGAGACTTTTATTAATCGCTATATATGTACCTGAGGAGAGGAGAGCGTAAGGTGGAAATTCTAATATTTTTTTATGTAAGTAAATTGGGTAGTTTTAGAAATAATTTTCATTAATTCATATTTTTTATTATAATTATGGTATAATCTTTGTTAATTTCTATTGTGTCTTATAAATATTTATTATATTTATTGAATGAGTATTTATATAAAGTATTTATACATTTAAATGATGTGATTAATATGTATTCTTGTTTATTGTAGTTTTAAATTATTTCATAAGAAAATTGTTATTTTTATGACAAATGATGAGACTCTTAGAGGAATCAAAATGTACAAAGAGTCACTATCAAGAATATAAAGGATATTTAGGCGGAAGAATAGTGGAGACCTATCTAAAATAAAATTTAATTGTATAGTACCTGTTATCATTCATTCACCCGCCAAAGTTTCTCTTCCGTCAAATTTCAGAAAGATCGACGGTCGGCGCGATCTCGTCATCAGAAGTTGCACGGGAGATAGTATCAGCGACATCGCGCCTAATTGACGCGTGTCCGGTGGGTTCGGCATTCGGCGGGTCAGAAAGTTCCTTGACGTCAGTGGGCGCCATGTCGCTATTGCATATCGGCCAAAAATTTCCGATGGCAACATAGCGCCCGGCGGAAATACTCTCGGCGGCGGGCAACGGGTTTTCACGGGTCGGAAGTTCCAAAGACCGGCGAGGCGCCATGGCGCCAATGGAAAACCAATGCGTTTTCTGATGGCGACATAGCGCCCAAATGGACAGTTCATCACGGCAAAGAATGACCAGACAGGTGGGTCCCGACGGTACTCCGCATGTATAGTTTGTCAACTCGGCGTCACGGCAATAAATCAGAAGTAGCCGCGTGCAACCAGGTCGAAGTCTCTATCAGCACGGCTAACACAATCAAGGTTTATGATCTCCATCGTCGGATCGGCTTGGATCAACAATAAGCGCCATCGCGCTATGGTGGAGTTGCGCGAGAGTTATGACAGCGACATCGCGCCCTGGTGACACATGTTAGGTGGGGCCGTGTCGCAAGGCGATGCCAGGTGTGCCGACATGGAGGACGGAAACACGAGGTATGACGAGTCTTCACGATCGTCAGATTTGGTTGCATCGACGGTCAGCGCCATCTCGCTATGGCGGAGATGCACGAGTTTTAACATGGCGATATAGCGCCCGTGCGCCACGTGTCCTGGCGGGGTCGCATTTCATGCCGCTAGATGCAGTTAGAGTTGGATGATCGACAAACCAACGAACAAACGCCATGTATCAGCGGGCCCGACGAATCACAAGAGAAGGAGGGCCGCGGAAAGGAGAGTCTGCGACCGTCAGATTGGAAAGAGATCAGCGGCGGGCGCTATCTCGCCATGGAGGAACTGCGCAGATTTTACAATGGCGAGTTAGGGCTTGGAGGACACGTGTCCTCGCGGGTCCGATTTTCGATGTGGCGGTTAGCGAGCGGTTGCAATTAGATGATCGCCAAGGCGGCGCAGTCAAGTTGAAACCTTTAGGCGCTATGGCGCTATCGAGACCTTCGAGGACTTTTTCGTTAGCGACATAGCGCCCAGTCGCATGGAAAGGGTGGTAACGCCTAGTCAGATGTAAAGAGACTGCCAAGGTGGCGAGATCGAAGGTCTGATTGGTCTGCATGGCCCAGTTGGCTCGTCGAGCCTGTTGACTGATCGATTCGATGGATGCACGAATCATGAATGATGGAAAATCAGAAGTTTTGCCACAAATCCGATGGTATGATTGATTGCCACCAACTTGGAATGAATGCTAAGCACAGAATGACACTCCATCCATCCGGTCGATCCATCTACCATGTCAGGGAATGTTGCGGCGCCGTTTCTGTCTTCTCCAGGCTCTTTCTCAGAAAGATATGAGATTTCTTGGTATGCAAGCCAGGATTCAATCAGATCTCCAATTGGATTCTCAGAGTGGAAGTTAATGCCAGTAGGTGAGAGGTGAATGTAATGCAGAAATCTTCAGTTATGCCTGAGCTATAAAGGCAATTTTGTGATCTATTCTTAGGGTCGACTCTTCCTGGTTTTCTCTGCTACTGCTTGCAGACTTGCAGTGTAGAATCCATGTGTCTCTAAGCTACATAGTATCCTGTGTCATTCTCTTCAGTGGTCAATGTGCATGTGCTTCTTTTGCCTCTCATTGATGCATTATTGAGATTAGTGGTCCACATACTGTATCTATCTTTGGCCTATTGGATAATATACAAGTGAAATCTCCTTTTCCTGGTGTCATTCAGTTGGTTTTCTGATCTGTATGTGACTATTGATCGATATAAGTCTGGACGTGTATGACTTTTGTATATTACCCTAGTTTTGTAGTGCATATATGGGCAGGAATGAGTCTGAACACTCTGTTTTGGTGCATCACCGCCTTCGATTAGACTAGGTAGATTTGCTTTAACGCTCTCTTTCTCCCTTTCCCTTCTGAGAATAGATAGGTGCACCCTGACAGTAAGAGGAAGTCGGCCTTCTCCGGAGACTCAACCTCGTAGTTCAAGTCCCACAGCTTGGAGGTTGTTTCCATGTTTCACTAGGTTGTTCTCGCGCTTAGGCCTTGGACAAGGC